>CM053786.1:466811798-467411798 GCA_028749045.1 Cupressus sempervirens
TCTACTTGAAATATAAACTTGTTGCACTACATGATTTTATATAATAAAACTTGGAGAAATCACTAATCATATGATGAACAAAACATACTTATAAAGAATAAAATGGATCTTGTGTTGTTGCAACTATGATCCTCTTTTGTTCCTTCTACTCTCTGAACTCTTCTCTAATAATTATTTTCTCCTTTGCTCGAATCTATTGATCTTCTCTCTACACTTTGAATGAATGAGGCTTCATTTATTTTGCATTTTCTCAAAATATTTTCCCTCTCTTTTGGATTTCAAACTCACCTACCAAGTTTACTATTGTCAGGTGGCTAGGTGGGCATTTGGCTCAAGTGCAACCAACCATTTTCAACAAGATAGTCGAGAAAGGAAAAATACCTATAGGTGCAAGTAAATTATTAGAGTGGAATAGTATCAAGATGAAAAATACAAGGCTATCATTTATCTTGCTCTTGCAAACTCTGTGATCATCTATAGATAGTTGGGATAATTTAAACAAGCTATTTGGAATAAAAATTGTCAATGCAAAGTTTTTCTTAAAACTGTACTTGTTTAGCTTCAAAATGGAGAATGGTATCACAATTTCAAATCATATATGTTACCTAACATCTCTCATTAGGAAACTTTCAGAAGTTAAGGTATCTATTGATCAAGATTCAATTAATGCTAAGGTCATAATGTTAAATATCTTGTCTTCCCTTCTAGTATAAGAAGAGAGGATGAAGGAAATTATACAAGAAGATCATCAAATAGAAAAGGCATTATACTCACAAAGTACTAAAAGATGGTCAAATAAAAATAAAAGAGACAATAACTATTTTTATTGTAGGAAAAAGGGCCACACAACATGGATTTACAAAATTAGAGCTAGTGTTATTCTTGAAGGCAAATTGGAGGAACAATTTGATGAAAAAGTAATGTTTCTTGCTTTGAAGATGAGGATATGTCAAATGATTAATAAATCATTAATATTTCCCCTATTAATCCCAATTTTTTGATTTTAACCTTCATTTGTTCCATCATCTCAATTTAGTTTCTTGCCCTAGTATTGTATTCTTCATGAGAATCATTTTTGGAGTTTTTGGTTTTCTTCTTTGTTTTGATTTTTGATGTTGACAAATTTAAAGAGTGCATGTTGTATAAAGCATATTTTTGGAGACAAGTTTGGGACTTGAAAGTATGCTCAATATGGATTGTTCTCAAGCAAGATTTAGAGTATATGATCAAGAATTATATACCCTTTTGTGATCACTAGAAAATGATCAAGGTTTTCAGTATCTCCTAGGGATCATTGTTGAATAGTTCAAGACTTTGTGGCTTGAGAACATAGCCAGAAGCTACTTCTTTCACTTATGTTAAGGATAAAGCTCTAAAATTTCATGAAACATGAATATAAAAAGGGTATACAAATAAAATGTAAAGTGATAGAATCATTTTCTTAAATAAAGTTAAAATAAATATCTAAATCATTAGAAAATTCAGCTGAGAAGATATATCTTAAATAATGTGATTTTAATTTTTTTACCCCATAAGGTATTATTCTAGGTTAGTCACATGAAAATAAAATAGTAATAAACCTATTTTTATTCTCCCTGTGATTATGAATGTCCATTAAGTTCAAACTAGATTATTCCAGAACCTCCAAATTCACCTCCAACTCATTTTCTAAGCCCATCACCCACAAAAAAATCTCTTTATCCAATCATATTATCTTAGGATGTGAGAAGTAGGTTATGGGTAAATGCTAAAGAAATACCCTTGAATTCTTCCCAGGATAATGAGATGTAAACTATGGTTGAGATTTTAAAAATCTAAATCATCCCTAATTGAGATGGAGTCCCTATATTGAATTTTTACTTCTTATGTCTAGCCCTATTTATACCTATAATAGCTAATTTGTCCACTCTTTGATTTCCCTTCTTGGTATATATGATTGATTGTGATCTTTTTAAAGGCTTGACGTAATGAGAGGGCTCTAGATAAAATTGAGTTTAGTGTCTCTAATTAATAAGGGATCCTTTCCTGACATAGCATTTATTATAATTGCATAATCTCCTTCAATTTCTACATTTTTTGTAGTCAAGAGTCTTACATAGTTCTATCCCTTCAACTAAAACTATTCATTCCAACCAATTATTAGTTTCTATTACTGTACAACTTTCTATCTTTTCTAACTCCATGCCTTCTAAGTTATGGATACTACAACCAATGTCTTCTCTACCTAGATTCCCTCTTGAAGATCCGTTAAAATTGATTTTAAACCATCCTTCCATGGGTAATTTTCATTGGCAAAACTCTCATTTACATTTTGAAGTCCCCTCTGTGCCCACTACTCCTATAAAGGGGGTGATTTTAGTCCTAACCATTTCCTCTCATTTTCTCATCCCAATGAGAAATTATAGTATCTTTTTGTTAATTCAAAATCTAACTATTGGTATTTTTAATGACATAAGTCTCAATTTTGATTAGAAGTTGTTCTACATTTATATACTTATCCCAAAAAATTATTCAGTTGTGTTCCTTCCATAATTCCCATAAGACTATGTAAGGTGTAGATATCTAGAAAGAGCTATAAATATTATCCTTTCTAAGGAGGAACCTAGCTTGTAGCATGTCCTTTATAGTTCTTGGAAAATTTGATACCTAGCCAATTGTGAACAGAGCCACTACTAGCATTAATTTGAATAAGGGCATTGCAAAAAATGTGGTCAATGGATTCTTCCTCATTTTTGCATAAAGGACATCTACTTGGGCCTTGGTTTCCCATTTTCTTAATTCTTTCTAAGGTAAGGACCTTCCTACTTAAAACTAACCAAGTGAAACATCATGCCTAAGGAAGACAAGATTTATTCCAACATAATGTTGTAGGGATGGATGCCTTTGTGCTCATATGGAGAGACCCACAAAATTTATACCATTCATTTGAGTTTTATTCCCCACTCTTTCTTACATCCCACATCAATTTGTCCTTGCCAAACTTGAAAGTTACTTTCCTATTTGATAAGTTTATTTTTAGATCTTTCACTTTCTTAGGTGGGAGATTCAATTCCTTCTAACCTTCCATTCCTAACCTTTTCCTTCATCCTCAAAGGTCACATAATTAATTACTCATTTTCCCCATCTAGTTTCAAGTACCAACCTTAATTGGGCTACTTTTTACCATCATTTTCCAAAGAACCATATCCTCTGGAAGGCTCTTTCCATAAGATAGTTTATTCCTCCTTCCCTAGGTTCCATGCTAGTCTATCTTGGATGGAGGATCTACAATCCATCATGAAGTTCAAAATTCTCAAGTCGCTAGGTGGTGATTTCTCCTTGAATATGTTGACCAAATTAGAATTGCTCAAGTATTTCTTTATTAGATTATTCTCCCGCTTTGGTTGTGGATTCATGTACATTCTCCATACTAGTTTTTCTCCTAATTTTCTTTACCTTGGATTTTGATGTCCCTGATCCCTACACCTCCCTCATCTTTTGGATTGCATACCTTGTTCCAAGCTAACAAGTAATTTCTTTTCTTTTCTCTTGTTCCTTTCTAAACGAAATTCTTAAGGATTCTATTGATCTCATCCCTATTTTTACCAAGGAGATCAATGCACAATAAATTTATTTTAA
This sequence comes from Cupressus sempervirens, assembly GCA_028749045.1. Lineage (NCBI taxonomy): Eukaryota > Viridiplantae > Streptophyta > Pinopsida > Cupressales > Cupressaceae > Cupressus > Cupressus sempervirens. The sequence goes on from CM053786.1 coordinate 466,815,417, forward strand.
ATACATTATTGAATTTACTTTATACCAATAATTTTTTCACTTGTACCTCTCGTAACTATTTATCAGTGGCTAACATTATTTCTTTGGGTCACTCAATTTATTCCTCTAAGATCAATCAATTTAGTCTTCTCTCCATTCAATTCAATCCATTGCTCAATATGTCTAGTCTACTTCCAATCAAAAGAGTTAAATATTAGAACTATTACACTATGTAACCTCTTAACTATCAATTAGTCTCACTTCTTTAATCAATCAAATGATCCATCTATTTAATCAAGATTAGTCATTTGGTCAATTATTTCTAGTTATCTTTCCAATCACCCAAGAGTAAATAAAGTCTAGAATTCTATATAGGGAGACTTAATTTAATAATTTTACAACCACATTCCTAAATATCCATGTTACCACAATTGAGAAATCCTAAGAACCCATATTTTGATTGAGGAGAAAGCCAAGAGAGAGCTGATTATTTAGTTTGCATCATGATTTCGTTGGTGATTATGTTATTCATTTGATTTCTTTATTATTTCTCTCTTGAATGTGATTTAAAATATGAATTGAAACCTAGATCTTGTTTTGGTTGGATCTACTTGGATTGTCTAGATTGATGATTTTACCCCCTATGACAGTAGTGGAAAACATATCTATCATCACATATACATACACATGCATGCATATTTGTATATCTTATTAATAACGAAGAATTTTTATTATTTTTTCATGTATGTTTTGTGAAATGGTTCTTTCAATATCTCATCTAGGTACAAGTGATCATTGCATCATCTGTAATAGTTTTAGTGATTTAGGTTTTTATTCCATGCCAATTAAAATTTTGCACATGATTTTGGTAAAAAAAAGTTTGCATTTCAGATTATATCTTTACTTTTACAAAGGATGTATTTTTTTAATGTCAAAGTTTCGCTCAAGAAAAGCAAATGGTTGTCTCGCACATATATAAATGAGCAATTTGGTCAAAATATCTATTAATATTTTGAAAAAGTGAAAGATAAAGTTATTAGATTTTTTCATAATCATTTGTGTTATCCATTTGACTAAAATCCAGCTTATCATATTAGGACAAAGTATGTTGCAATTTTTTTAAGACAATTTATTAATGGATGTAGAGTAACTCTTAAGAAAATGCACACTCTAGAAAATTGTACATATAATCTTTAAAAACTCATGCTGTAGAAAAGCTAAGATGGAGTTTGACTTCTCTTGGAGTAACTCAAAAGAAAGTTCAATCAATACAAAAAAATGTACAACTATGTATTCACTAAGTAGAAAAATTGACGTGGGTTTAGCCTCTCTTGGTTTGCCGAAAAAAAAGGTGATGAATGAGCATTGAAAATTATAAGTAAATTATATTTTTGGTTAATCAAAATAATTAAAAGAAAAAAAAAATCTTATCTTTTACTCTAAATTTTATTTCATATGTAATAAAAAATACTTGTTTTTGTAAACTTGATGGAGATTATTATATTTAAGATATTATATATATTTTTAAGTTGTCTCTAAGACATATTATTGTAGTAGTAATTGTTGAGTGTACTTTATTTGTGGATTTTTCCTTGATATTGTCAATAATTTATTCTCTAGTGATTAATTTTTTAAAATTCTAAAGTCATGAAATTTATTTTACTTGAGTTTGATTGGCTCAAATATTTTGGGTCTTATAGGAACATATCACCATGTATGGCATATTTGAGGACCAAATATATATTAAAATATGATACTTATAAAACATATTGAATAAAGTTATAATAGTAACATGTAATAAATTTAAAAAATTATTAACTATAAATATTTTCAATAGTATTTTTTCAAATATTTAAATATATAAGTAGTTTGAATGATAAATTTTAGTAATCAACTTTATTTAAACATAATTATAAAATAACAATAATCATTAATTCTCTCCTAATTTTAAATAAAATATTAAAATACGTTAACAACCTATAAACCTAAAAGTATTAAACCTCAAGTAACTAGTTATTATTATCATTTTTAAATTTATATATATTTATTTTGATAAAAAAAAAATTAATAAGATGAATTGAATTTTACAAATTAAGTTATAATAATTCTTGTATTATATAATTCTTACCACTTCTATGCATGATATTTTGAAAAATAATTGTACATAGTTTTTATTCCTTATAACTTTTAGTACAACAAAATCAACTTACGAATTGCACAATAGGAACATTAAACTATCTTACAACTAAATTGTAGACAACCTAATAGAGATTTTGTAATTTTAGAAAGAGATGTCACAAATTTAAATATATAAGAAATAAGATATTTATGTCTAGTCTCTATTTAATATAATTATGTGACTCTTATGAAAAATATAGAAATGTGTTTCTTATGAGAAATATAAGATAGTCAATATATTGAAATGTATAATTTCTGCCACCACTAATTATTATATGACAACATAAAATTAAATGAAATATTCTTAAAAAGGAGAACAGATAATGATTTTAAAGGAAAAGAATCCAGAATATATATTATGTCAGTCAGATTGTAGAATCATCTTTGTAATCTCTAAGACCTCTATATAAAGAGTGATCATGTAATGGTTAAGCATCAGTTGCAGAAGATTTTGGCAAGAATTTATGTTTGATTTGTTTATATATTTTATATTATCTTGTTTGTACCACCGCCATCATAAATCATCTATAGACCTAGAAAGTAGAAAGAATGGGCAAATACTGAGTGGCCAAGATGGACTGCTTAAAGCCAGGTAATATTCATGGGTGAAAGCAATGTAGACACTTCTAGGTAGGACTGTCCTATGCAGGTTGAAGAGGAAGCTATCCGACGAGAAAATTGTGGAAAACAAGGGTTTCTGACATAGACAAAATAGTAGGCGTTGTTTTGGATTGGATACATTTGACACCTGGTGTCTGTGACTGCGTTGTGTGGCGGGGATTTGCAGGCTGAAGATGAGGCAATTCTAGGAGGATAGTAACTACCTGACACCAACAATTTGTAATTACATAATGCTTGAAAGACGCCATTGACCGTGCAGGTGATTCAGTAGATCATATTGTGAATGCCCCCACTTGTGTCTATCAGGTTCCTCAACTCTTTTATGTATGTCTCCTAGTATATATTAAATCCATAATAACTTCTTCATCCTCATCTCATAGGTTATATCGCCACCTACACCATATCTTGCCTGCTCCATATAGATTTCTCTTACACCATATGGATATAACAGACAACATAACAAACCTTCCTTGGGATACCAAAAGAAGTATACTAAATACCATGATCTTTTGTGCTCCTGATAAGATCTCACAAGTTTCTTTTTAGCTTGCAAAGGAGTTTGACGGTGAATCTTGGAATCATATTTAGTCTCTAATATGTAAGAGTTAGGGATTATCAAGTATAAAATACACTTTCTTATAATTTTATATTTGGGATAATAGGTATTAATACAAGTGTGTATTTAATTCTTTTATTTTTAAGGTTCAAAGTCGTTTCAATTAACAATCAAAGAACTAAACAATCAAGAAGTAAAGTATATGAACATTCTGCCAAAATTTATCTAGGGCACAACTATGGTCTCATGTCTTACCATATCGGAATCTTTACACTAAGCAAGACTTAATCTTGTGAACTCATTCAAAATCAATTATCTTCATAAATAGACCTAGAGCCCACTCACATTATTTTTCATTTTAACATATTAATTGTTTATTTAGTTTGATATATATAAATTTTATCATTTTTTTTATTCACTTCAAAATCAAGAAAATAACTTATCAAATTCAATTATATCATCCAATGCTCTTTAATTTTTAACTTTGACATCTCACTTGACAAAATCTCTATTAAAAGCAAGAGAATACCAAATAAGTAAACTAGGATCTCCCCTTATTTATGCATCTACACATAAAGAGTTATAGTTCACTAACACAATCATTAAAATCATTATACAATAAATATTAATCAATATTTCTAGACCAAGCCTTAGGCACTTAGTTGAACTCGTGTAAAACCCTTTTTAATTTATAACTTTATTCACAAGACCAAGAATCATATAACAAGTGCTCATTGAATTGAAAATTCCTTCTCCAATATTTCATTTAATAATGTTGAGTATATTGGCATCAATATTTTTTATTGTACTAAGCTAAATTTGCTAAATGGGTCCCATTATTTCACAATTAGGTATGGGCTACTATGAATAATGTTTAGTTGATTTTTCTCTAATAATTATCAATGATCATTTTTAAAATATACTTTGTCTAATAACTCCAACAAACTTAAATAATGTCACTCTCTACTTTTACAATCTCATCTCTCATATTGCTAAATTGTTTCTATCTCGTCATTCATATTTGTTGAGTTGTCATTTTGCATGGTGCTTAATGGCAGGAATTCTTTTGAACTCCTCCCTTGAAAAGCTAATCTAGGATCAACTCCAAGGTTCTAGGCAATCTTACAACCTATTGAAATCCATTCAATTGAAGATAAATGTGTTTTTTCACGAGGAGGCCTTTACTAGTCCAGCCAATTCGAATAAGATATGTAACCTACTATTTTGAAAGTAACCACAAAAAGAGATATATTTTTGGTATTTTCTATTTTATGATGAAAATGCAATCTATCAATGCAACTATGTGAATTCCAAAGTTAACCAAGTGTTAGCAAAGAAAATAACAAAAATAAGGTAACGAGAGATTAAAGTAAATAACTTGAAAGGGAAACTTCTAACAGACATAAACCACAATAACAACATGTCTATGAGTTAAATCATCAAAAAGATCGAGTATGAAACCAATGAAAATAGGAGCAGTGCTTCCTCAAATCTACTAATGCAATCGTCGATGGGAACTTAGTAATAATTGAAAGATGTTTCACTTCTCATTGAATCACAAGGCCATAGAAAGTGCACTCATGTGAGACAAGAAGCTATGTAGGAAGAATAGGGTGATCTCTTCTCCAACTTGGTATGTTAGTGATATTCGTCAATAGATGAAAAATACTAGAATTAAAACATCACACAATCAAATCAACATAACAAAACCATTGGCTCCATTGTTATTCATAAAAAAAAATTCACAAAAAATAACACACTCTGGAAAGAATAACTACACTTAGAATGAGAGCACCAATAGCATATATTATTGCATCAAAATAATGGCCTAAAATACATATTACATTCCTCAATATATAAAAAATTATCTCCTCAATTTGTGTTGAGAGTGAGAGATCTCTTCATGCAAATATATGCTTAAAACTAAATAAAAAAATCTAATTATATACAAACTAACTCTCTAAAAGGCTCTAAGTAGGTCTCCACCCTTGTTTATATCAATTAATGGGTGCATGAAACTTTACATGACTTAAAATAATAAAAGACGAAGTAGATAAGACAAAGGAAGTTGTAGGAGGATCTGAAAGTCATTGGAAGCTCTAAAAATGGAAGCTTGACCTTCTCTAGGTGTTACTAGGAGTTGAATTGCTATCAAAATGCACTTCTGGTGTATAGAAAGATCTAAATTAGCAATGGGTAGTTAATTGTCGATGCACTGTTACTTCTTCAAAATTGATCGCGCATTTCTGTTAAAAGTGCATCTATGCACCTTGATGACAGGTTCAAAATATTCAAAATTTTCCCAAGCATCAAAACTAAATTTCTAGCTTTTGGGTTTTTAACCCCTTTATACCAGAGTGATGTCTAGATTCTTTCTCTTGAATTTATCTATAATCCCCGCTACTTGGGAAGCTTCCAAAAAATCCAACACTTTATACTTATCTTTAACTCTCTACTAGTAGTTACTAACCTTCATTCGGGTCTCTGCAAAATCCTCCAGTTTAGTGTCTAGTTCCAACAATACCTCTTCAATCTTAAATGCTTGCCTAATATCTTCATTAGATGAAGCATCCTTGAAAGTTCTTTAGAATTGTTGAAGAACTGATCTAACTTGAGCTTTGTTTTCAACTCATTTTCAAAAATCTCAAGGGTAGCAACATCATCATACTTCTCTGCTTCCAAAATCTTCTCTTGATTCTGGTCCCTCAATCTCTGGATATCTTCCTGAAGTCCTTACATGACCTTATTGCATGTAGCTATCTTCTCAATCCAATCTTCAATCTTATCAAGTTCTTCCACTGTATACATCTTCATGAGTGTATGATACCTTTGACCCTTTATTGTTGTCAAAATATACAGGTCTTTAGCCCAAGTATGTACCTCATCCATTAACCCAAAATTCTAGTCCATTATAGATACTAGTTTATTTGCACTTGACTGAACATAATGCAATAGGTTCAAATGATTCCATATTATTTGTACACCCTTCTATTCAAAATTGTCATGTCATTGCTAACATACTCCCAAAAATGGATCCATCTAAATTGTTCCCTTTTCTTTTCTCTCTAATGTCAAAAAAAGAGTGATCTCTAGATGATCCAAGTCTATCAGGCCCACTATTCCATGTAGATAATGTCTCATAATCTCATTTTGTTTTTGTAGCATTACCAATTCTGATGCATTTCTATTCATGTCTTTAAACACCTCCTTTATGCTCATAGTGATCAAAACTTAGGCAATATCTACCATAGGCTTCCCTAACAAGACCTCCTTGATTTGGTAATCACTAGGAGTCAGATCTTATGCATCAGCATGTGGAGGAGGGATGGTAATGTGCACAAGCAAGTACTAATCTTGGTTCTTCATAATGAAGGCCAATGGTCATGCATCACCCATAGGTGTCTCAGGCTTCTTGATGGTTCTTACTAGCTCATACATTCCCTCCTCAGTAGTTACACTCAATTGCCTCTTTTGTTGAACCTTTACCTCCCTCTTTAGGCAAGTAGGTATAGTACCCATTAGAGGCATATATTTGACTGATGAGGGGGTTTTCACTATAGGTCCCTTTCCCTTATCAATCTTCTATGGAGACTCTTTTGGATGAGAAATATCACTAGTTTGAGTTTGTGTATTGTCTTGGGCTAAGGTCCTAGCCTCAGTATCATGAGGAGACTATTGGGGTTCTTCTTCTAGTATTTGCCCCTCCTCTGATACTTCATTAGCCTACATTTTTTGAGGTTCTTCTTCCTTTGCTACATGTTCTATTGCTTCAATAGTCATAGGAGTGGTGTCACTAATCCTTTTTCCATTAATGACAAATCCTATGATGGTGGTGAGGGTAGGCCGAAAGGTCATTGAGATAGAGGCGGTATTTGATTCTAGTCCTCACCTAGGGGTTGACTCCTTGGAGTATCCCTTATTTTCTTCCCTGCCATCTTGGTTCCAACAAGCATGAAATCAAAACCTAAGAAGTTAAAGACATCAATCTCTTGACCCTCCATATCTATGATCCTTGATGTTGCCTCTACTAGCATTCTTTTAGCATAATCACACTCAATAAATTGGATGATTATAGATATAAAACCATCATTCACTATCCTATATTCCTTTCTCTAATCTGAGAGTTTCTTCTTCACCAACTAAGGATAGACTACATAGGGCTAGCATTTGCATCTTGCATGCTTCCCCTTTTGTAAAGTCCTAGATAATCATTTATTCTTGCTACCAATAAGTACACCAAATATGATATCATATAGAACTTGGGGTCAGTCTTGACTCCCACCATCTACTCATCTAGGTTATTACTAGATATTATGGCCCAATCAATAGGTATCTTGGCCGTCCTAATGGTTTCAATGAAATGGACCATCCAAATATTAAGATGTCTAGTTGTCAGTAAGCCCATGACTTTGCTCAAAGGTACTATGGTATATCCAATGTCATCCTTCATATAACCTCGAGTCATTTCTACCTTACCAATTCTATGACCCATTGTTTATCTGTCAATTAGAAATGATGATTGAATTATCTCTCAGGCCTCTTTCTCATTCTCTTTGTACCATCTTACTGCTCCCTCATAGAATATCTGTAAGTACTAATTAGCTCTAGGAAAATGGAAGACTTTATCAATATTGTGAGGTCGGAGGTCCAGGACTATCTCACCTGTGACATTCTTGACAACATTTTTCTCAGTAACATAATGGTCTGCCAATGTCATAATGAGTTTAGAAGACCTCACAAATGTAGGATGTGATGCCACATTGACTAACCTTGATCTAATAAATATTGACACCATTTTAGATCTCTCTTTAGGCTTGTTGCAAATGGTGAGGAATGCATTCCAATCTACATGTCCATTCTGAAAGTATGATTTCTTTGGTGCACCTTGGTATTTGAACACTATCTATTTGGGAGCCATTTTTTCTACATGTGAGGATGATGAAGATGCCATTTTATTTACATAAAAGAGAAAACATTAGTTTAGAGAGCTGAAATCTAACTCAAAGCAAACCCTAATTTTCAAAAAACCTAACCTAGAACACCAAAATAGTGAAAAACCAACTTAAATCACCCCAAAGAGCCCTGGAATGCAAAGTCATGCACCTTGTGCACCCTTACAAGTGCACTCGGTGCACTTAATTACCCCTAAATGTTAATTTATATGTAGTTGTGCATCTGCACACCTTGATAAGGTGCACACATGTGCATGTGCACTACTATAGTGCCTACCCCTAGTTTGCATTTGGTTATCATTACTGAACTCCTTCTTGGGTATTTTCTATTAATTAAGTCTAATTAAAGATTTAATTTAATAGAAAATTAATGTGATATTTTAATATTTTATTTTATTTTATTAATTGGAAAATTAATTAAATAAAAGAATTAAATTTGGAGGTGACAGTTATAAGTTTCAATTTGGAACGTGATAATATTTATTTATTTAATATATATTTAGAGTTCATTTTTAAATAAATGTTAAATAATATTATTATTATTTAAGTTAGTAAATATTTTATCAATTAAGTTTCAAAAATAAATTTAAAATTGGAAAAGATATTAAAATTATTAAAAGATTCTAGATTGCATTATGCATGCATGTGATTGAAATATATTAAGATAAAACAAGTGTTTTTATTAAAGTGAGTGCATGAGATTTAAAATTAATAAATTAATTTTAAAATAGTCAAGTGAATATTAAATAAATTAATACGCATTATTTATTCACATAGGAGTATGCAAGCTCTTGGGAGTTGTCATGTTGACAACACAGGAGTTTGCACTCTAATTATGCACATGTTGTCTACACTTAGGAGTTAGCACATTATTTGAGTGCATGGTGTCTACAACATTATAGACACCTCATCATGTCTATCTTCTTGTTGTGGAAGTTATGTGTTTAGTTTTCATGCTTATCTTCTAGTTCCTTCTAGACACATTCTAGATGCATCTTAGAGGCCTTTATATACAGGCTCTCTTAGTGTGTATGGACATCCTCATATGCTTCTACAAGCACTCCTAGTCACTTGCGGGGGTGGGGGGTGTGAATGTTGGAAGAGGGAGGAATTTCTTAAGGATGACTAAGGTGTAGCCAACCATTACTTGCTTTCATCATCATCATGGACATTTACCTGCAAGTTCTTGATATATGACCTCTTTTATCTTGATGCTACTCCGGCACTATACTTATATTACGATGCTTCTGGGGAATATAACTCACATTTTAGAGAGTACATGGAGTCACCAAATTGAGGATTGGATACTCTTGGGGGACTCTACACAACTCTACTTATGAAGTTGTGTGTAGAGACAATACTAATCATTTAGAAAGAGTGAGAAATCAGTATGATCCAAATCAGCATAGCTATGAGACTCTGTTGGATCTCTTCTAGGGTCTTTATATTTCCACTACTATCAATTGCCAGGTATTTATAATTGCTACTTTTATTTCTTTGCAGCCTTTAATTTTCTTGTTTCATTTAAAAAAATAAAAATAAATAAGAATCTCCAAGTGGGTGAAGTTTTAAAGTTTGAACTAGAGTTTTTTAAGAATTGAAGGTTATGATACTAGATTTTCCTTCTCATGCAAATTTTAGTTATTATGATTAATTTCAATTTGAATTGAAATTGGTTCGTTATCTTAAGAATGAGAGATGTTGGGCTTCTATATATTTTTAGATCTGTTTCCATAATGTGAAGGTAAAGAGATTGGCATATGAGAACCCCAATTTGAAAACTCATATTTTTCTACACTTCCTGGATTTGATTAAATGACCAAACCGCCTTCAGTCTATGAGAGTTGTAGTGTTAATCACCATAGTTATTGAACTATATTTATTTTCATTTTTAACCTTGCTAGGATTACTTGCAGCTGCTAGGTGCCAAGCAAACCTAAGATCTACACAACACATTTTATTGCAGGATGGGTCGTGTCAAGCATGGAAATATCTAAAGCCTGAGTATTTTGCATCTAGTAACATTTGAACTATGCAATAGCCTTGGTCTTTAGGCAAAAAGCAACTATAAACATTTAACATACCAAGTTGCTTGACAATGTCAATAAAAGTTGCCACGGGACAAAAGGAAAGATTTGTAACCTTGGATCTATCTCCTTAACCAACTTTTTTGTTATTAATTGATAGCTCTCCGCCAGTCTTATTTGACCATCAATAATCTTTAGACATCTTGCAAGAAGTTCCACCACCTCCCCAACTAGAAATACAAAGTATTCGATAACAAGTCTAGCTTCTTGGGAAAACAAAGATGCTTTAAACACAAACACAACTTTAAAACATCAAAAAAAATGTGCCTTGAGAAAATATCTCACAATAGTCACATGACATTATTGTTCGTGCATCCATATTTTCTTGTCACATAAGATGCACACAGTGAAGCTAAAAGACCTGCAACATATAATGATGGATTGAATAAGCTGATACCTTGATTATCATATCTGCAATAATTGCTTTTTCTTGTTCAAAAAGAAATCTTATAAGAACTTTTCTTGTAATGGCCCTAATTAATAGAATTATACTGTTCAATTATTCCAGGCATAGTTAGTGTCCTACTGTGAAAAAAATATATATCTTTTAAGTGGGTGAATTCTTATAAAAGTTGACATACTACCCGAATCAAATATGATGTTCGAGAGCATTATCATGGATGTAATGAAAAAGGATGGCGCATTTGTTCATGTAATAAATGATGTGATATATCTTTCAAGTCCAACTAGGATAGTTGAGGTTGTTGTTTATGGATTTACACATCGGGAAAATCTTGGAGATGAGTTGGTCTTTTCTCCCCACGACATCAGTGAGGTAGATATTATCATCTAATTATCTAATGTTGCAAATCCCTATATGGTTCATAGATTCCATCTGAAGAAATCAGGGAGGTTGTAGTCTCAATGAATAACAATATACGGCCCATGATACGTACTACAACATGCATAATCTGCAAATATAATTCTGTCAGAAAAAATGACAAGTGACAGGAACTCTATCAACCTCCTATTACCACATAAAAATTCATACAGTCGACTCCATAAAAAATTTTAATGCATGTTTCGGATTACCATATATTTCAACTTCTCAACCCAATTTCAAAGCTCCCTTGCATACAATGACTAGGTTTCAGGGTAATAATCCAAAACATAAAAACATTGAATACTAGTTCTTGAAAAATCGTTGCAATAAAGCTATATTTCAGAATTTAGGGTCATTGTTGACACCAATCTACATCTTCAGATTGTTTATAGAAGGATATAAGAAACCAAGGCTTATGGATCATATCTGATGCAAAAATGGAACATAGAACTGGTATATTGTTAAACCTATGGATGCTATTTTGATAACAATAAATCAATATAAAAATGGTATTCTTAGTAGGCATTTTTCTAGGGTTACAGTATCCATAAAGCATGGACTTAAGCAATTCAAATCTTTTTGTTTCATTTTGATATTGAAATGTGACCTTTGATTGAAATATTGAATACACGCTTTATTATCATAAGAACATTGATATAAATCGGTTAGTAGTATGTGATTATTAACAGTTGCTTTTATTATTAGATTTAAATTTGCTTAAAACTTTGTCTCTGCTTTCGACAGCGCACGACCTTCATTTAGAGTCGTAGCTATACACATGGATTATGTTTAGTATTTTTTTGTGATTACTTTCTTTAATCATAATATGATCTTTTAACAATTTTAAATTGTTATATTGTTTAATAATTAATTCACATTACTTCAGTTTGTTATCAATGAGATAACATATTAAGCTAACTAAATATTAATGTTGATATGTATTATAATTTGTGTTACTATATTAACAACTTATCAATAATAAGTTGTCAATTATTTGTAAAGGAATATTAATATAAAGGTTTTATTGATATTCAAGAGGAATATTAGTGGAATTCTGTAAACAAATGAGTTGTTAATTATTGATAATTGTTAAGTTCAACAATTTATTAATGAAGGATAGTATAATTAATTTTATATTATTATTAAGTAGTTCAATTAAATTTTATTTAATGGAGACTGGTTAATAATTGAAGTGTTTTCATAAATTGATGATTACTCAGTGTTTTCATATATTGATGATTATTCAGTGTTTTCAGATGTTGTTGATGACTAATTAGGTGGTTTAATATCATATGTGTTTCCTTTGGATACTTACCCCACATTGCATGTGATTGTGTAAGCAAACTAAAACATGTATTTGTATTCTACATTCTCTTTATACTATCTGCATTGGGGTTTGGGTGGTCTTAGATGGTTGACCAGTTATAGGACGTCTACCAGGATCGAGGGTTATGAGATGTGATGGCATGTTAATTTTATTTGGTCTCAATTCTTTATAAACCCAACCATGGTTATGTGATGGTATGCTCTATGAGATGTTTGTATTTACTGATTGTTATTGCTTTTTAGTCTTCTTGTGTGAAGTTGAGATTCATATGTATGAGACACTTGACTTAACCATTTTTGAGTCATCAATTAGTTATACTTGGACTACTTTCCAGTCACCATGATGGGACTAAAATGTTTGTTTTGATCTTAATGATATCATGTTGTGACATGTTTGACTTGACCATTTTGGAGTCTTTGATTAGTATTATTTATTTTGAGATGTTTTTTGGTTGCTTGTTGAGAACCAATGGATATTGTGATTATCAATGATACCTTTAGTTGCCAATAGAGAACTATTGTGTTCATGATTATTAATGGATACTTTTCTTTTGCTCATGGATATTTGATGATTATATTGTGGATTATCTTTTGGCATTTTGTGATTTATGATTCCATGAGCTTAGGGTAGGTTATCTACTTGTAGTGATGAGAAGTGGCTTGCAATGGGGGTCGGGGCCCTAAGAGGCTACCAGGGTAACTCATTGTAAGTTGTCTTAATAAGTCAAAACATTCACACCTAATACTAACTTAATGAACCTAAAAAGATAATTGTTTTTTTCTCACCCATACCTTGAGTGCTAGTACAAACTAGGATGGGAGTAGAGAGAATTCTTGGTTGCGACCTTGCATTTTGTAGTATGCCTCGTCAGTATGAGAGGATACTAGTGGCCACATAGGGATCACTAGGGGGCTAGGGTCTACTGAGAGACTACCAAGGTAACTCTAGCATGATCCGTGCGATGACACTTTCCCACTTACATAGTAGGTTTCTTACATGTCTTTGTGTGCCTCTGGGATTAGATGTCAATTTTATGATTGGAACCTTTGAGTTAGTATACTTTTAGGATTCCTAGACTTAGAGATTATTTGTGCTATGTGATATGTTAACCTATTTGGGACTTGAGATTATCTCCTCAACATGGTGGGAGTGGGCCATTTAGGTCCCACGCGATCAGGTGGTAGTGCTTTTTCACTCTTACCATTTGAGATCCGTCTGAGACACCGTGGCTGATGCATTCCTTGTTGGCATCTATCTTCATTCTATCCTAGATTATGATGGTGGACATGTATCCTTATATTGATGATTATCATATGATAGATGATGTTTTTTACTTATCTTATGCCTTATTTTTGCATGATTAGATTTCTTATGTATATGTTGTAGCATGTTAGATTCCTTTCTGCATATGATATAGTATGTTTTAGGAGTAACATTCCTATTATGATAATATCAATGATCTCTTCAGTGACTTGGGATGTTACACACAGAGGGATGGCTAGGGTCCACGATGATCTAATGATGCTATTTACAGTTGGGAGGAACCGTGGATTTAGATAATTATGTGTACTATTTTATGGCTATCTTTTATGATGGATATTTATATCTTCTATGATGATGTATCATGTATGGAATTTGGTTTCATTTACTTTATTGTACTTGTATCATGGATTCGATGAGGATGATGTATCTTTACTTTGACATGTGTATATTCTTCTAAGCTTTTCATACCCTATGTCATGTACAGTGGATGATTGAGCATTCTGAATTTAATTGACAAGAGGCATTTAGAACAAATGTGTAATATGGACATTGGACTTTCTATTTATTCTTTCATGTGGATGTGGTAGTGGTTAGACTTAGTATTAATTAGATCAAATGTGACTCAACGTCTTGGGATCCTTAAGGAACATAACCAATTATGTATGCATATGCATGCTTATAGTTGATTGTATGTTATTACTTCTGCTACCATGTGTTTGATGTGAATGGTTTATCTTTCATGATTTAAAAAAAAAAAAAATTGTTCGGCAAACTTAGTAAAATTTTAAGTTAATTCTTTTGGATCTCTTGGCGAGCCGTTACAACTACTATGCATCTCTGTGTGTAAAATGGGGAGACTTAGGTTTCTTCAAAGCTTTTGTGAAAGGGAGTGCACATGTGCACCTTAGTGGGCTGCATATGTGCACACCTTACTTTAAGCCTAGGTTACTATGTATGCAAAATGGTGCACAGATGTGCACCTTGACAAGGTATGCATCTACGCACCATTATCTTAGATGTTTTATTCTAGTGTAAAAAGGAACATGCACACCTTTTCCTTAGGTTTTAGAAGTTTCGTGTCGATGAAGGTGCGCATCTTCACACCTTTGGCATCTTAACTTGTGTTATTTTTTCTTGCAATTTAATGCATGTTAGGATGTGTGAAGGTGCGGTCTTCAAAGATGCATTGAGAATAATGAAGAGAAGGGAGAGGGTACCCAAGCTTATATAGGCCCAAGTTGTTGTACACTCTTTGGAGGTGCTCACCTATGCATATGCATAGGTGTACATCTCCAAAGGGAGATAAGTGCACACTTGTGCATTTAGTGCACTTCCACACCCTAAATGGGTGCATTGGCATGCCCTTTTCCACTAAAAGGACCCTTAGACTCTCAAAATTCTTAGTTCTAAGGTTCTAAACTTGCTAGTTAGAGATAAAGACTAGATTTAGACTCCTAAGAGAGTCCCAAAATGACCTAGGACCCAGACTAGGGATCCGGGTGACAAAATTTATTTGCAAGGGGGTCCCTATTTCTATGAAAAATGAGGCATGCATTGTAAAACCACAAAAAATAGCCCAAAAGAAAAGGAAGAAATGACAAAGGAATTTCTTCATCAACAAGCATTCATTTGACATGTGTCAAATGACAACTAAATCCCAAACATTGCAAATAGTTTTCAAGTTCTTTGATAGTCAAAACTTCAAAATCTTGAATCTTCAAGTTCAATGTGTGCACAGTGTATTTATTCCCTTTGACATTTCAAGATGTGATCTATCATGAGTTAGAACAACTCAAAAATAATCCTCTACTCCACCAGTCCATTTATCAAGAATCCTCATAGGTCATGTGTATCAATCACTATCAAACTAGATGAGAGAATATGTTCAAAGTGCTCTTGATGGATTATCATATTTGTATTTAGGGTCTTGAGTAATCTTTTGAATCCTACTTCATGAAGCTCATATGTTTCCATTTGATTGTTCCATGAAGCAATTTGTAGAAGTACTAGATAGCCATTTTGGAGGGCATATCTCTATTGTCAGATTACCTTTTGTAGACCTTTTTGGAATCTTTCATTCTTAAAACTACCTTTTAGTATTAGGAGTGGCACTAGAAGGAGGGTCCTCATACCATTTGAAAGAGAAAAACAACTCACTAGGTAAAATTCTAAAGTTTTTGAAAGTTCAAAAAAAAAAGAGTCCAAAGTTGTCTGAAGGTGCATAGGTGCACTATTTTTGAGAAAGTGTGCTTCTGCAGAGGTGCGCTTTTTTTAGAATTAACACAAGCTAGAATATCCTAATCCAACCTCTTTGGTTTAGTGAGCTTTAAGATCTTCAAATAATGAGCCTGAGTTCTTAGAACTCAGTCATTTTATAAGTCTTGCAATGAAAAAGGATTTCCCATAATTCTACCACTTCCACTCCAAATTTCATAACCTCTTTCTCCACCTCTGAACCAACCTACACACATTGTTCCACCAAATCCTCCACTAATGGCCTTCTTTGCAAATAATTTGGATTCACTAATTAACTTTCAAGGTGCACTCAATGACCTTCCTAGGAATCCTGAGAAATTTTTCCCTAAGTTCATCTATGGAGAAACACGAACAACTAAGGACCATGCCAAAGTTTTCAAACAAATATGCAATCGAAAGAAATTTCAACAAGACAATGTGGTCCTTTGTTTGTTCCCATACTCGTTGGGAGAAGTTCCATTTAACTAGTACATGAATTTTCCACCAAAATGTATCCTGAATTAGGTCGCCTTCAAGTAGTTGTTCCTCAAACAATTCAAAATATTCATCAACCTAGTTGTGATACATCATCAATTCATATCAATAAAAATGGATCTAGTGGAGACTATTTCATGTTTCAATCATCATTTTCATATGGCTTACCACAAGTTGGAAACACCCTACACTATACTAGTTGAAGTTGCAATTAAGATTTATGTGAATGTTATGGATCATTTGATGGCTATATTTCTACAAAGACTCCCTACTGCAAATATTGACACATTAGTAAGGGTCTTCAATTAAGCAATTACCTTTACCAAGTAAGCCAATCCTAATGGAGAAGGATTTATGGTTCTAGCTCAAGTGACTATATAATGATATCAACATATCCCACTACAACACCATTGATGCCTAGCCAATTCATTCAAATGAATCAAATCCCACTACAATAGGCACTAGCAGTACTGATTCCAGCCATAAACTATCTAGGATATAAACCTCCAAAAGTTTCTTTCTTTGAGAAAAAAAAACCAATTTCCATTTAACCAAAAAATAACGTCAACTCTAAGATTGGTCCAATGAAGAAAAAAAAATCTAAAATTACCAATGAATTAAGTTGCTTGAGGTTGTCACAAGGGAAGAACAATAACTTTTAGAGAACACATGTAGCCCCTTACAACAAGAACTATGGTCAAAATTACAATAAGAATTTCAATGGAAATAACAATGCAAGAAATAAAAAAGTAGGGAATAATTACAATCCTCTAGATCACAAAAATAAATCCCAATGGAAGAGTTGACAATGGAATACTTGTCCTAACAATAGAAGCATCCCTGCTAATAATAACAACAATGCTCAGTATTTAGACATCAACTGGTATGATAATAATCAAAATATGCCTAATGATGGTGGCTCATATTTTAATGGAAATCAAGAGGTGAATTAGAATTCACAAGGAAATAATGGTGATTCTCCCATGCAATATAATACTATGTTGTCAGAATCTTATGATTCTCCAAAAAATCCTTAAATGGAACAACTAGCTAGTGAAGAATTCACTTTCCCATTTAGTCAAGAATTAGGTTTTCAACCAGAAGGGATGCTAGCTTTTCAAAATGACAATCAAAATACCTATGATTTTCATAACTAAAGGGAACCTATGACCGATGGGATTCCTCTAGCCTTACATCCAACACCTCCTGATCTGAGAGTTAATAACAATCCAGTACCTACCAAAGCACACTATGTGGGGCAAAAAAAACAAAATCAAGGGAATATACCTATGATCTTGAAGAATCCTATTAGGCAATTGAAAAGTACAATTATGTGGAAGATGTAAAGAGAACCACTTGGCTAATATGTCCATGTTTGATATGCTATAAAATTTACCTAACCAAAGGGAAGCAGTGATGAGAACTCTAGATCATGCAAAGGCAATGCCAAATGCAAACACAGTCCCTCAAAAGACAACACCACAACAAGTCAATACTTCTAAGGTAACACCCACTATGTATAAAGATAAGGCTAAAGTGCCTCCTTTCTTACTAAATCTCATAATTTATGGAAAGAACCTACACAATTATCTTATAGATTTAGGATCTTCATGCAACGTCATGCCACTTTTGATAACTTAAAGGTTTAGAGTCACTCTTCAACCCTCAAGTCAGATAGTGATACAACTTGATAAGATAAAAATAAAATTTATCAGGTTATTGAAAGATGTTAGATTATAATTAACTATAGACCCCTAAATTCAAGACATTATAGACATACATGTGGTTGAAATACCTAAAACTTATAGATTATTGCTTAGCAGATAATGGACAAGATGCTTGAGAGGATGGTTTTCAACTGATTTCACTCAATTATGGCTACCTTAAAAGGGACTAAATAATCAAATCAAGATTAATGTTGAACCAAAGTTGAAGACAATGATCACAGAGTACAATGCACCAAATGATGTAGTATTTTTCCAAGATAAGCTAGGCTACTATAAAGTAATGTCTCTTGACATAAATATAGCTAAGAAAACCAACCATCTAAATAAAGAATCTATGATTCCTACTTCAAAAGAAGAATTGGTCATTCAGTTTATAGACAGTATGGTTGCAGACTTACAATGCTTAAGAGAGGAAGAAGACCCAAATATTTTACTTTTTCTAGGATTTTATAGATTACACAAATTTAGTCAGTGGGAATTTGAATGCTCACATTGTCAAGAAGTAGTAGCTAAAGTACTCACTCAATTAATGCAATTAAAAATGGTTAAATAACAAATAAGGAATAGAAAGAAAATACCAAAAAATATATCTTTTTATGGTTACTTTCAAAATAGAAGGTTACATATCTTATCTGAATTGGTTGGAGCAATGGCCTTCTTGTGAAAAAACACATTTATCTTCAATTGAGTAGATTTCAATAGGTCACAAGATTGCCTAAAACTTTGGAATTGATCCTAGATTATCTTTTCAAGAGAGGAGTTTGAAAGAATTCATGTTGTTAAGCAACATGCAAAATTATAGTTCAACAATATTGTTAGATAACTGAGTGGGTTGAATAAGTTATCCTCAAGCCCTTCCAAACAATTCACCAACTTTTACCAACTTAAACTCATCAGCAATTCCACTTGGTAAACATATTATCCTTCATTGATCAAATTACTGCAATAATGAAAATTTTAAGATGTAAGTTCAAAAAATAACATGTATTTTACATTCATGCAAACATTAACACCAATTTTTTTTAATGTGGAAACCTACTTGGGGTAAAAACCACTTGGTAATTGTCGCCCAAAAATAAATCAGTCTTCTAAAGTGAATTCAATTAATTGCACTTACTATCAAAGGTTATAGACCCTATTAGGGGATTTCACTAAAGATTATCAATGAGTGACCTCTCTAAAGGACTTACAAAAATTCAATGGAATGTTGCCTTACAAAAGGATTTAAAAATAGAACTATTAAGTTCACTCAACTAAGAGATTTTCTACTACAATGGTCAGAGAATAATAGTTAGTGAGCTGATAAATTTGCAACTCACTTTGCTTGTTCAGATCTCCATTTCATTCATATCATTCCTAAATGATCATTCATCACACTAACTCTTTCACTTCTCTTCACTTAGCACTTCATATCTTCTTGGTATCAACTCCTTCAACAAATTTGTCACAAACTTGACTAGTAAATAGACTAGTAGTGTTTTTTTTCTTGCCTCTTCCTTATATAGACAGACTTTTTCTACTTCATCTCATTCATTAAGGTTTCCATGAGTTACTCTCATCCACACAATCATTAAACAACTCTGATATAATGAATCTAGCATTAGGTAAATTATTTTTTGAATCTTCTCATTTGCATCTCCCCCTTGGAACTTGAACTTTTCTTAGATCTCAAAACACTTCTCAAATATTTACCATTAGATCTTGCCTTATAAATTCTAATCATTAATCTTGCTAATTGACTTCATCATTATCTTAGAATCTTCTAGAATAGTCCATATCTTCGCTTGATGTCATCCTTTACATGATATTTCACAATTTTTTCTCATTTACTAAGCTGTGGTCTTCCTTTGTTGAACACCTCCATCACTCGATAACTAACCTTGCTCAATTACAAATTATGCTTTATTAATATTATTATTATTTAACCTTCCTTTGTCTTAATTTACTGATTATCTTTTCTAGCTTAGTGCAACTTTTTGATTCCTTATCTTTTTATTTTCCAACTTCATTCATTTCTTACCAACTAACATAACTGCTTGAACATCATCTCACCACTTCATGAAATTATGTGAAATAATCAAATTAACATTATATTTTCATAGACTAATTAAGTTCACATACTCAACATCACTTCTACATATCATCTCCTTACTTTACCTTCCTATTCTCTATTGAACATTGCATCCTTCGAGTGATTTGAAACTTACATGAATTAGTAATGTGAATCAACTTGACATCAATGATAATATAAAAACTAATCTAATGCTTCTACATACAACACATAGCTTAGTTCCAGGACCTTGTTTTTCATCAGCATCACTTTCATTCATCAGCATTAGTTGTGTCCAATAATCCCCCCCTTTGGAAATGATGGAAAGAGATTATAAAATATACCATCCAATCTTCTCAACAATACATCTCACTTATCAAAATTAGTTTACCCCTTTGATTATGTTTCCTTCTACTTTCTTCCTTTCTTCTCATCTTAGGTTCACCAAAAATCATTCTCTCCATACAATACTTCACCCTTAGATTGTAAACTCAATTAGTCCATCTTTTCTCATCAACATAATCTCACCCCCATTAACAAAAATCATCATATTCTCATCCTTAGCTCATACACACATATTCTCCCCTTTTAACAACAATGCAAAGGTAACAACAAACTTCTTCTAAAAAATTATTTTCCATGTAGTTGTACCATGAACCTTGCATGTATTGATCACTTTTTCTTCTTTACATCATTTTTGCAAGTTTAGGAAGCTCCTAAAGAGTGAACTTGTGCATCAATGAAGCAAGACTTGATCCCTTGTGGACTCATTCAAGATCATTCAACTTCACCGATAGACCAAAGGCCCATTTACATCATTTTTCTTTTTAACATATATTTATTTATTTACATATATAAATTTTATCATTTATTTGATTCACTTCAATATCAAGAAAGTAACTAATCAAACTCAATTATATCATATTGTGCTCTTTTATTGTTAACTTTGACATCTCACTTGACAAATTCTCCATTAAAACCAAGAGAATACAAAATAAGTAAACTAGGATCTCCCCATATTTATTCATCTTCACATAAAGAGTTATAGTTCACTAAAGGAATCATTAAAATCATTATGTAGAAAATATGAATTAATATTTCTTGACCAAGCCCTAGGCACTTAGTTGAGCTTGTGTTAAACCCCCTTTTTTATAGGCTTTATTCATAGGACCAAGTATCTCATAACCAAGTAGTCACTAAACTTGAACTTCTTTCTCCAATACTCCATTTAATAATGTTGAGTTTGTTTACATCAATATATTTTCTTATACTAAGATAAAGTTTCTAAAATGGATCTCATAGTGTCATAATTAATTATGGGCTACCATGAATGATCTTTAGTCACTAGTTTTTTCTCTAAGAATTATCAATAGTCATTTGTCAAGTATACTTGGTCTAATAAATCCAAATAACTTAAATAATATCACTCTCTACTTTTGAAGTCTTAAATCTAAATTCTAGAACTAGTACTAACAACAAGAGGCTGCTTTTAAATATTGTTACTTGATTATATTTCATTTCATGTTGTTGTCAAAGTTTTGAAATGTCCCTTTAATACTATTCTTCTTCTTCAAACTTAACATTTATATTAATTACAACATTTTTATGTTAAAAGAAACAAACAAAGGATGTCCTATTGATACAACAGTCAAGAGGGTGTTCAATCAAGAAATGAGAAATAGCAACACATAAAAAACACATTGATCACTAACTACCAACATCAAGATATAATGATCATCCAAGCCATCAAAAGGTAATAAAAAAATTTGGATTTACTATCTAGTATGCCATCTAATCTCTAAAAGTATGATAATAGGACAACCTAGATCCATCCCTAGTAAAAGCATAAAAACATTTACTATCAATATCATTTTAATAAAAACTAAGAAAGCATTAATTGTCTTCAAACTATGCCCAAGATGGTAGACAGAGATTGATAAAATAAAAAGAAAAAGGGACACCTTCCCTATTGAGCTCCTTTGAAATTGTGTCATACTTGATGCAATGCAGTAGACCAGACCTTCATGAAGAACTTGAATAGTTTCATGTAATTTCCTTCCTCGCTGTCATCATCTCTCAAAATGTTATTTTGTACTAGACATAGAGAAGTCATTGAACTATGCATCACACATATGAAAACCTTAGATATAGTCCCAATTTCCCTTCCAAATTCTAAAACTTTTGCCTTAGTCTTCTAATGATCATGTGTTGTAATGATATAGTTGCCATAGGTCCCTAAGTAAAGATCTCTATAACTCCTAGTAGTAGTGGGTTTGAGAACAAAAATTTCCCTTAGCATTATCTCATTAGTAAGGTCTATGGACCCTATTTTGATACTTTTCAAAATATAGGACAAATTGTCCATAGTTCCTAAAGTATCTTCTATTTCCATATCTTTACACTTTTCAATTTCCATCCCTTTTCATTTATTTTCTTTCTGCTCACTCTTATTGTCTCCCTCTTCCTCAAACTCTGACTCTAGAATTTTGTTTTAAACTTGGCTTTCTTAGTTGAGGGTTTTTTTTTTTCCTTTCTTGTGGGCAATGATTTTGACTTGCAATCAATTGACTAGATCTATCTTAGTAGAAATGTGGATAGAGATTTTTAGGGAACCATTACAAAAATTTAACCTAGAGGGGTTTCAAAACATTTCCTTTTGCTTGATCCAAGTGTGTCTAAAAGGATAGCACATGGAGGGGTTCCATAATTAGAGGCTTCCTAGATAAATATATCTTAGGTGAACAGAGAGTCAAATGGAAATGATAGATCCAAAAGTTGAGATTATCATGGAGCTAAAAATATACAAATATGTTTTGTAATTATATCATAAAATGTATATCCATTTTATTTTGATTAAGATAAAATTGGGTTTTGAAGTGGCTGAAACCCCTTTAAAGAGTAGTTGCATAGGATATTTCAATAAATTTTTCCATCATGGTGTAGACACACCAA
Source organism: Cupressus sempervirens (assembly GCA_028749045.1). Taxonomy (NCBI): domain Eukaryota; kingdom Viridiplantae; phylum Streptophyta; class Pinopsida; order Cupressales; family Cupressaceae; genus Cupressus; species Cupressus sempervirens. The sequence continues at coordinate 466,838,662 of CM053786.1, forward strand.
CAACCAAACTTGTAGAAGGAAAAAAAAAATACATTATAGAACAAACCAAACCCTAGTAACAAGCAACAAAAATACAAGAAGATACAAAAATAAAGGTAACCCATATTTTTCAAGATCTCAACAACCTCCTCCTCAAGATGACTCATTCTCTTATCAATAGAATTTATGTTCATAGTGTTCTTGGGCACGGAAGTGGTCTTCTTCCTCATTCTAGATCTAGTTCTTTTTCCTAAACCACAAAGTTTTTATCAATAACAACTTTATCTTAGTCAAGGTCAAAAGTTCCTCTCTTCCATTTAAGTTTTCCAGATTACCCAATAGAGATTTCATATTCTCTACTAGAGACTTGAAAATTTTATGGTTCTGACCCATTATCTTCTTGAGAGTAGAGTCATTTTTGGAGATCCTTTGATCCATATCTGCTAACTTCATACCCAACATTTCCATGGATTCCTTCTCTTCCTCAACATACTTATTAAGGAAATCCATAATCGCTTCTTCTCATCCAGACACCAAATAGCACAAATTTAATGATCCTCAGTAGAATTAACTAGCCCTGTGTGTGTGTGTGTGTGTGTGTGTGTGTGTGTGTGTGTGTGTGTGTGTGTGTGTGTGTGTGTGTGTGTGTGTGTGTGTGTGTGTGTGTGTGTGTGTGTGTGTGTGTGTGTGTGTATGCGTGTGCGTGTGCGCGTGCATGCGTGTGTGCGAGAGAGATTTATCAAGGCTTTGGCCATTTACCTATCAAAAAAAGTATAATAATTAAGTCATAAAAATAAGAATTATTATTAAATTATTCTCTCTCACACATAATTAAATAATTAAAAAATTATCTAAAATTAATTATATTCTTTAGTTCATTTCCTTAATCAAACCAATTTATTGATTTAAGTGACTACTTATCTATCTAGTCTATTTTCATGTACTAAGTTGCATATTCAATCTTTATCCATGCAACCAGTTATGTGTCAATTAGTTTGAGTAATCTATCTTATCAATCTTGTCAAAATAAATTTTAGTTATCCAGTATCATGCAAAACCCCTTAATCCAAGAATTATTTTTTGAAGTCTAGAAATATAAAAAATGAATTTGAATCTATGTTATTACTATCAAGGATAAAATATGAGAGCATGCATAAAGACAGAAACAAAGGAGAAATAAGGTAATAAAATTGTGCAGTTTGAGTTATATTTATTTATCATTATGAATTATCCATGGTTGATTATTTGTTATTCCCTTTTAAAGTCGTACGGATAGTAGAGATCAAGATGAAGATGGTGGATGATCAATGGTGGAATTCGAAAAGAGGAGTGATCCATGTGCACACACAAGTCAACCAATAGAATATAAGTTGACTTGTCACATAAGACAAAAGTCTCACAGGCCTTTTCTTTTAATTGTAAAATAGAAAAAGGACTTTATGTGTGCACTTTAAGTGGGTTAGAAGAATGGAGTGTTTTATTTAATTAAAATGGGACATGTTCTTTTAATCAAATAATGCACTTAGGATAGCATAGTCAAACTATAGGTTATAATCAAATAAATTGATTATTAGCAATTTGGTCTAGGTAAATGATTAAATTAATTTAGCCAAAATGTTGAAAAGGGGGCTAATAGTCTAGATGACCATTTTTAGGTGATTACAATTACTATCAAGGATAAAATATGAGAGCATGCATAAAGAGAGAAACAAAGGAGAAATAAGGTAATAAAATTGTGCAGTTTGAGTTATATTTATTTATCATTATGAATTGTCCACGGCTGATTATTTGTTATTCTCTTTTGATTATGAGGGATTTTATACATGAGATGCGAGTTTTTGTGGTTTGATTTGTTGATTCTTATTGCAGATTACATATTATGAAATATTACTCGTAGGAATACAAATACTAAATGGCATGTGAATAGTCTTCTATTTTTCTAATTCTTGGTGTGTTTTTGAATTTTCCATCTCTAGATTTCTATGAAACAATTGCACATTAATTGACATAATTACCATATTAAACGTTGCATTTTCCAAATCCACATATGAAAATTTTTTGTAATTTCTAACTATATATTTTTGTGTTTTTTCTACATTTTGTCAGAAGATTTGAAGAAACTAACAGTAAAGTGGCACATTTTTTTTTTCCAGAAATGAGATTGGAAATCCATGCAATGTGTTCATTCTTTTTATTTCCCCAATCACAATTTGATCAACACATTTTCCTAAAGTGATCCCCCACCCCTTGACTTTTAGGGAAATAATGGAATGACTAGGGGCCCAATCATTTCACAATGACATAAAGAGAGGGTTCCAGTGAATAGAGGGGCTAATCTTTTATTATTATCCAACTATAGATATTTTGAGGGTCACAAGCCCACTCTTTGTCGATGATCCCCCCCCCCCCACAACCCCACTATTTATTGATGATCCCCACCCCCTGTTAACTCCAACTGATAATGTTTTAGATTAAGGTAAAAGTAGGTTTTGAAGGGGCCCCGAAACCCTTTACATCAAAAAGAAAGATATACCATGAAGCTCTACCAGGTTTTAAATGGACCTAAAACTAGCAGTACAATTAAACCAGGTCAAGCAAGGACCTGAAACCAACAGAAGTTTTCAGAAAAAGAAACTAGCGATGACACTGGAACCTAGAAAGTAGACTGGAAAGCGAGGCAACCAGAGAAACCTCCCAGACCAGGAAAATCACCTAGGATTGCTGATCAAATTTGTTCTTCTAGTCACAGCTTCCTTAGAAATATTCTTTCTCCAACACTTATTCTTGAAGCAGGAGAAACTCAGGCTTTTTTTATCTAACAAAATCCTAACAATAACTAGATTATGAGTACTATTCAGCCCCCTAATATACCAAATAATGATTTTCATATCTATTTTTTGGGGGTAAAATCCAAAATAGTTGTCTGCCTACCATCAACAATATTTTGCATACTTTCTAACTCTCTGGTTTGCTTAGTGGTTCTTCTTCTAGATTTTTCTAGACGACCAACATCTAGTTTCACCTTAGACTATTGTTCTACTCTTTTTCTAGATTTATCCAAAGTAGAAGCAAGAGAATTTATCTTGGTTTGCTAGACTTTTTTGCTGCTTCTAGTCTCTACCCCTTTAGTAATGTTCTTAATATCAGCTCTTTTTCTTTGGTTTGGTTTATGCTTTGAGTTATCTCCTTTTTCAATCACAGCATCTAGGGGGGAGGTTCATCCAAAGGAAGGTCATAATCTATCTGAGATAAAATCTGGAACTCCCTGGACTGAGAAACAGGAAGATCACCCATCACTGATTGATTTCCATCTTCAGCCAAGAATTCACCTTCCTCTAGCATGGATTTATCTTCTAAATCTCTCCTTTGATCTTCTATCCTTTGATAATTAACTATTTGTTGTGATAAATCAACCAGATCATCTATTCTTTGCTCAGGCATTATGGTATTAGATTGAAAACCATGTCCTTCTTCCTCAAAGATTGCTTTCTCAAATGAAGGCTCTTTATCCACCTTAGCATGTGATGATATAGAATCATCTTTTGGTTTCCATACTTTCTTTTGCTGGATCTTGGTATTTTTCCCATCCGGAACACTGTTCGGATGCTTTTTACTTTTGGAGGGACAATATTTAACCAGATGCCCATGTTTTTTACAAGCATAGCAAGAGTTAGGCAAATCTTCAAAAAAAAATTCTTGAGTCTTTTTACCAAGTTTGGATATTAGTTCCATCGTGTCTGGGAGATGATTCAAGTCAGCCACTTTAACATAAAGTCTAGCACTTTCAAGTTTGGTTCTGGAAATCGTAGCATTATCCAATGCCACTAATTCACCAAAAGAATTGGCAATACCTTTGAAAATGTCCTCATGCCAGAATTCTAAAGGGAGACCAGGAAGTCTAGCCCAAATGGGGGTGGTTAAGAAAAAAGAATATGAAAGATCCATGTTAGGCTCCCATTTTTTAATTGTGAGAGAACATTTACAAAAAGACCATGGTCCCCCACAAAGAACCATATTCATATCTTCAATGCAATTGAAAACAAAAGAGAAGAATCCATTCAACATTGGGGCAATATCAACTTCTCCTCGAATAGTCCATTTCCTTTCAACCATTTTTCTAAGAGAATCAAGAACTGGTCTTGCTCCTAAAAATTTACCCACTAGGGTGAAATCCATGGAGGACATAGAAAAATCAACTAAAGGATCTGGAATAAAAACTTGGAACTCACCTTTCTCCCAGCAAGACTTAGCAGTCACCGGCGGGAAAAGAGGTTTTCCTGTAGATTTCTTTCCAAAAAGAGAAGACCAGGGTTTCAGCCCTTCTGAAAACATTTCCTTGTTAGAATCAACAACATCTTTCTCCTTCCTAAGATCCTACCCCATCCCATGAAAAGAATCCAAAGGGGGGACACGAAACCCACAAAAAGGACCAGATTCATGCAGCTTCTTTCCAATATCCACTTTGGGCAGAGAGTCTAACCCAAAATTCTTCTCAGAACCCCCAACAGATCCTCCATGGACAGAACATCCTCCCAGATTCTCTCTAACCAGTTTCCTGCCTACCTGTGAACTAGATTTTTGAAATTTTGATTGAGCACAAGAATGAATAGAATCACACAAGTTCTTTCCATTATCCACATCAGCCAATGATTTTGTCCCAACATTCTTCTCAGAACCCCTTCTAGAACCTAGAGGGTCAGATCCTCCTACCAAATACTATCTGACCAGATTCCTACCTACCCCACAAAAAGGACTAGATTCGTGCATCCTCTTTCCAATATCCATGTCGGCCAGAGAATCTGACCCAAAATTATTCTTAGAACCCCCAACAGATCCTCCAAGGATAGCACATCCTTCCAAATTCTCTCTGACCAGTTTCCCACCTGCCTATGAACCAGATATTTTGAAATTTGATTGAGCACAAAAAAGATCAGATTCACACAAGATCTTTCCATTATCCACTTCAGCCAAGGATTCAGTCCCAATGTTCTTCTCAGAACCCCATCCAGTGTCTGGAGGGTCAATTCCTCCTACCATATTCTCTCTGACCAGTTTCCCGCCTACCAGCAATCCAGCCAATTCAAATTCTGAAAGAGGGATCCTAGAATCCTCCTCCATCTCTTACTACTCCAATTGATAATGTTGTTGATGTGTGTTAAAGATTCATATCAATTGTTATGTTTTCATTGATTTCAAGCCTTATTTTGTTAGATATTATGCTAATTCATTAGAGTTTCATAACATTTGATTGATGAAGAGGATTTGAAGAAAGTATGATGACGATGTAATTATTTATAGTGTATGGTATTCAATGTGCACTTGAATGAGTTTGATAGTATAATGTTGGTTTGATTTTTTTATGTTACTTGATTAACCATTGAGATCATGTATAAGCAAGATAGTTTGGTCAGTGAATGAAGACCTACAATATTAATCGAGCTACTACAAGTGTCACCGAGAACCTAATAATGAAGTGGAGATGTGTAATGTCAACTGAGCAATTATATTTTTAACTGAGTCTAATAATGACCAAGAAAGATGTAAAGTTAATACAACATGGAAAGAAAGAAGATTTTAGAAAATATTTAATCTAAGGCCGATATTTGATAAAAATAAAGATTGTTCAAGAAGTTTCAAAGATAAGGATGAAGTTAATTATGAGACCAATGACTAGAGAAATTCAAAGAATATTTGATGAAGGAGATTTAACAATTTGAAATGAAGTACAAAGTTCAAGGTGGAAGTATGTTTCTCGAGCTTCTAGATTTGATAAATTTGAACTTGATGAAGATCTTACAATTATGATAAAGAAGAAAAACTTGGAAAGTTCTAGAGGAGAAACAAAAGATTTATATTCAAATGATGAACATTGTGATTCATTTTTGCTGATGTTGTTAAAGAAGAAAGTGATAGCTAGAAGCATAATTGAGAAGAACTACATTGTGAAGATCAAGCAAGAGAAGTGTTATGTTGATGTGTGGAGTGAGTGAATCAACAAGAAGGGATCATGAGATAGAAAGAGGAAAATGATTAAGTGACATAGAGATCTAAACAAGAAAGGTTGTTCTACAACCTAAAAAATCATTTCACAATTACTCTCTAATCATTGTAGCATAAAATCTCTTAATTGAGTGGACCTAACACTCTTTTTCAAATCCTATATGGTGACATTATGTTGAATGTTTTGTAAGTCCTTTAGAGCAAGCCACTCTTTAGAAGATTCAAGGAGTGAATAAGTTCTAGATGATCTTTGGTGAAAATCCTCTAAAAAGGTCACACTAATATTGTGTATGTAACATTTAACAAGACTGGCTCCTAATAGAGCTAACTTCATAAGAGTGAAATTTTTGGATTGTTGGTTTCCAGGTGGTTTTTCCCTTCATAGGATTTTTATGTTAAATACCTATGGCAAAATTGTGTGGATACTTATGGTGTTGCAATTTTATTTCATATTTGCTATTTACTATTGCAACTCAATATAAGATGGAAGTTTACTCTGATAATTGGTAAGGTGACATTTTAATGCAAAATTTATATTATAATGTTAGATCTATTTATCAAGCTTATGATCTAAAAGTTTAAAGTGTTTAAGTTGGTAAAAAGTATTTTTAAGGCATGTAGGATAACTTGTTATAATTGATACACCCCCTCTCTCATTTATCTAACAATTATATAAGAACTGAGTGCTTGAAGGAAAAGTTTCAAGGGACTTAAGCAAAATATCAAAAGATGTGTAAGAGAGAGGTAACAAAGCTTAATAAGGAACACTTATCCTCATGGAAAAGAAGGATGAGGTTGCATCTATCTAGGATTGGATAAAATAAATTGTACTATCTAGATGACTAGTACACCCCTCCAAACTCTCCTATGATAGTTGAGGAAATGAACCACAAGAAAGAACATAATAACCTAATGATCAAGATTGCTTCAACATTGAATGATGTTGAATTTGATGATGTTTAGAACTATGCTACTAGTAAAGAGATGTGGGACAAGTCAATACTTTTACATGGTGGAGATCATAATGTATTGAGAGCCAAAGTAAAAACTCTAAGAGGCAAGTATGATGAAATCAAGATGAAAGAAGGAGAAAGCATTGTTTAGTATAGTAACTTAATCAAAGAAGTCATAAGTGCCATCAAAATTGTTCAAGGAGTCATTAGTAATGAAGAAGTAGTAAATAGATTTCTAAGAACCTTGTTCCTTATTTATGCTATTAGAGTATCTACTATTCAAGAATTTAGAGCTATGCTTTGTAATGATCTTACTCTTAATGCCTTGATCGGTAGATTGACCAAATTTGAGTTAAGTAACTTTGATGATAGTGTTTCTAAGATTGAAAATTCTTTTAAGACATCACTAACCATTGGTAGTGCAAAGAAAGAGAAGAATAAAAATGATGAGAGTGATTAAGATTCAAATGGTAAAGAGACGAATGAGATTGAAGCACTATTGACAAGGAGGCTACCAAGATCTGAAGAAAGATTCAATGGTAAATTATCTTTGATATGTTTTAAATGCAATGTAGTTAGTCATATTACTACTAGATGTCCTAACAAGAATAGGAATGACAAGAAAGACAAGAAGGAGAGAAAATACAAAAAGAACAAGGATTACAAGAACGATAAAAGAAATAAGTCATGATATATTGTTGAGGAGGAGCACACTGAGACTAATTCTGATGATGAGAATGAAGGTGAGGAAGCGGTATACATTATTGTTAAAGAAGACCCAAATGAGGAAAGGTACGAGGAAGGAAAATTCCTTATTTCTCATGCTAGTAAAAACAATACATGGATTAGTGATAGTAGATGTTCACATCACATGATTGGTGATAGTATTAAATTTCACCAGTGGAATTTTGGAAAATAAATGACTACATAGCTAATACATTTAGTCACAATTCTAAAAAATTTAGTCATGTCACTAAAAGTGATCAAATTATAGTAATATTTTGCAATTTATAAGTACAAGTGATTAAATAAATGATGAATTTGGCCATCAGGTAAAACCACAAGGTTAGACAAAGATAAGTTACTAAACAAATGATAAAATAAATGACTAAATATTTGGTCACTAATAATTAGTCTCCCAACAGTGACTAAATGAATTATCAATGATTTATTTATTGTCATATTAATGCATTCTTTAACTTTTATAACTTGTACTTCTCACTGATGGAGTTTTTGTCCTATCAATACATAATTATCAATTAAATTCCTTGAATGTCCTCTCACATGATATTGAACTAGAAATGAACTCAAAATGACCCCAATCTACACCGAAAACCCTCAAAGTCTATCTATGAACTCCTCAAATTTAAGATTTTTTTTTTTAGTAAAGAAGATTATAAATACTTGTGAATTTTGTGCAATTTTTTATTAGGTTTTACTTCGTAAAGATACAAATATTAAGATGTTATGAATCTAATGTAGAATATCTTAAGTTTATTTTAGATTTTATACTAATATAGGTTTTAAGTTTGACATTTAACATTTTGTATTTTTTAAAATTATTTTGATGTTTTAGTACTACAAGTTTTGGCTTCCATAAAAAAATTATTATGTTATTAACACTCAACAATATAATATAGCCTCAAAGAAAAATACTTATAGATTATGTTAACTTTATATAATGAGTGGCATACCTAGAACTAAGAGTTGAAACATTTGATTTATATTTACTTTCATTTTCACAAATATTTGACACAAAAACTAATGCTATCTTTTAGTTTTGCCTAATTATGTTTTCTCAAGAGGTTATTTGAGATATTGTGTTAAAGTGAATTAACTATCTTGAAAAAATATAGAAAAACCCTTGAACATCATGCATCAAATTGAAGCTTCAAGCAATTCACTTGAACATTTAGATAGCATATTATCTTGTTCCATTAGTATTATAGGTTATATTACATGATTATGTGACATCATTTTTTCTTCAAATTCCATGCAACATGGCAAACTTTTAAGGTAGTTCTAAAAAATTGAGACTATCAATTATTGCAAATCATTTTTTTGTATAAATTCAAATATGTATTCTACTATTTGTGTAAGTGGTTATTTTTATTTTCCTTACATTTATTTATATAAACCTGATATTTTCTACATAACTTAAAGATTTGTGGTTTTTGGATTTAATTATTTATTTTATTTTCAAATCTAATTTTTAATTGCAATTCTATTTTAGATTGTATTAGGATTTAACCAATTCACCAATAAAAATTTATTCTTCATCCATTTTACTATTTTGATTGTTAATGATCTTTTAGTTTTGTGTCAACCACTCATTAATTTTTTAATATCTCAATATAACTTGGTGCATTTTATATTTACTATTCTTATTTTTACTTACTTAAACATGTATCTTATTTATGTTGTAAAAATGAATGCAAAATATTAAATTAATAATATTTCTTTTCATTAATATGTAATTACTAATTATAAATATTTATTAAAGAATCACTATAATAAGAATTAATCTAATTAAAGAAATTTATTTTTAGTAACTTAATTTTATGAAATCTATTCAATAGTATATATGAAATATGAAAGATGGGTTCATGTCAATCACTTTCATTAAACATAAATATCAATATTTTAGCATATAACCTATTCAAAATCATATTCATATATCTATGAATATCTTTGTTAAATAGATATATAAATATTTTTGGGGGAATGGGCCATGGAAGATTCTTGTGAGAAATAATATTGAATAGTCAATGATTGAAAAAAGTAAATAGTGGGTTAACACTCCTTTCTGGGATATTATTATGGGGGATTTTACGATGAAGATCTTTGGGTTTAAAGTGTTCGATTCTCTCTAGTCTCCTTGGTCACAAGTGAGGGAGTTCATCTCTTGTAGGAATGCTACTAGGGGTCCTCTTAGTTATATTGTTTCTGATAGGTCAATTTGGTGTGGATTGTATCTGAATAATAAACCTCTTGCTCTTATTCAAAGTTTTTTTTCAAAAGAAAATGGAATGATAAAGGTATCTCTTTGATTAGTGATCTCCTAGTTAACAATAAGCTAGGGTCATGGTATGAGATCTCTAACAAGTATGGTATACCTAGATCCCAAAAGAAGACAAGACATATACTCTCCTATCCAAAGTGATTAGAAAGAAGAAAGTTGGGAAAATCATGAACTATAATACTTTTGCAAGAAATACAAAATGGAAGGATGGTACTACTAGAAATTTGGTTAGTGCTCCCCTCAAGATTTGTGACAAAGGCTTAATCACCTCCTATATACTATAAATTGACTAGTTGTATCGGGCATTGACAGACCGGTCTTTTGGTGCAATGACAACCCCACTCTAATAAGTGGCATTAGAGCTTGGTCATAGGTTTGAATCCTCAAACCCTTGGGTAACACTAAGGGGTAGATTGTTGGAAATTTGGTTAGCACTTCCCTCAAGATTCATGACAAGGCTTAATTGCCTCCTATGTACTATAAGTTGAGTGGTTGTATCGGGCATTTACAGATCAGTCTTTTGGTGCAATGACAACCCCACTCTAATAGGTATTGTTATTGATAATATTTCTACTAAAAAAATTTATGGTATATTTAAGAGTGATTAGAGTGATCACTCTGTATTCCTATGTGTAGCTAAATGTTAGGGTTTTGAATGCCCTTTCTCAAACTGGCAATTTTTCTTTGATTATTTTTGGAGTGGTCCTTGTGAACCTAAAGTCATTCATTTTAGATGGTTGTTTTTTATTAAAAGGTTTTTTGTTGGGTCAGTTTTATCCTCCATTAATGTTGAGCCAATGATTTGCAGTTTGTGTAATAAGCCTAAAAGTTTTGAGCATGTTTTCTTTGATTGCATCTATGCCAAGAAGATTTGGGCCATTTTCTTTGGGTTTCCAATTGATTAGAAAAGTAGTATTGGTTTTTCATGGTGTGAAATCTTAGCTAGTTATGTTAAATCTTTTGATTTGTTTCTTAACAAATTTTGGTTTTCTCTTACTAGTGAAGTACTATGGCTTCTTTGGAAGGAAAGAAACAAGGAAATATTTTAAAATGTCAGAAGGTGCCCTACTGAGTTTAGTCTTAAACTCATATACTTCTATATAATATCTCAAGTATATTTTTTCTTGGACATTCCAAAGTCCAAATTCATGAATTTGATGCATGATGGAGTTCTGAAAATATATAAAGATGAAGTTAAGGCCACCCAATATATCATGAAGTTTCAAAGATTTCTTAGTCAATCTGAGGTTGATGATCTTAGCAATCTTATGGAAAACTGTCATTTGGATCCTAAAAGGAAAAGTGTTGATCACAACCAACACTACAAAGTTAGCATGGATGAAAGTGGGGCAAACACACATCTTGCCTCAGCAATAGCACCTACTTATAACCCTTTTCAACTAGGTCATGGATATTGGAGATCCTAGGCCACCTATGTATCTCTTTATTTTTTCTAAGATGGTCTTATCTGATGTAAAATTGTATTAGGCACTCATGTAAGAAATGTACATAATTTGTTAAGGGCTAATTCTTTAGATGTTTAGGCCACCTCCCTCCTTTTTAAATTTTGGTTAGAGCTAGTTTTTCTGTGGTTGCTTCATGTTGAAATGTCTCTATGATGTTGATTATACTTTTTTATTTCAAAAAAAAAGTATCCAATAGTATAAATGAAATATGAAAGAAGGGTTCATGTCAGTCACTTTCATTAAACATAAATATCAATATTTTAGCATGTAACCTATTCAAAATCAAATTCATATATCTATGAATATATTTGATTTTTGAATTGGTTGAGATTTTCTTATTTAGGTTTAGTATTGTACGTAACACATTCAATTTGTATAGTGCCACATTCAAATTGTTCACTACGGTCAGTAATCCTATATTTAAGTAGTTTTAAAATTTCTACAATGAGCAACTCCACAATAGAATACTTTTAAATTTGTGATATGTTTGTTAAATTTGCACTAATAGTGAACTTCTTCTTATCTAATTTAACTAGCTATTTTATATACATTCTTTCTATTTCAACAATTATAGCATGTCCTTTTTGTTTAAAATATAATATTTACCTTTCTTTCAAATAATTTCTAAAATGTATTATCTAAGCGTATTTTTCAGAGAGCTCAAGTAGTGATATACTCTTCAATAGAGATACCCTGAAATTTTTATCCAGGGAAAAAGGGATCACCTTGTAATGTCCATAAAAGATATGGTGTTTTGGAAAATTTTACCATGATATTACACAACAAAGACATTCCACAATAACATAGACTACAATGCCTATGCTCCTCTTTTTTGAGATTATGTTGGGGTTTATGATTGTTGAAGCAAATTCATGGCAATATTGTCAAAAGTGGACTTGAAGAAAAAATATAATGGAAGCTAAAACTAAAATCATTCAATTATATGACATATTTGGTGATGTGGGATAACCCATCTTTTTTTTTATGAAATGGAGACATCTAACATGTTTGTCTAGAACATAGTGATCAAAGCTTGTGTGAGCAATGTCTACTTTTTGAAGAAACACTTGAACTATTTCATCAAACACAATGTACAACTAGAACCCAACAAGTTTACTTTTCCCTATGTTATCAAGGCAAGTAGATGATGTGTACGTGGGGTGGGCTCTTGCAAATATGTATGCCAAATGTGGAATCATAGAGGATTCACAAAAAGTGTTTGACAAAAATACCAAAGAGAAATTTGGTGTTATGGGGTTCAATAATTTCTAGGTATGCATGAGTCAAAGATAGCAATTCAACAATGGGACCGTTTCTTGAGATGATGTATCTAATAGAAATTAGGTGGAATTTTGCATGCTTTCTGGTGGGTTAAGAGCTTCTAACCTTATCAAATATCTATTGCAAGGTTAATCCATACATGTTGAAGTGATTAGATTTGGCTTTAGATCCAAGTCAAGTGTGGTTTGAGCTCTTTTAAACCTATATGGAAATTGTGTATCTTGATGTTTGAAAAATTGTTTGTCAAATCACCTTATAGATATTTGTTCAAGGAAAGTAGAGGTCGACAAGAATTAGAAAGTGAAAAACTTTTTTGTTTTTTTTGCAATTGTTTAGGAAGATAAATAGAATCTAGTAAGAATTAGATAATTGATAGGAAATTCAAAGATTCCAATTATAAAATATAGAGTGAAAAAGTATAATAAGTCAAATTCATAGTAAAGAAAAAGTCAAATATATTGACTAGAAAATAAGAAATAAAATTTATAATTATGTAGAATAGATTAAGTAGAATCAATCTTAGAAATAGAAAATAGAAAATTAAAATTACAAGTACATAGAATAAATGAAGTTGAATTTAATATAAGAATGTTTTCTATATTTAAGAGAGGTTTTCATACCATCTAGGGCTATAATTTGATGGTTGTAATGGTCATTTTTGCACTTTTGGACGGTATATGTGTACACTCGAATAGTGTCACACTCTAAACCCTTCTACCCAAGGTATTCCATGAGTTTTAAATGGTTGGATGTCGGCTTAGAGCTCCCTATCTATGGAGTGCAAGATAGTATATTTCAAGCATAAGAAGGCTATTAGTTGAGCCTTAGAGATACTCTTCTTGCTAGTAAACCATGCAATGAGATGTTCTTTGAGACAAGAGCAAGAATGCAAGTGTCTAATATGAGAACTCTCAAAATGCAATGCAAATATGATGTAAGCTAATATGAAATGCAAAGTGCAACTATGCTAACAAGAATGAGAGTGTTACAAATCCAACTATTATGCTATGTGAGCTACATTATAGTAAAAGAAACTAAGCTATCATGCATATATGCTAAAATTCCATGGATGAGAGAATGTAGACAAGAAAATAGAAGTTCTCCACAAAAGATCTCAAGAATTTGAATGATAAACCTATAGCATAACAGTACTCAAGAGTGTGGGTTCTTTGAGGGGGGAAGCTCTCTCTCTTTTAAAGTCGTATAGACAGTGGAGATCAAGGTCAAGATGATGGAAGATCAAGGGTGGAGTTTGAAAATACAAGTGATCCATGTGCATACACAAGTCAACCAATAAAATTGAAGTTGACTTCCCATATAAGACAAAAGTCACAAAACCTTTTCTTCTAATTTGAAAAATAGAAAAAGCACTTTATGTGTGCACTTTAAGAGGGTTAGAGGAAAGGGGGATTTTATTTAATTAAAATGGGAAATGTCCTTTTAATAAAATATTAAACTTAGGATAGTATAGTCAAAACTATAAGTTACAATCAAATTAATTAATTTTTAGCAATTTGGCCTAGGTAAATGATTAAATAATTTAGCCAAAATGTTGAGAAGGGGGCTAATAGTCTAGATGACATTTTTTAGGTGATTACATTTGCCTCTCTTTGACTATTTTGTGATTGATCTAGGAACACATTATGTCAAAAAAAATAGAACCTAAGTAGGCAACAATAGATAGAGATATTTGATTTCAAAGAACAAAATGCAGAAAGAGATAACAAATCCTGAATGTACAATCTAATAGTGATAATACTGAACACTAGAAAAGAGATGATGTCAGAATTAAGAAGAAAGCTAACACTTAGTAAAGTAGATAAATCAAGAGCAAATGAAAATATCAAACATATGCTCCTAAGAAATAGATAGTTGTAAGAAGTGATGATAGAGTATTTCTGCCTCTTAGGATCAAAATTAAAATGACGTAAGGGGATGCAAAAATGAGTGAGAGATAAGAAAATTGAAATATAGTAATCTCCAAGATGACGGATAGATGATTAGTACCAAAGAGTGACCACAAGGAAATGATAGAATGCCCTTGTTTGACCAAAGTTGACCTACAAAGGATAAAGCATGAAAATTAGGTCAAATTGAGTAGAAAGGTGATTTTTTTAGACATGTAAAAGTGATTTGAAGAAGATATGAAGTGTAGAAATTATGAAGACATGAAGATGCCCCAGTGAAGATTCAAAGATTAGACCTTAAGCGGTCAGCTAATTGCATAGAAGAATGTAGAATTGTAAAATGTGATTTTGACTATCAAAATGAACTTGGATTTTGATTTTGATCCCAAAAATGGATCCAAGACATCAAAATTATGCAAGAGGTCAAAATTTTATATAGATGTGATGATAGAATAGCAAATAAATGAAGCAAAATATCAAGAAAGTGAAAAGACATAATCAAGAAGAAAGCAAATATGAAAGCAGTTAGTTGACATGTCTGAAAAAGATGAAGAAAGAGTGCTCCCCATATGTAGGAATGCAAGACTAAGCTAGAAAATGAACCTAAAATGTACCAACAAGAAACACATTTTTAGACTCTTATTTCATCATTGAGAATTTATTAGGGACATCATGAGATCATACAATCATCACTAGTATAACTATAAAGATAGGAATATAATCAAAATTAGATAGGAATGTGAAAATCCAATTTAAGCATCAGAGACATGTAAGTCAAGATAACTAAATGATTAGATTCCATAAGTTTAGTATAGCAAGATTACACCAATATCAAGGCATAAGTGTTAGGATAACCCTTGAGTGCAGTCTTGAAAAAATAGTCAAGGATGATATGTTTGTGAGTCAAAGTGTCAAATAGGAAAAGCATGAATGCTTTAAACATTATAGATGAACAAAGCATACCCACAAACAAAAAGCAAGAAAACATGCCCCATGCCCCCAGTCATCTAGTCCATGACATCCTCAAAAGACTATTAGGGAGGGAACACAATAAATAAATCATCATAGATAACACAGAAAGTAGATAAATTTCATCATAGCTTAGTCATTTTTAAGTGTGTGTGTGTGTGTGTGTGTGTGTGTGTGTGTGTGTGTGTGTGTAAGTCACATGGTCATTTCCTCAAGACTTGATTTTGATAGTGAGAAATATCACGACATTGGAGACTCTAGGTAAACTATTTGAAAAAGTGTTCAGAAAAACTTGATATCAAAGGGGGTAGTGTTGAGAAACACTATTTTATGAGTTGTCAAAGAAACTCTAATGCACAAGGAGACTTCAATAGGCTAAGTAGTTGTGCCCTTGAGACGAGGACAAGGAACAATTCCAAGCTAGGAAAATATGTTGCAAGTGAGTGAATGAGATTGATAGACATAGGTGCAAGGGTCTCAAGTAGTGCATGTTTCCAGGTTTTCACCACTTGGTAGATTTTTTCAGGACTGTTTCCATTTTTTTTGAATTTTTTGAGATTTTGATTTTGTTGGTGATACATCAAAGTTCCTATTGATAGGTTTTCACTGAAATGGTCATTTTTTCAGGATATTTTATGCTTTTTAGGATTTTTTTCATCATCATATATCAATTTTTTTAAAAAAATAGAATGATTTAGAGATTATTAGTTCTCAAGCAAGATCACATCATTTTGTCCCAATGTCAAGGAAGGTGTAGAACATGATGGAGCAACAAGCTAGTAGATAATCAAATATGGATAGGAAAGGAGTATGAAGCAAGTGAAAGTGATCCTTAAGGATTGGCTCCTCAAGAGTACCCAAGCTAGGGAAAGATAGCCATATGAAGCAAGTTTAGGATAAGCAATGGAAGAAATAAGCAAGATAGCATATAGGATAAGAAGTGAAAGATAATAAGTGAGATAACATGAAAGTGTGTACTCTAAAAGAGTAGATATATCAAGAGGCTTATGAGAACCATGTTTTCTTTTATTATGGTCAAGACCAAGAGGTTGATTGGATAGGATAGTGATAGGATAGAGCAATAAGAATGAAGCTAGATATGGAGACTATGAGTGAACAAGAAAGAGTAATAGGGAAGTTGATGGATAAAATAGCCAATATGCAAGAATAGCTCAACATTGTCAAGATCAAAGAGAAGATAGGATAGATGGATGATGGAAGAATTACACATGACACCTGTATACTAGGTTTTCATCATGGTACTTATCCAATGTTCCACAAAAATTAGTTTTCACCATAGGATGGATTTATTTCTCTTTATGTTTGCTACCAAGGCGCCACAAGAAGTGGTTTTCACCAAGGCATTTTTTTTTTGCTTTTTTTTCTTTTTGATTCTTTCTTTTTGGTTTTTTATAAATAGGTCAAGTTTTTTTAATTTAGATAGTGCTCCTATAGGAAGGATAAGTCATTATAAGACAAGACCATAGAAAGGTATGCTCAAAGATGTTGATATGGTGATGGAAGATAAATAGTAGTAGGAAGAGTATATGGAGGATAAGAGTTCATGTAGAGAAAGTAAGTGTAAGCTTTAGAGGATTTCATGAAGGTAGGTGAAATATTAGGCAAGATCAACATTGACACACACCTTGAAGGGTGTTGGAATCATGGAGGAATCATGGAGAAAATCGATTGAGGTTTAGATGTATGAGGTAGCAAAGAAATTTTGGAAGAAGATGGAGTGGAAGGCTTTGGAATCTTTTTATGAAGATGTTTGGAAGAATATGGAGTGGGGGCCTTTGGAAGATTTTCATAAAGATGTTTGAAAGAATATGGAGTGGAGGCCTTTGGAAGCTTGAATGTCAACTTAGATTTATGTTCAATTTTCAAGTCTTTCAAGAGAGACTTGGGAATCCATATTACTTTAAATTTTCCTATGGATACTTTAAAACACATTTCTTCAATAATGGGTTTATGAACCTATATTTTCTTTTATTTTAATTTTTGCATAGTGAACTTGTGTGGTCTCTTGAATATGTGTTCTTTCTTTGTATTCACATGTCGATTAGTCGGGACATATTGATCTTCATTTTTCAATGGATTCTTGTATTTCTTATGTTGAGCATCCAAATTTCTTCTAAAAGACTTGGTATTTGTGGATGAATAAGGTTGATATGTTTGGTTTAAATGGATACAAGGGTGGAAATTCATCAAGGATGAGTGTCTTTGTTGATCTTGAGGTATGATGGGAGAGCTAGGAATGGAAAATGTAGGAGATGAAGAAACATATAGCCCCAATATGGAAGGAAGGTTTCAAGGTTCTAGCTTAGATGGATAATGTGAGGCCTTTCCCTGACCCATTCTAGCATAGTGATACCTTATTATTATTTTGATACTCACGACTCAAGATGTCAAGACATTTTCTAATGCTTTGAACATATTATATTATTTCATGTTGTGTGATGTTTACTTTCAGATATTTGAGTTCATCATTTAATGCTTTATGAACATGTATGTTGATGAAATAAGTAAATGTAGGATTAACACTTTGATTAAGAGATTTTAAAGATTAAAAATATGAGTAGGATGAGAGAAACCCTGATTGATTTGGAAGATGTATGTTTTAACTTATGTGACTTCTTGATACGTATATACATATGTGCATGTGATTTTTTGGGACTATTGATGTGTGCAATGAGTGTGTAGGATATTTTAGCCGAGAAACCTGATGAAGGAACGAAATTGATCCCTATGTGCCATTGTGGAAAATTTTTTGTTCGTAACTTAATTTTAATTGTGAGATGTATGTATGTATCTTTTCATGATCAGTAAATGTTAGTGTTTCGTAATTATGTTCTTATAGTGTCACTTGACATTCGTGAATTGCATATGCATTCCAGCATGCTAGCTAGGGTTAGTTGTGTAACCTTTGGACCTAAGTCAGATTAAGTTAATGTCTTTTTGCTAATTTGGTTCTTAATCAAGTTTAGTCACCCTTAATTTAGATTAGTGCTTAATCTGCATTTTTAGAGTTGTTAGATGGTCCTATATATTTCCTAGCTTTTGTTTGGTTCCAAACCTATTCCTAAGGCTTTAAAACATGAAATTTTTATACCCAAAGGGTATGGGTATGGGTTGGGGACATTTTTCAACCCCTAAGCCCTTTTTATTGACTTTTGAGGTCACTCAAAAAGTCTCCTTTTGCCTTTGTGCGAAAATTGAATATGGTTATCATGAGTTGCATCACCTCAACTCCACTTAGTGGTTAACCTTAGTATGAGTTGAGTTAGAAACTTCTAGAGTTGTAGGTGGGTGGGGGAAGTTATTGCCTTTTTGGTGGTTGAGTTTGAGTCTTATTTAGAGGCCCTTCTAGGAGTAGTTTTGGTTGTTAACCAATCTCTACTTTTAGAGAGGAGTCTTGGAAGATTGAAGGCAAGGAAGGGAAAAGCTCTACTCAAATTGTTCATTTGCCATTACCTCTTTGTGAAGGTAGGAGTTCTTCATCTCCCTTGTTCATATTTTCATGCTTATTTCATGTTTATGCTACTTGTTGTTGTTTGGATGCTTGTATGTATGTTGGGTATGTTGGGAAGGATTGAAAACTATGTTCTTGAATGCTTTTCTTTCATTTTTATATTTGAATTTTGAAGTTTTCTTGTATGGGTGTTTTGGTATTGCTCACCCTTGGATAGGGTGGAAGTGACCAATTTTGGGAAAGGTCCTTTTAGTTGGACTCCAATAGTGTAGAGTCTCTTCTCAAGATGAGAAGAGGGAGAGAGGGTAGGGTGTTATGGGCCCCTACCTATCAGCACAAACCATGTATGAGTTTTGGTATGTAAGAATGGAAGAACGAAAGTTCTTGATTTATAGCCCAAATTGGGCACCTGGTTTGGTGTTTTGTCTGATATCTCCTGTTGGAAAAATCCACCTTTCCCTAGTTTTGATTCATTGTGAATCTTGTTGTGAAAACTTAGTATGAATATCCATGTTTGATTTTGTCTCTTTGTTATGCTTGTTTGTCACCCAATCAGATTTTGTTCTCTCCACAATCTTAGCAATGTATTGTTGAAATTGATATGGAACCCTTGATGAGGGTCATGAAGGAAATTCAATTAAATTGTTGTAATTTTGGGATTGGAATCCTATATAGTTTGTATTTCACAACCTTGTTGTAATGGAAATGATGCCGAGTTTTCTTCCTGGTCCTTTCCCAGCTGAGCCTTTGAATCAGGTTTGCTAATAAAATGGTGATTGAGTAATATTGCTTATCATTAGATTTAATCATAATTTTTAGTTATATGGATGCACATCAAAAATAGGATGGAAATGATGTTGACTTAATTAGGCAAAATTTTCAAGTTTCCTTATATGTTGAAAACAAAAAAATTATATTATGAATGAAAGTTCAGTTTTTGTGATTTTTGGAATTAAATCAATTCTTGCATCGTGGTTTAAATGGATAATTAAATCTCTTGGTTTATTAATTTGCAAGTAGTCCTATTAGATTTACTTTTAAAAAAAAAATTTTAAAAAAAAAACCCTCTTGATTAATATATCAACTTCAAATCTAGACTTAGAAAAATTAAGACTTTAAAAAAAAAATGTGTCCCAAGAGAGTAAAAACTCTCTAGTTTTTGTATGGGAAACAAATTTATTTTTCTCCTTGCAACAACAAAGAATCTTCTGAGAATCTTTTTATGTTTAAAATTAGAAATTAAAAGTAAATAATATCAAGTAAAATGCATAAGTTATTAAACCTTTATAGCTTAATATCCTAAATCTCCATTCTCCTACCAAATAAACTTTTTGCAATAACTATCTCCCTCTTAGTTGGCACCAGCATTTGGAAATGTCTAACAAAGGAGTTTAAAAGCAAGTCAACATTATCATGATGGGGTGGCATCACTCCATCCCCTTTTTTCCTTCAACTTGGGTGCTCATCTCCTTGTATGGATGGGATGGATTTTTTAAAAAAAAGAAAATGCTTAAATAAATATTGCTAAGCACCCCCTTTATACCCACTTTACCTTTTTAAAAATTCAACCCTTCTTGCTTGGTGACATCACCCTATTTCAAATTTGCTAGTGCGGCTATATGCATTTAAGCTTGCGGGGCGGGAGGGGGGGGGGGGGGTAGTTAAATTTTCTTGGCATTTATTATGCCATGTAGTAAATGAACAAGGAAATATATTTTTAGCACATGTGTTGGGGGAGTCACATTGACCAAAACCCCACTTGAGTGTGAATCAGTGCTTTGGAAAGTGCTTGGGATGTAGGTGGGGGGTTTTATTATAACTCAAACTTGAGATTTTGGGATGGGTTAGAATATGACGTGGGGTTTGGGGATAAAGTATTTTAGTTTTAGTTTTTTAGTAAAAGTTTAGGTTAGTGGGTGGTTAGTTTATTTTTTTATGTAGTTAGATTTTATGAGGCCTCACCCGATCTGTCATAATACCAATGAGATAATTGTATTACGGTGATTTTAATCCTATGTATTGATACACTTTTGAGACTGTAGGGTTATGTTATTTTGATATCTGCATTTTGATGATTTGCAATTACTTTTGCATATTATGACCTAATTGATGCATTTAATGATTCTATTCATGTTTTAAGCTATTGACATTTCTTTAATAGAAATTGAATGGCAGAAATGCTTGTAATGTAAGAATGTAATGTTTAAAGTAGAAATTAGAGTAAAAAGATAAATTTTGTTATGCATTGAGACCTAACCCGCATACCTAGGGATTCAACAGTTGTGGATTCAACATCTTGTCGCAATGATAAAAATAGACTATGAAGCTATTAAAAATATTAAATTGACCATGTTATGATAAGTAAAGTGTGATGTTATAGTATTTTGAGTATTTTACATGGAAATTATTAGAAAAAGTAATTTAATTAAAAAGAATGAAGTATGGAACTCAAATGTCGAATGTGATATATAAGTTTTGATATTTAAATATTTTGAAGGTTATATTTGAAATGATTAAGAAAGGGAAAGTTAATTTGAGATGATGAAATATATGCAGGTCTAATGTTGAATGAGATAGTGATTATTTCACTTATGTACTTATTGTTTACATGATTTTCTTGGACTATTGATGCTTGAGTTTAGAGTGCAGGAATTTGACCATGGGTTTAAAGGGGAATTAAGGCTCAAACTACTACAAACATGACATAGCCAAGGTTGAATCAGTGGAAAAGATTCAAACCTCATTGAAATGTGTTTTACTTCGTATATGTGAATTTGTATGTAGTAGTCTAGTTCATGTATTATTGTAGACAAGTCATTTTTAATGTAATATGTTGTGTTGTGTGTGTCACTTGACACTTGTGTTGTCCATTTGGAAATGCCATGTCATTGAGGGTTTGGCAAGAAGTAACCTAACCTAAAACTAACCCCAATGTAGTACCCAAGTTAACCTCACATAGGAAAATGCCATGAGGAGTCTCAATTGAAGGAAATTCGAATTTGGATTTGGCTAGGGTTTTTTGGGGTCATTAGGTGGTCCCAAAGTGTCTTTTATGTGAAAATAAGATAGCCATGTGATAGTATATCAAGCTAGGAACCTATTTTTGACCATGTGAGTACCTAGACAGCCTAGAGGGCCCCTTTACCCATGCATTCTTCCATCAATTCGAATTTGGAGTTGTCATATCTATGTCCCCACTAAGTCAAAAATAGAAAAGTTAGAGGAGACAAGCTTGTAAGAAGTAGTGGCTTATGTTTTTGCTAAAATAAGTTAGTGGGAAGGCTTTATTAGAGGGTCTTGGCCAAACTAGTGGGGTGTCTACCCACTCTCTAATTTTAGAGACAGTTAGGTTGTGGAGGGAGATTAAGGGGGATCTTATACAACTATCCTTACCCTAGCTTGGACCAAGGTTGGTGACTTAAACATGTTCTTTTATTCCTTTTCTTTGGTATGGATAATAAGGATTTGCAAGTGTGAAAATTTATCAATGGAGTATGCATTGCATTGTCAATCTTGTGTTATGAGCTTGTCATTGTGTTGGGAAGAAGTGAATGTGTTTTGTGCTTTTGGAGATCCTTTCTTGGTTTTGTTTTGTTGTTCTTCATTTGTTTTGTTGTTGTTTCTCATTTGAATGTGAGTGTTGACTGTGATTATGGGTGTGAAGGAGTGAAGGGCTTGACATTGCAGGTGAGAAAGGAAATTCTGTTTTTACCTCATGATGAGGTTGTTATTAGCATGGAGCATGGGCTCCATCATGGCCATGAATCTTGTTGTTTGGGAGGTACAACGAGGTTTGGTGGATGAGGAGAAGATGGTTTTTTTGAAGGCCTTGAGAGGCAATGCAGTGGCAATATGTTGTTTATGTTGTGGTGGCCTTGAGAGGCAAAATGCATTGGCAATATGATATTTATGATGTTATAATTTCTCCTCCTTGAAGAGCCCACCTTCACCCAACATTTTATGATTCCAATGGTGAATCATTGTGCAAGCCATGGAAGGGTGTTGATTGTGTTTCGTGTTGGGTCTTCGTACAAAGTTTTGTGATGTATGTGTGTGTAACCTGGTTCAATCCTTGTTCCCCTAGCGTGGGGGTGGTCTCTTTGGAGGCCTATGGTTGGGTGGAAAGCACCCATGGTACTTTTTGTTTTCTTTGTGATGCATTTGCAGACTTGTGCCCAAGGGAGCAATGGAAATGGCTTGGAATGAACACCTTACAGATTGATGTATGGATGAGAAAACTTGACATTGTGCCCCTCCTTTGTGAAGGAGGATTCACTAGCTTGTTTATGTTCTCAATGATCATGATGATCAGTGTTCATGTTACTCATTGTTCATGTCTTTCAATGATCATGTTTCATATGATTTTGAAAGGTCTCATGTTGTCTCATTGTGATGAAAGGAGATAGTATCATTGTTACCTAATGTATATGTAGAGGAAATAATGGAAAATGTTGTATATGTATGTTCCTTGTTAAGATATGATCATGAGTTATGGAAGAGTAGAATACCTCGGCATCATTGTTCCATTGGATAATTGTGGAAGGAATATGTCA
This sequence comes from Cupressus sempervirens, assembly GCA_028749045.1. Classification (NCBI taxonomy): domain Eukaryota; kingdom Viridiplantae; phylum Streptophyta; class Pinopsida; order Cupressales; family Cupressaceae; genus Cupressus; species Cupressus sempervirens. The sequence goes on from CM053786.1 coordinate 466,862,264, forward strand.
GTTGGTAATGTGGTTAAAAGAGAAGAAAGCTACTTTCTATTGTATTTAGTTGTGATTGTGGAATCAATTAGAAAATTGTATACTATTGTTCTTGTATGGAAATATGTTCTCATATGGAAACATTGATTGTGAAGGAAGACATGTTGAAATCTGATGCACAAGTTTCTGCACATATGAATTTTTCTTGTTAGTTAAATCCAAACCTCACAAGGACTTTACGTAGGATAATCCTTGTAACATTATTCAAGGTAGATTTAGCAAAAGTCATTGTAAGTTTCACAATTAGAGATTTGATGTAATTCTGGAGAAGTTAAGTAATGAGACATTCTTTCTTATTAGAAACATTTCATAGATTATTGTGAGGAAGTTTTTTTCTATTGATATAGTTGTCTCAAATTGAAGCATAAGTGATGGGCTTGTAAAATCCTATGTTATCACAAGAAAGCATTATATTGTTAATGGAACATTTTATATGCATGGTAGATAATGACATTAAGAAAATTATCAAATTATGATTTAAATGGAAGGAAAATTAAATCTAATAACTTTATGATGAAACTGGCCACTAGAACTCTAAACCTGAATGTGCACATTTTCTCTCTGGAAAATGTATGGAAGAAAGAAAAATAATGCTCCAAGAATACAGACTAATATAATAATGTTGAACATGTACTTGAACTCCTAGTTGGACCTATAAGTGGTAGAGAATTGATGTAATATGGCCAATACTAAGTGATCACCTAAGCCTTTATCAATCCACAAGATTGACAGTGACTTATAATCATATATATATATATATATATATATATATATATATATATATATATATATATATATATATATATATATATATATATATATATATATATATATATATATATATATATATATATATATATATATATATATATATATATATATATATATATATAATTCCAAGACATGATAGAAATTAATTAAAAAAGGGAAACATTGTCTGTTTTCAAACTTCACTTGTTTCACTTCATATCTTAATTTCCATGTAGCAGTAGTTTGATCGCCTAGGAAGGTGTAATGCCTTTGCCCAAGATATGGAGGGGACCACGTACTCCTCTAGGCACCTAGGCAATTAGAAAGAAAGGCATTATTTTAAGAAAACGAGGAGTTGGAAAGTGTTTGGGGAGAGGGAAGTCATGTGACTTCCACCTCTCCATGTTATCTTGTCTCCCACAACGCCTCAAACATAAGCGTCGACTTTTTTGGGAAGTGTAAGAGTGCTAGGTTAGTAACATAGAATGGTTAGTGTACTAGGTTAGTATAGAGTTAAATAAGTAGTTTATTTTGTCGGTTGTAAAATGATTTGTAGTTGTTTTATGACGTTAGACATTAGCGTTAAGTATGTCTTAAATTGTAGTAGCATACTATGTAGTAAATGCATGTTATTTATAGAATCTTATTTTATAATTGGAATTTTAAATTGTAGATAAGATTAGTTAGTAATATTGGACATGTAATGATGATGACTTTAGTTAGGAATTAATTTAGTGTAATTACCTTTAAAATTTTAATTAGTTACTATGGTGTGTGTGTGGGTGTTGAATTTATATTTATGATAGAAAATTTAGTAAAAATATAAAAATAAATAAATTTTAAATTTAAAAAAAAAAAAAAAAAAATAGACTTAATGTATGGTGTAGACAAAGTAAGTTGGTTAATTGGTACTTTTGGATTTATATTTGTGCTTAGAGAGAATTGGATATAATTAGCTAAAGTCATTTGGTGATGGGATTCATCACAAAATTTTGTTAGGTTATTATTACCCATGATCTTATCTTTCATTGATCTAGCTGTTAAAGCAAGATGTTATAGATTCTAATATTGAAGATAGTAAATATCCAACATGATGTTGGATCTCAAGGTGCGCTTTGAGACATTGATGTGGCACACCACCAATCCAGAATACACATCTCTCAAAAATTAATCAACAATAGATTTATAGTGAAATTAGAAAGAAAACTTTAATAAAATGAGTAATGGAAATTATAAAATAAATTAAGATGATAAAAGAAAACAATCATATTAACTTCATTGTTAGAAGATGTCATAGAATTCTTAATTAAAGATTGATCTATATTACCTAGGGGTTTAACAGTATTGTTATTGAATTAAACTATTAAATAGTAAAATAAAAGTATTCCTTTAGCCATGACCTGATAGTTTCTACATAAAATGTAACAAGCATGATTTCATGATGTAAATCTAAAACATCATAGAACAATTGAAAATAAATAAAAGTATAGTAAGTATGACAATTATTTTGGAGAAAAATATTTTAAACGTCCTCAGTACACACTTGAAAATTAAAATGAGAGGATGATAGTCTTAAGGGACACTATGCAAATCCTTAGTAATGATGTTGGGTTAAGTATAGGAATCTTATTAAAACTAACTTTAAAGACATTAGGAGAAAATGGCTTCTAATTTAAAATAGAATGAATAATAAAAAGGGTAGTTAGTATTAATTGGTCAATAAGATGTTTTAGGTTAGAATATGTTAGAGTTTAAAGCTAGTTAGTTTTGAATATTTGGTATTGTTATATTGAATGTTGAGGTATTCCTTAGGAAGCAAAAAAAAAAAGAAAAAAATTGTTGTGTTATTTTTTACAGTAAATTTTGGGCATGACAGATTTTATTGAATTTGGTTAGTTTTAGATTTAAGTTAGAATGTTGGTACATTTTTTTAGGTTAGTTGTTTTGTTATTTTAAAAGTTAGTTAGTTTTAAATTTAATTAAGTTTAGATTTAGTTAGTTTTAGTTTTAATTATTTAGTTGTTTAATTATGTTTGTTTAATAGTTATTTTTTTAAAAAATTTATATATATTTAGTAGTAATTTTAATCATTCAAAGTTTTAATAAACTTATTGTGAGCTATTATCTTGTTTTATTAGATTAATATATGTTAGACAAATAGAAAATGTTAAATTTTTTTCTTTATCAATTAGTCAAATCTAAGTGTAATTTATATTGTTAATATATTTAGAAATGTTTAATTTCTTAATAGCATTATGGGTTTAAACAAAATTTAGATTTGAGTGAAGTTAATTAAAGTGTGTGTGTGTGTGTGTGTCTATATATATATATATATATATATATATATATATATATATATATATATATATATATATATCTTTATCTTTTAATTAGTTCTTGATTAGATCTTTCAATTAATTTTAACATGAATTCATTTAAATTGTTATTTACATAATTTTAGTATATTGTTGTGAAATTAATGCAGTAACGTAACTATTGTTGATATCTTTTTAATAACGAAAAAATTCAAACCTTAACGATGTATTCCTCCACAAGAGTTTATAAACTTAAGATGAAATGTAGAGAACCTTTACTTAAACTGTGATCACAACCATATCGTACTTAGAGCATTTTAATTATTAATTTTTAAAAAAAAAAATTGTGTGTGTTTTTGCCCTCATGTTTTTGGGCATGGCAGATAAGGACCAAGGATAGACTTAGGAGATTAAAATGGATAGTGGAAAGGGATATCAACATCTTTAGAGTGAGCAACATGGTCAAAGCCATCAATAGACTCATGAGTAAATTTGATAGGAGAAACATTTTAAATAAGAGCACTTGAAGCTTGAACACAATTTTGAAGTGGATATGGAGAAGTAAAACATGATGGGATGCTTTGATCTTGACAAGTAGCTTTGGATAGCATAGGAAGAGAACTTTTCTCATATTTTTTAGTAAGCTCAAGGGAAATAGTGGAAATGGTGTCTTCATAATACTTAGGAGGTGGATAAGACGTAGGATATGGAGGACTGACATTTTGAAGGAGATGAAAGGGTGCTTGATCTTCATCTTTCTTGAAATTTATAGTTTTCTCTTTTTTAGAGTCCTCTTGACATGGAGCCACTTCTAAGGACAAGGGAGTATGAAGAGAGAATGGAGTAGTTGTCAAAGTAAGCATAGTAGCTCATGAAGATTGGGGATTTTTAGTTGTAGTAGCATGGAAAAGGTTTGCAGCCAAGTGAAGGTTTAGCTTGAGTTTCTTTTAGAGGTAGCCCTTGAGGATAGGCATAGTCAATGTGGAAAGAATTAGGTTCATTTTTTGATGGAGGCATGTTGGAAAGCTTTAAAGTGTCAGGAGATGCATTAGTGTTGCATGAAATAGGGGTGTCAAGGAGACCATCACTAGACATAGGTTCATCAACATGATCTTTCTCAAGAGAAGTATCCTCATCACATGATTCATTAGAGGTATCAACAATCCCATCATCAATAAGATCTTGGATTTTATGTTTCAACTCTATGCAATATGAAGTAGTATGCTCATTATGTTATTGATAAGCACAATAGATATCCAAGAATGGGTTTCCATATGAGCTAGACTTAGGTAACGTGGTGAGCTTGGTGCCAAGAAGTGTTTGCAAAATGACATAGTAAGAAACTCCCAAGGGAGTAAAAGTTCTCTCAAAAGTATGTCTAGAATCCTTTTGTTGTTTCTCAAGAAAATAAAAAGCTTTCATGTCTTCATCATATTGGTCAAAGATAGGCTTGTCATGAAATTTTGGTGTATGCTCCAAGGATGTATCATTTTCTAGCTCTCTAAAATGGCCTTTAGATATAGTAGACAAAGACAGTTGATGTCTTGAAGTAGAGCATGTAGACCTAGAAGAAGACGGTGACCTTAAAGAGGGTGACTTGATTACATTTAGAGAACTAAGAATCATCTGATGATATTGTTTTTTCCTCAACCATTTTCTCAAATCTAGCATATGTTCTTATCATGCACTTAATGAGACTAGCATAAGTAGGGTTAGGGGTCTCTTCAAGTTTATTGTATTGAGTGCATAGTGTTTGTAATTCCCTACAGAGCTCAAGTAACTTAGGATCATCTAGAATTGGTTGAAATTTGATAGCACTAGATTTAGATCGCATATTTTTAGATGAAAATCCAAGCATGAAAGAGACTAGAAGATGACTTAATGTTCAAATTATAAGAGGTAGAGTGTTCACTTGTCAAATAGAGAGTAGCAATGAGAAAATGGCTTTTCAAAAAACATGTCCAAGAAACTTACAAAATGAATGACTCAAGTAAATAGCAAGGAAAGAAGCCCAAATAGACAAGTAGATAGAGAAAGCAAGAAAAAGTGAACAAACTTCCCAACCCAAGAGTGTAGTCAAGAAATCAAGGTAACCATTTCAGCAAAAAGATAACTAGCAGCCAGAGATAGACCATGAAGATAGAAAGACCAAGAACACTAAGACCAAAGCCCCACTTTAAGCATGTTCAAAAACTAGAAAAATAGAAAATCAAAGTCAAATGATGAAACTCCCCTCAGTAAGCAACATAAGCAAATGTTTGCACTTGATGTTTTGACTTGGTTGACAAATTTTGACAATAGTTGATAGTATAGCAAGTTTCATGTTCAAAAGAAATTTTTTTCCAAGCAAGATAGTGACACATGGAGTAGTCTTCAATAAATGAAGCTTGGTGCCAAGAAGTGTTTTCAAAATGACATAGTAAGAAACTCCCAAGGGAGTAAAAGTTCTCTCAAAAGTATGTCTATAATCCTTATGTTGTTTCTCAAGAAAATAACAAGCTTTCATGTCTTCATCATATTGGTCAAAGATAGGCTTGTCATGAAATTTTGGTGTATGCTCCAAGGATGTATCATTTTCTAGCTCTCTAAAATGGCCTTTAGATCTAGTAGACAAAGACAGTTGATGTCTTGAAGTAGAGCATGTAGACCTAGAAGAAGACGGTGACCTTAAAGAGGGTGACTTGAGTACATATAGAGAACTGAGAATCATCTGATGATATTGTTTGTTCCTCAACCATTTTCTCAAATCTAGCATATGTTCTTATCATGCACTTAATGAGACTAGCATAAGTAGGGTTAGGGGTCTCTTCAAGTTTATTGTATTGAGTGCATAGTATTTGTAATTCCCTAAAGAGCTCAAGCAACTTAGGATCATCTAGAATTGGTTGAAATTTGATAGCACTAGATTTAGATCCCATTTTTGTAGATGAAAAGCCAAGCATGAAAGAGACTAGAAGATGACTTAATGTTCAAATTATAAGAGGTAGAGTGTTCACTTTTCAAATAGAGAGTAGCAATGAGAAAATGACTTTTCAAAAAACATGTCCAAGAAACTTACAAAATGAATGACTCAAGTAAATAGCTAGGAAAGAAGCCCAAATAGCCAAGTAGATAGAGAAAGCAAGAAAAAGTGAACAAACTTCCCAACCCAAGAGTGTAGTCAAGAAATCAAGGTAACCATTTTAGAAAAAAAGATAACTAGCAATTGGAGATAGACCATGAAGATAGAAAGACGAAGAACACTAAGACCAAAGCCCCACTTGAACATAGAGAAATAGAAAATCAAAGTCAAATGATGAAACTCCGCTTAGTAAGCAACATAAGCAAACATTTGCACTTGATGTTTTGACTTGGTTGACAAAGTTTGACAATAGTTGATAGTATAGCAAGTTTCATGTTCAAAAGAAATTTTTTTCCAAGCAAGATAGTGACACATGGAGTAGTCTTCAATAAATAAAGCAAAGGAAAAAGCAACCTCTCATGATACAAGCATATGTGAGGTCTCAAAAGAAATCCCTAGAACTATCATCATGTGTATGTTCAAAATATTTTCAAAGGTCTAGCACATTCGAAGACACATCAAGAACATTCTACATAAAGGACACAATTCATTACTCAACAACTTGGCCCATGCTAAGTGCTCCTTTTCCTCACACCAAGTGGTTGCCCATAAGACATATTAGCTTTGTCATGAAAATGTCATAAGAATAACCAAGGGAACACATATGGTGAGATTAAAATCTTGGGGTGAGCTGGGTAATCCACTAGGATCAATCCTTGCACCAAGAAGTTGAGCAAAAAAATAAAGTAGCTACTAACCTAGGGTGTTTAGAAAGGATTTTGATTCATAGCACTCCTCTTGCTCCTGATACAAAACACCTCACTTTGTGATGAGTAACCAGTCTCACAACTACAAGATTACCTTAAGCATTCCTCCCTAACGATCTCCTTGTGGTCACAATCCCACAAGCAATTACACTAGGTAAGACAAGTGTTATGTCTATCAAGATTTTGTGTCCTTGATAGCCCTGAGATTATAGTTAATTAGAATAGCCAGGTTTCCTTGTCTGCACTCGGGTCATTCCTCTTGATTTCTTAAGAGCATATCTGCTAAAGGATTCTAACTACCACAGATTGGATCCATTTTCAAGAGTCAAGATTTCTAATTCATTTTGTAGGTGAAGAGCATACTCTCCTATCTTGATCATTTCCCCAAAACACACCAAGAAGTTTCAATTACCCCCTTCTTTTTTAAGTCCAAAGATGAGTCAAAATTTCTAATTCACCACAAGGGTGAAGAGCATACTCACCTATCACCACAGAATCTCAATCACAAATTTAATGTGCCCAGGAAATGAAAGTAACTAGTCGAATTCCTCACATGGAATAAAGGAAATATAAGAAATTTTAGTTTTTATGCTTGGACAGCCCCTGCAAACAAGTGTTAGTAGCTCTGGTGCATTTGAAGCTTTCATGTGCATTTTTTTGTATGTTTGACATTATGGGTGCCAAAAATGTATGCTCGAATTATGTCACACTCTAAACCCTTCTACCCAAGGTATTCCATAAGTTTGGAATGCTTGGATGCCAGTTTAGAGCCCCTATCCATGGAGTGCAAGAGATTATGTTTCAAGCATAAGAAGGCTCTCAGTTGAGCCTTAGAGATACTCTTCTTGCTAGTAAACCATGCAACGGAATTTTCTTTGAGACAAGAGCAAGAATGCAACTATCTATAATGAGAACTCTCAAAATGCAATACAAATATGAAGTAAGCTAATATGAAATGCAAAGTGCAGCTATGTTAACAAGAATGAGAGCATTACAAATCTAACTATTATGCTATGTGATCTAGATTATAGTAAAGGAAACTAAGCTATCATGCAACTATGCTAAAATGCCATGGATGAGAGAATGTAAACAAGAAAATAGAAGTTCTCCACAAAAGCTCTCCAAAATTTGAATAATAAACCTGTAGCATAATAGTACTCAAGAGTGTGGGTTCTTTGAGGGGGAAAGCTCTCTCTCTTTTAAAGTCATACAGATGGTAGAGATCAAGGTCAAGATGATGGAAGATCAAGGGTATGTGATCAAGGGTGGAGTTTAAAAATAGGAGTGATCCATATGCACACACAAGTCAACCAATAAAATAGAAATTTACTTCCCATATGAGACAAAAATCACAAAGCCTTTCCTTTTAATTTGAAAAATAGAAAAAAGACTTTATGTGTGCATTTTAAGTGGGTTAGAAGAAAGGGGACTTGTCCTTTTAATCAAATAATGAACTTAGAATAGTATAGTCAAAATTATAAGTTATAATCAAATTGATTGATTTTTAGCAATTTGGCCTAGGTAAATGATTAAATAATTTAGCCAAAATGCTAAGAAGGGGTCTAATAGTCTAGATGACCATTTTTAGGTGATTACAATATGATAGTCTAAAATTTCTTTGGACCGTATGGACTAACTTGTTGTATCTTTATAAAACTATCAATATGACACTTTAAATTATCAAGAAACCAGTTATAAATAACATATTATTTTACTTTATAATATAAATATATGCTATTAATTTATTTATGTATTTTAAAGACATGAAAGTCTCTAAATTTCAAAATATTTAAATAAAAATTTAGAAATTTTATATTATTAATTATCATTATATTGGCATATAATATATATTTTTCATTTCTTCATATATTACTATTTTATAATATGAATATATAATGTGATGTTTCTATAATGGTTATTATATATTTATATTGATTTTGAATATTTATAAATAAAGTATATAAACTTAAATGTTTCAAGTTAACTTAATATTTTTACGTGTTATTAATTTATAATTATTTTTCAAGGAAATTTTTTTATATATATTATTACTAATTCTATAATTTTTTAACTTAAAAAATTTAATATCAATTATTCAAATATTAAAAAATGACAATCAAAATTTTTCATAGAATGTAAAATGAAAGGCATTAAAATGACTAGACTATCATAGAAAATCATATGAGGGGTGGAAGTGACCATCAATTCCAGGCCTAATACCATTATCTAGATGATAGTTGAAACATAAAATAGAAACTTATAAAAAATATCATATCCTAACTATTATGAAGGTTATAAGAGATATTATTTTTTATCATACTAATTTTCTAACAATAGAAATAATGCAAATGTCTAATTACTTCTTCTTTGTTGTAGTTTATAGAGAACAATTGTTACAACCATCATAACCTTAAACAATTGTAACCCATTGCTTGTGACAACATATTACCTGAAATAGTAGCTTTTATGTAGCCTATATTAGGAAAGGAAAGGAAAGGAAAGGAAAGGGGCTTTTATAGTCCACGACACTAGCCATAGTTTTAGGGTTGACATACGGTGGCAATGATATGGGACTACCTTGTACTCCTTTTTGGGAGGTACCTAACTACACTCCAAATAAGGCATGCATACCCTACCCCCTAGTGGGATTTGAACTTGTGACTTATCCTTTAGGAGTACACGTTCTCCACCACTAGGTCAACTCATATTGTACTAGTTTAGGTACATCAAAAGATTAGTGTCAAAATGTTTTTAATATTAATAGCAACCAAAACAAGGGGGCTGACCCTCAATACATCATAATGGAATTACCATTAATAACCCAAACTTAACTATAACCTATTCTTCCATTCACATCAAAAACAAAAATAACCTAACCAGTAACCCCAACCCAGATAATAACCACAAAAACATTTGGTGTCATAGCTAAGATCACTAGTGAAACACATACAACACCCATGATTGATATAGCAATTACTGAAATGTATATTGATAAACCACATCAAAAAAGCTAACTACATGACTACCAACATGCTTTAGTGTCAAAATGTTTTACAAAATATATTGTAATCATTTATAAATTTTGTCTACTAAACTTAATGTCCATAGGAATATCTTAAGTGAAAACTATACTACATAGAAGCTAAATATATACTAGTGCTAATATATCTACTTTGATAGATAAAGGTTCTTACCAAGAATTCTTTAGTTGACTTATTGAACTATCCAAGAAAGTTTTTAATCAAAAATTTATAGTGGAAAGTAATGATGCAATGTGAATAAAAGTTTAAATCAAAGCACTTCATTTATGTTTTTCAAGGTACTTATTGGAGTTAAATAGATATAATTATTTTTCCTCTCCTAAAGATATGCTATATATTGGATGAAGCTATGCATAAACCAAATCCTGTCAAAAAAATAAAAATTAAGAAATTGGAACAATAGTAAATTGTCATCCAAAATTTTTAGACTTTTTCCTTCTTTTCAAAAATAAATGTCTTTCATTTTTTTGTCCCACAACTTTATTAAATTATGAGGAACAAGCCACACGAAATGAATTTAAAAATAAAATAACTTTGTATTATGCATTCAATAATGTCATTATTCTTTAAAGGTTACTAGCTCAATAGAAGAGTACATGTTTTACAAGTAAGAGGATGGTGGTCCAATTCCATCATTCCCTAATATGATTAAATTAATGACCAAATAGGAAACCAAATAAATTACTAAATAAACAATTAAATCAATAACCAAATAAATGGCCAAATAAATGATCAAATACACTACCAAATAAATGATTACATAAACTACCAAATAAATGACCAATTAAAAAAAATAAACAATTAGATAAATGATCAAATAAACTATGAATTAACAATAATAAATGATCAAATTAATGATTAAAATAGTCTAGTCATAAATTTGGTTGTGAGATAAATGACTGAAAATAAACTACTAATGCTCATGTGTTCAAAGTTAGTAATATATCTACTATTTTAGTAGTTTATTTAGTCATATATATTGTTATTTGTGAACTAGTGTTTGATAAGCTAGAGGAATATGATGGTAAAATTGTTAAACTTGGAAATGATGTTCCATTTCCTATGAAAGGTAGAGGTTTATTGATGCTAAATTATAAAATTAGATGTGATTATTCTTATTGGGTTCAAAGACTAAAGTACAATTTGTTGAGTATTGCACAAATGAATAATATAGGTCACGGATTGGAATTTTAGAGCAAGAAGGTAAAGATCTATGATGATGATGGGAACTTGATTGGTACTAGAGAGAAAACAAGAGGTAATTTATTTTACCTAGATCCTACTATTAGTACATGCCTATTTCCTAGAATTGAAGATTTATGGTTGTGGCATAAGAGACTATGTCATGTAAACTTTGAGAATATGGCCAAAGTGAGTAGAAAGAAGAAAGTGGGAGGCTTACTAAACCTACATAAACTTGATAATGTTATGTGCAAGCAATGTCAACACAGTAAGATGACTAAGTCTAGTTTTTCTAATAAGTCACAATCATCTTACAATATTCTAGAGTTGGTACTTACTAATTTGTGTGGTCCTATGAAATTTTTTGATTAAGTAAAATAGGTTTTGAAGGGTGCTTGAAACCCTGTACAAGTCTAAAGATTTTTAATGAAAGCATAAACAAAAGGTACAACAAAAAAATGTTGAGTTGGTCACCCCCCAAACTAAGGGTAACCATGGCGACAAAAAGCCATTCACCAGCCAAAAGAAAAGATCCAGCAAGGAGGCAAGGCCAGATACATCATGATTTTCCCTTTGAATTAGAGCCTCCCTTGCATGATTGAAGATTCATTTCTAAAGGAGGAGCAGATGGCCTAGTTTTCTTTCTTCTTACTACAATCCAACCATCCGCCACCTTAGCTGCCTCAGCAATCCAATCCCTAGAAGAGATAGAACAATGGAGCCCAAGGGAATCCAAAAAAATAACAATCTCCTTAGAAGAGCCCAAAGCTAGCTAGCCCCCCACTAAAACATAAGGAAAGTCCAGAACAGGGGCCAAGCCAGGAGATGGAATAGGGTCCTAGCCCCCAACAGGACCAAGAGGAACAACAAGCTCCTTCTCCACCAAAGAATCATCTATAGAGGAGATATCCGTAGACAAGGGAAGATCAAAGGAGGTCTCCAACAAAGGGGCCACAGGAGAGCCATCTCGGACAGCAGTCGTGGTAGCCACTAAAAAGTCCTAAGAGGGGTCACCATCCTCAATAGAGGGGGCTTTGAGGACAATGTAATGATCATCCAATACATTCTTCCACCAAGAAGGAGACTTCTTTTGTCTAGGTTTTTCAGAGGAGCAACAAGCACTAAGGTGACCGATCTTGTGGCACTTCCTACATCGAAAAGGGATACCTTTGTAATCAAGACACTGGATCCAAGATCCAATCGGAGAGGCCAAACAAATCATTATTGGGAGACCCTTGGAGATGTCAACCTCAACTAGGATCTAAGTATAAGTGGTGTGATACACATTGGAAGAAGCATAATCCACTAGCAAGAAACCCCTAATGGCCTCCCCCACCACCTCCAGGATAGAATCCACCCAAAGGTGAAGGGTAAGGTTCAGCAACCTGACCCATAGAGGGACCTTGTTAAAGGATTCTATTGATGGGTCAAAATCCTTGAACTAGGGTTTAGCCATCAAGGGATATTTCTCTTCCCAAGAGAAACCCCAACAAAGAATAGCATTTCTATCTTCAGTTGAATCAAACTTCACAATGAAAAAACCCCTAGCAACTAGGTATATCTGAGCTATACCTGAGATGAAAGGTTCCCAAACCTAACTAATCCATGCATTCAGGTCCAAAAGGGAGGGCTAGAAACCCTTAAAGTAGAAAATAGTGGCAGTAGAGGAGAAACTAACCAACTATTCAGAGATATCCTCAACAATGTCTGGTTCTGACTCCAATATCAATGATTTTCCAACAGCAATAGGCTTAGCAACCTAGGACCCTGACCTCACCTTTGAACTGCCTCTCGGGAAGCCTGCCCTTGCAACGTCATGAAGTTTGGCCTCAAAAGCAGCTACATCAGCGAAAGAGCCCTATGGATCAAAGGTTGTAAAACCCGCAAAGGCACTGGGTGAGGTCAAAGTAGCAATAGCACAGGCACCAAATGAAGAGCCCTTCCCACTAATAGCACCATTCACCACAATAGACCCCAATGAAGGGAAGTCATCAGCTGCAAAAATAGAAGTTGAAGTGGGAGGGGAAGAAACCACGCATGCAGGAGATTTCAAATTCCCGCAGGAGCGGGAAGCCATGGCTTACTTTCGTGGAGAATTCCTATTGGTCCTATGAAATTTGAGAGCTACTATTGAGATAGATATTGCATATTGTATGTTGATGATTAGTCTAGAATGGTGACAGATATGCTTTTCAAATGTTCAAGTGGTATAAAGATAGAGTTGAAAAAAAATAGGTAAGCAGTTAAAATGTTTGAGATCTAATAGAGGTGGTGAGTTTATGTCTAATGAATTCACTAACTATTGTGTTGAGCATAAAATTAAAAGAATTCTCTACATTGATCACACCACAGCAAAATGGGATTGCAAAGAGAAGAAACAAGTCCATTGTTGATTATGCTAGAACACTATTGATTGAAAAAATAATTGCACAAATGTTCTAGAGAGAAGCTATAAGAATTTTTGTTTACACCCTCAACCAAGTTTAGTTGAAGAAAGGAACAAACAAGACACCATATGAACTTTGGTATGGTCATACACCAAATGTAAATTTTAAAATACTTGGAAGTAAGTCTTATATTCATAAAGATGCAAGGAATGGGAAATTTGATTTAAAAGGTGATGAAGGTATATTCTTAGGTTACTCTACTAGGAGAAAGGCTTACAAATGTTTAAACAAAGTGACTAATACAATGATAGAAAGTGAAAATGTGAGAATTAATGAGTTTGTAGATAAGAACGATGAGGAGAGAAAGAAGAAATCTAAGGATTACAAAAATTTTGTGTATGTTTATGATGATGTGCTTGCTATTGTACTTGAGCACAAAACTAAGATATTATAGTAACACATTGAGAAACAACAAAGAGATATTGAGCAATAACCTACAGTATTCAATCCATCGATAGAAAAACCCGAGCACAATGTTGAGCCCCAACTGAGTGAAGATAATGATAGAGATCACAAAATTGAACCTATCTTTAAAAAGTATGTGAGAAGGAATCATTCAAAAGATCAAATAATTGGATATAAGAGTGTTTAAGTCATGAAAAGAAGGTAAAGGACAATACATATTTGATTGTTGAATTTGAGCCTAGAATTATGAAGGATGCACTTGAGAATGATGAGTGGATCAATGCAATGAATGAGGAAATAGATCAGATTGAGAAGAAAAATACATGGTCATTGGTGTCGAGACCCAAATACAAGAAAATTATTGGAACCAAGTGGATATTGAGGAAGAAGTTGAATGAGAAAGGAGAAGTAGTAAGGAATATAGTTAGACTTGTTTGTAAAGATTATGCCTAAGAAGAAGAAATTGACAATGGAGCAACCTCTGCACTTGTAGCCAAATTGGAAGGAGTTAGAACAATATTGTCTTATGCAACTTACAAGAGATTCAAAGTCTATCAAATTGATGTCGTTAAGTATGCATTTCTAAATGGAATACTAGAAGAAGAGGTCTACATTAAACAACTTGAAGGATTTGTAGAGCCAAACCAAAAGCACCTAGTATGTAAGATGAACAAAGTATGGTATGGATTAAAGAAAGCACCAAGGGAATCGTATGAAAGATTGTATTTATATTTGATCAAGTTTGGATTTGTTAGAACAAGTGATAATAGTAACCTGTACTTGAAAAGTGAGGTTCAAGATAAGGTCCTAATAGCCGAAATGTTTTTTGATGATATAATATTTGGTGGTAATGATTTAATCTAAAAATCATTTGTTGATCAGATGAGAAAGGAATTTGAAATGTACATGTTTGGTGAGATTAAGTTCATTGGTTTACAAGTTCATCAAACACATAGTGGTATATGTGTGACTCAATCTAAGTACATTAAGGAGATATTAAAGATATTTTGTATGAATGAGTCAAAGCCATTTATAAATCCTATGGTAATTGAATGCAAATTATCTAAGGAAGACAACACTACTAAGGTAAATAAAACACAATACAGATCAATAATTGGCAAGTTACAATATGTTGTACAAAGAAAACCTAATATTACACATGTAGTTGGAATAGTTGCAGGATTCTCATCTAATCCTAAGGAGACACATATGACTATAGTTAAGAGGATATTCATATATTTGAAAGGACTAGAAGACTATGGATTATAGTACGAAAAAGAAAGTAATTTTGAGCTTAAAGTTTATACTCATGTTTATCGGGATGAAAATGTTGATGATAGAAAGAGTACTAGTAGTGGAGCATTCTTTTCAGGAGAAAGGTTAATTGCATGGTTGAGCAAGAAATAGAGTTGTATATCACAATCTACTGCTAAAGCAAAGTATATTGTTGATGCTATTAACTGTTCAAATATTGTATAGATCAAGCAAATGTTGGAAGGGATTCATTAATGTGAAAAACCAAACATATATCTCTCAAGTATCACTACTTAAGGGAGCAAGTACATGAAAAATAAGTAAGATTGGAGTATGTGATGTCTAAGGAGAAAATTGCATATAAATTCACAAAGTCATTGCCTAAGGATGCTTTTGAGTATGTGAGAGGTAACTTTGGGATCCTCCCCCTATCCAAGGTTCACTAGGAGAAGATGTTAGAAATAGGAAATACTAAGAGAGGGAGGTGAATCAGTATTTTACAAACTTTAGCCCAAAACTAGGTATTATTAACAATCTTATAACTTGCATATGAAAGCAAACAAACTATGTTGAATATTAAATATAACCATGTAATAAAACAACTCATAACACCATATTTTGTTAACTAGGGAAACCTTGGCCAAAGGAAAACCCCAGTGGGGATAGTACCCACAAAATGATATACTAATCAAAAGTATCTTGTGAAAGATATTGAAACTATTAGGAGTCCATTACATCTGTATAGTGTCTCAATCCTTGTTAGAGGATTGTACCTTGTTAGAAGCCTCAAACCTATAAGGAGTTGTTAAATACAAATACAAGTATATCAAAGATGAATCCACTGCCCAAACATGCAATATACAATATAGTTCCTTCAATTTACAAAGAGATAGATACAAAAACCTCTTTACATTTCTATTCATATCTTCAATATATGATATTGCCTTTGTTGTTCACAAAATTCACATTCTTGTAATCATACATCAGATTTTTCATCATAGATCATTATCTCAATATCACATTATGTCACACTTAAATTTGCATTTAGAAATATTTCTTTGTACCTTGCTAATTACAAATTATATGCCCAATTGACCTTCATATAATTATCAAAATATAAAATTATTTTTTGCTAACTTAGGGTTAACATTTAAGATGTCATCCCCAATTAGTTAAGTGATTATTTTTTTTAAAAAAATATTTCTTAACTCAAAATACCCAATTCTTTGTCATACTTTGTTCTACCTAAATACTATTGTAACTGGTAATTTGTCCATAACTTTATCTATACTATCTATACTGACCTATGTGCTCACATACATCATTTTCATAACATTAGCCATCCATATCTAGCTCTACACTTGTCAATGTTGCCTTTGTAAACTATGTTGATCAAAATTCTATCTATTTTTCCAAATATACTTAGTGATACTTGGACAATTTTCTAACTGTCATAACTAAATCTTCATGATATGTGCACTTCACATAACTAATATGTTTCCATTAATGAAAACATCAAGTAGTCTAACCCAGCCAAATTATCAATGGAAGATCCATGTTGCATCAATTCATGGATTATTTGAATATTTTTATGGGTTTGATGCAAGAGTTTACTCTTTAGGGATTGTCTCTTGAAGTTGTGAAAGTGACTTTAATGAAGCACATGTAATCAATACATATAAGGTACAAAGTATAACTACAAGGTTATATAAGCTTCAATATGAAACTTATAGTTACCTTTGGTCTTTTTGTCAAAGAGGGGGACGTAAAGTTAGAGATAACAAAGAGAATAGGTAACAAGAGAAGCGTGAAAAAAGGAAGTATAGTTTATTGGTATAATTGGTAAAGTGCATGAAACAATGAAGTGGTCTATACTCAAAAAGAGAGTTCTACAAGTCGATATGTTGTTAGTGTTGTTGAACAGAGAAAGGATATCCAAAGGGGGGGAGATTCTCAAAATAGAGCATATGATATTGTAGATTGAGAAAAGAACTAGATGCAGAGATCATGAAGCTGCAAAAAATCTGAATGAAGAACTAGAGAGCTGAAAATGTGTTGGCATTTGTTGTTTATTATTTCATAATGTAATGTAATGTAATATCTTATATGTTTCCATCAATACCAAAGGGGGTGATAGTTGGCACTAACTGATAATGGTGTTAATGTATGTGAAAGAGTCATATCAACTATTATGTTGTCATTGATTTCAAGCCTTAAATGGTTAGACATTATGCTAATTTAGTAGAGTGTCATATCATTTGATTGATAAAGAGGATTTGATTGATGAAGAGGATTTGAAGAAAGTATGATGATGATGTAAGTATTAATAAGTGTATGGTATTAAATTGGAACTTGAATGAATTAGAATAGTATAATGTTGGTTTGATTGTTTTACATTATGTGATTAAGTGTTGAGATCGTGTATAAGCAAAATAGTTTGGTCGATGAATGAAGAACCATAGTATTAACCAAGTTACTATGGTTGTCATCGAGCACTTGATGAAGAAGTGTAGATATAGAGTGTTAGCCAAACAATTACACTATTAACCGAGTCTATTGTTGGCTGAGAAAGATGTAATGTTAATTAAGCATGGAAAGGAAGAATTGTTTAGGAAAGATTAAATCTGAAGTCGACATTTTATGAAAATAAAGATTCTTCCAAAAGTTTCAAAGATAAGGATGAATTTAGTTATGAGATCAATGGCTAGAGAAAATTAAAAAGATCTGATGAAGGAGATTTAACAATTGGAAATGGAGCACAAAGTTCAAGGTGGAAGTATATTTCCTGAGCAGTTAGATTCAATGAATATAAACTTGATGAAGATCTAACGATTGTGATTAAGTGTCAAAACTTGAAAGATTTGAGAGGAGCGAAAAAATATTTCTATTTAAAGGATAAACATTGTGATTCATTGTTGCTAATGTTGTTGAAGTAGAAAGTGATAGCTAGAAGGATAACTGAGAAAAACTACTTTGTGAATATCAAGAAAGAGAAGTGTTAATCTGATGTGTAAAGTGACTAAATCAGCCAGAAGGGATCAAAGGATTGAAAGAGGAAAAATATTGAGTGACACAAAGATCTGAACAAGAAAGGTAGTGTTAAAACCTAACCGATAATGTCATTCTTACTCTCTAATCATTGTAGCGGAAAACAAGTAAACCTAATAGTCTTGTGTAAATCCTATATGGTGAAATTCTATTGAATATTTTGTAAGTCCTTTATAGCAAGTCACTCTTTAGAAGTTGCAAGTAGTGAATAAGTTCTACTTGATCTTTGGTGAAAACCCTCTAACAAAGTCATACTAATAATGTGTATGTAACCTTTAATAAGGTTGTCTCCTAACAGAGATCACTTCAAAAGAGTGAAATTTTTGGGATATTAATTCCTAGGTGGTTTTTCCCTTTATAGGGTTTCCATGTTAAATACTTATGTCAAAATTATGTGAATGCTTATTGTGTTGCAAGTTTATACCATGTTTATTGTTTATTTCTACAACTCAGTATAAGTTGGAAGTTTACTCTAATACTTAGTATATTAAGTTGATAGTTTAATGCAATGTTTATATCAGTTCATATTGGATAACTGCAAGAAGTTGGGTCTCACTTTTGGGAAAAAAGTGGAAATGTTTTTCTTGTTTTTGAAATTTCTTGTCAATTGCTGTCAAAATTTGAGGCATTTAGAGATTGAATATAAAATAGCTTCGAAAATAAAAATTGCAGTACTCAGAGTCTACTTTTTTAATATATAATTTATTTGTATACCTATATGATAAAAAAAATTTATATGAATCTTTAAAAACCACTTTTTCAAAATATCTATTTCAATACCATACCACACTCATGTATGGACACCATAATTTGACACAAATAAATGATTTTTTTTAAATCATTTTAAAAGAAGTTATCCAACACACCAATGATTGATGAAAATTTTTTTCATTAATATTTTATTGAATAATTATTATTTAATTAATTTTTAATTTTATAAAGATAGATCTTAAAACCTCTCATTTATAGACACCATAATTTAATCAAATTTTCACTATTTTCAAAAAAAAAAAAATTAACTTCAAAAGAATTGTACGTATATTGATGACATACAAATTAATTTAAGAAAAAAAATAAAATAAAAAAGTTATTAAAGTCTTAGTGAACCTCACTCTTTTACATTTAGGTACCACCTAAAAAACTATGCAAAAATAGTAAATAAAATCATAACACTATAAACTTTACATTCCTAAAATTGGGACAGCAAGAACTCTAATGAGTTTTCATTTTGTCAAAAGAATTGATCAGGAAGACCCTCTAAAAATTATGGCAACATTGAAATTTGTTAGTTCAATACCTTAGCCAAATCTTGAGAAGTCAAGGCATAGACTTGTCTCTACCAAGCCTATCCCGAACCAAATTTTGAGACGGAAGAAAAAATTTCCACCTAAAGAATTTTGACTAGGAGGTAGTAGCTTGTTAGGAGTCTAAGAACTAGTGTTCCCCTCCATTTTTTTTTGTTGATTCTGTCCAGTTGGTCTGGTATGAACGTTTTCCCTATTTTTGGGACGGGGGTTTGAGGTTTTGTGCCATTATGCTAGCCGTTTTTGCATACAGTGTCTAAACCCAAATTTTGTTGAGTTTTTGAAGGTTTTGTGCCTAAAGAACAAATGAGTTTTAATTTTGAAGTTCTCCAATTTTTGGAGTTTTTACCTCATTTTGTGTGTTTCCCTATTTTCTTGAGTTTTCTTGGCATGAGTTTGGTCATGGACTTGGATCATCCATATGGATGTCAATCAGACCACTATTGCACTTTTATGTTGCATTGGAATGCATGTTGCATCCATCCTCCCGAGTCTATTTTCGGTTGAGTGATTTTATGCATTGTGTTCTCATCCAGTCCTTGTGTTATGATCTTCATGATGGTGGTGCGCCACACATGAGTACGTGCGTGTACATTTTTCAGGTGACTTGCGAGGTTCGATCTCCCATGATACTTACAAGAGTTATGATCATTTGGGTTGGGTTGGGAATATGCATGCCTACGAACACTCACTGTTGGATGAGTATGGGTAGGGTAGGGTAGCATATGGAGAGGGATTCTATCTCACAGCCTGGAGATTATGGCACCATAGGTTGGCAGAGGGAGCTTTAATTAAGTGATAACTAAATAAAATACTGGGTGGTAATAAAACTTAAGATTATGAAAAATGTTTTGTGCTAGAGCCTTCCATTGAGGGAGTTGAATTTGCATGATCTGAGCTTGGGCTTGTCAATTCCAAGTGACTCTCCATGATGTTAGCCCCTACTTAGTAGCCCATTAAATGTCTGACTAGGACCTATAGTTTATGCATTATCTATGTTCTTGGTTTAGTTATCATACTATCTAGTGTAAGTGTTAGCCATGGACGGTGTGCTTTATGTGTGTTTGTGGTTGGATCATTATCTCCATCAGCATGGTGGGAGTGCCCCTACAGGTTCCATGTGGTTGGGAGGCATAGCTACCTTCACCACTACTGGGGAATGGTGTACAAAGATGATCTCTTGTCCTAGTGCCATCGTTGTTGGATGTTTTCAGTTGGTACTTTGAGTTCCAGACTATGTTTTCTTGTGATTTATGCTTTCATTGGAATGCTTGTATATCATGTTTAGATGATGTTAGTTATTGACACATTTCCTTATTATGATGATTAGCATATGATAAATGATGTTCTCTATTTGGTAAGATTATCTTATGATTTACTTCTAGCATGTTAGATTTCCTTATTCTTATGTTGTAGCACATTTTAGTAGTAAATTCCTCATAAGATAGCATCAACAATCTGGTTAGTAGTTTGGGATGTTAGAGATGGGGTATGCCTAGGACCCATGATGGTCTTATGATGCTATTACGGTTGGGAGGAACTATGTACTTAGTTTGGTTGTTTTGTTCACTGCAATGTTCTTTCAGTTTATTGTGATGTTTTTTTGCTACATTACGATGTTTCCTTCTATATTTTCCCTTCATTTCTTGTTAGATGGTTAGATGCTGATTCCATCTTATAGCTTTTGTGTTCAAGTGCCTATACCTCAATTGTGGATCTAGTACTCCCTAGTGTGGAGGTTTTAAGTTCTCATTTTATCATATAATTTATCCTTAGAGTTTTTCTTGTATTCCTAGGCAACCGTATGTCAGTGTTGAGCAATATCATAAAGTGTCACATGCCCAAAAGAGATCTTTCGTGCGGTCTCAGATTATATTGCACATCTTTTAGAGAAATTTTGTGTGATACTCTTAAGTATCGCACCCCCTTTGAAGAAGTATCATATAATACTCATAAACTATCGTGTTCCCTTTAGAGAAGTGTATCCCAAACCCTAAAAGTGTTGCCCCTTCTTGAGAAAGATCATACAATACTGAAAAGTATCACACAAGTCTGATTTAAAGTATCGCCTAGGTTTTCCAAAAACCTATTCGAGCAAATAGTAAGCACTTTTTGACTTGACCTGAGCTTTTCAAAAAGTGTTTTGGCTACCCTCTTAGGTTCTCTTCAATCCATTGGCATTTCTTTTTGAATTCGAAATGATTTGATTCAAATTTAATTGTGTGTCTTCTATAGTTAGTTATTTTGGTAGAAGTGGCGTTTGGAGATCTCTTGGTGTCAAGATGTTTGGTTAGTCTTATGTTGTGATCTTTGTGATCCTCGTATGTTGTATGTCATGTACATCCATACTTGTTCAAAAAAAAGTTATCTTGGCTTATGCTTATCCTTGTTGCAAGGATTTGCAAGTGGGGCATTACACAATCCAGCAACCTGATCCATCAATTAGGCTAGCTCATTGATTGCCTTAGCCATCTCATTACCAACGGCCACAGTCCCTTGAAGGATGTCCTCCACCACCGAACCAGGAGCATCTTTAACAACTTTCTTTGTGCTTTGTCTAAATTTCTTACTAGGGCCACCAATCAGCTAAACTACAACATAAGAAATGATTTCCTCATTGGTTCTTCTATCGATGCTTGCAACGATTGCACACAAATTCGAGGTGACCATATCCATCCTTTGACAATTGTCCTTAACCAGTTGATACAACTCCATTTCATAGGCCTTAAGCTTCTTAGAGATATTACCCACCTTATTCTCCAACTAAATTCTTTATTCTCTCTCTTTATCCATGTTATTTTGAAGCTCCCCCATCTTTTTCTTTATAATATTAATCTCATTGTAAAGCCAAGAATCAACTTGGAGAGAAGCACCAACTTTCAATTTAGCCTTATGGAGGAAGGTAAGATTCCCCTTGTTACTCCCATCTTCATTGACCTCATCTTTAAACAAATTCTCAAGATTGTAGGTAGCATCTGGGGTCTTATCTAGCTTTAACTAATTTTCCTTGTTTAAACCCCCCTAGCTAGTCTTTTCCTCTTGGTTTTCCTTATTCAAATTTTGATTATTATTTACAAAGGCATTTTTATCAATGAGCTTTTCCTTATCTAAGTCAACCAAGAGCTTCACCTCTTGAGTATCCATCTAGGTAGGTCCTCTACCTTGAGTCGTGATACCTTTATCCTCATTAGGGCTCAAGGGATCAAAATGATTCTTGATCACCATTTTCATGGACCCATCATTACTATGTTCCCCATTATCTTTAGTCGAAGAAGCTCCCCAACTACCAAAATGCCCATCAAAGTTGGAACTAAGATCACCAATCTCTATCTCACCCTCCTCTTCTTCTTGTATTTTCAGCCTTAGTATCCTTCTTATTACCCTTCTCATTCTCACTACTAACCTCCTCAATTTTCACATTATGGCTTTTGGTTTTTTTGGCACTCATTTTATCTAGAGGCTCTTTCCCAAAAGACTAGACAAAAGTTTGACGACATTATTTCTACAATAATCTTCAATTATTGAGATAAGACCTTCATGAAGAAAATGCCTACTATATTTCTTTCAAAGGTTATTAAGTAGTGAGTACTTCAAATAAAAGGGAAAAGATAACCTATCCTTATACCAGAAATGGTTCAAAAAAAAACAAAATGAAATTTATGAACCCTTTTTATCCTACCATCTAGAATAAAGTACTCACAAACACAAGATAAAACATCTTGCCAGATTTTCTTAATATGATCTAGGTCATAGAAATCCCCTTCCTTCACAAGTTTATTTTAATCCTCTTCATTTTTGGGAAACTTCTTAAAAGTCACATTAGATATATCGGTTTCCATATTAAACTTCATACCCTCCATGGAAAGACCAGTAATTTCAGCAATGAAATCCGTTGTCAAGTCCACAATAACCCCATGAAGAGAAACCCTCTCCCCAAACCAATTCTTGAAAAAATAGTCAGTAATATGTGGTTTGAAATCATGAGCTTTTCAATATACATAGCCACCTTACCCATTTGACTTGTTAATGCTCGATACAACCACTAGACTTATAGAACATAGGAGGTTGTTAAGTCCTGTCATAAATCCTGAAGGAGAACATTGGTGGTTAGTCCAACAATCCTCCCCTCAGCATTACCTGAGGAGATTCAAACCTGTGACCAAGCTCTGATGCCACTTGTTACAAACTTGAGTTGCCATTGCACCAAAAGATTGACCTATTGATGCTCAATACAACCACTAGACTTATAGAACACGGGAGGTGGTTAAGCCATGTCACGAATCCTGAAGGGGAACATTGGTGGTTAGTCCAACAGCCAGACTATCAAAAAATTCCTTTGTATGTTTTCAATAGCATCTACAAATTTTGTTAGAATTTTGAAGAGACTAAGAGCATATGTAGGTAGACTTTGAAGACAGGCCTTCAGAAGTGTCATTTTACCAACTTAACTTAGCATATTACCTTTCCATCCAACTAATTTCTTATTGAAATTCTCCACAAGATCCGCCCCATGTTGTGAAAGAAACAAGCACCCATTATTTGAAATTCAAAAAATGGGCACCCATTTTGAAAAAGTAAAATCAACGTTTAAAACACATTTTAAATCCCAATAAATAAAAAATAAAATTTTGAAAATGACCACCCATGTGTTCAAAAATAAAAAATGGGCACCCAATTTTTGAAAAATGGGTGCCCATTTTTTATTTTTTAAAAAAAAAAGGTCCTTTTTTTAAAAATTCAAATTTTTCATTTCTAAAAAAATGGGCACCCATTTTTTTAAAATTAAAAATGATCGATTAATTTTTTTTAAAATAGGTGCTCATTTTTTGAAATTTGCATCAGACATCTGAGCCTAATACGGTACCCATTTTTTTTAAATGTATGCTTGTTTCTAAAAGAGAATGATCGTAATATGTGGACTTCTGCAGTTTTGAAACCCAACTTCTTACTTCTACCCTATTATGATGTTAGATATGTTTAATGAGCTTATAATCTAAAAGTTTAAAGTGTTTAAATTGGTAAAAAGTATTTTTAAGGTTTGTAGGATAACTTATTATAACTGATTCAGCCCCCCCCCCCCCCCCCTCTTTATTCTGTTATTGTAGGGTTCAATCTAGCCACAAGTTCCTCTATGACTAATTTGTTATGACTTCACCCCATTTGCAAACCCCACTATAGTACATGCTAATAGGATCAAACCCAACTATCCAACTATATTAGTAGGGGTAGGGCCACCCCTTCCACTACTATAGTGGTGGGAGGGATTGGGATTGGTGATTCTTGGTTTGACTCTTTGAGCAAAACTAATTCTCAAGGTGTGATAGAACTTGGGTACATATTCACTACGACATGTTGATCTATGATTACTAGTGATTCCAACTTCATGTTATTGAGTTGTAGAGAATAATCTAAAATTACAAAAACCTTTCAAGATTTGGTTTGGGAATCAAACTATAACTTATTAGGGTAAGAGTGCTTTCCTAATCCTCAATCTTTCCAGACCCCATCATTCTCAATAGTTACTTATAACCCACTTGACTTTTGAAAGAAGTTAGTGTTCATGGAAAATCTCCACTATCATTCAAGAGAACAATAATATACCCTCGAAACTATAAAGCTTTGATCCAATTCTCTCATCTCCTCTCACCCATAGAATCCTCATGCGGAGCCTACTACCAATAAAATCTAGAGAAATACAAGGAGGTTTTGATTTAAATGTCTCTACCTCCTACCAATGAAATAAGTCAGTGTTTTAATTGCCCCAATTGCAATTAAATTAATGCACTTGCGTAGTAATTACAATTATATATCTATTGCAGTTTGTTTGAAATTTTTGTCTTTTTATTTTTATTTTTCTATGTTTTTTTCAACTTTTGGATTAGGGCTTTTGGTTATGTCATGCCCAAACTTTGAGAACATAAACACACACAAATTTTTTTTTTTAAAATAATAATGTTACCAATAAATTAAAACTAATTCATAATAAAATTACAACTAAAACTTAGCACATATATTAACCAACTAAACAAGATAATAAATAAGCATAAACACTAATATCTAACGATGCTCCATTTAACTAAATCCATTTCATTTTCTTTTATATTAGTCAAATCGATAATCAAATAATATAAACTATTATAACACAATAGAATGTAAATCTTAGTTTACTTAGTTAATAAATCATACATTTAACTATAACTAATAGTCGTCAAAACTTAACTTACATAATTACAATAAAATCATAAACAATCAATATTAACACTTCTCACAAACCTCAAATCTAAATATTTTGATATTTAATTAATAAAAGAACGTATTGAACAAGCTAACATTATCGATCATTAATCACGTTATTATATTAATTTCACAACAATATATTAAAATTAATTTAAATAACAATGTAAATGTATTCAAGTTTAGATTCACTGAAAATAACTAATCAAAATCAACTAGATCAAGTTCAATTATAAATCTCTTAGACAATTATTGCTTGACAATTAAATCGATATTGAAAAGTCATTATAAGAAAAATAATTAACTAGAATTAAAGCATAATGTATATATAAAATCTTTAAATATTTTGACTACTTTCACATAGTAAGTAACTATCAAAACTCTACTAAAATTTTATAAATCAACTAACTAAATTCTAACTAATTTAAAGCTTTCTAAATTAATTAAACAACTAATTTTAACATAATATAACAACTAACTAAACTTATTATTTCAAAACTATATTAAAATTACAACTAATCCACATCATACCAATAAACTAATACCACTAAATATATCTTAAAATGTATAACATAAAATTAAAACAAATAACAAAATAAAAAAACTAACTTAAACTTTAATAAGTTAACTATCTACTAGTATCAACTAACAAATTTAATTTACATTAAAACTTACTTAATTAGAAGTATATAAAAAAAATTACAAATATCACTATTAATAAAACATATTCTAAACTTACTAACCTAACTTACACACAAACTAACTTTAAAATAATAACTCAACTAACCTAAATTTAACATAAACTATCTAGCTTTAAAAAAAAATGAACTAAAAACTAAAACTTAAACTAAAACTAATCCTAACACTAACTTATACTAACAACAAACTTATAAAGTAAAAACTAAAACTACTAACCTACACTCCCTTCCTAACTCCTAAGGCATGTACCCTGCCCTATCCCACGTGGCCCCCTACAAACTCTAACCTACCCTATGTCGCCCAAGACAAGGGGGGGTGGGCCTGTCCACAAGGATAGTGCGCTGCCCCACACCCCTGGCCGCTGACGCAGGCCTGACCACACCTGTCCTGCCCATGCATGATGCGTGGGTGGGGGAAACTTAGAACATTGATTTATTTTTTTTTAAAAAAACTTGCCTTCCTTCCTCATAAATCGATGGGACATGAGTACTAGCACAGTGGGGAAAAAAATAGG
The DNA here is from genome assembly GCA_028749045.1 of Cupressus sempervirens. Lineage (NCBI taxonomy): Eukaryota > Viridiplantae > Streptophyta > Pinopsida > Cupressales > Cupressaceae > Cupressus > Cupressus sempervirens. The sequence continues at coordinate 466,889,324 of CM053786.1, forward strand.
AAGTAAAACAAGTGGAGAGAAAGCAATTAACTTGCTTACTAAACTTTGCAAAAAGGTAAACCAATAAAATGCCTTTCCCTCCAAGCTGAGCGCCCAACTTGGTGAGGGAGGTGGGAATGGGACAGGGTGACAGGGTGATGTCAACCTCCCATCAAGACAATCTAACTTGCCAAAAAAACTTTTTCAAAAAAAAACTATTTAAAATATTATTTCAAAACTGACGTCCACCAAGAGTGATGGAATGCATTGAAGACCTAAAGTTTTATGGTTGATGATAGACAACAACATGTATTGAATTATTTTTAATTCTCAAAAGTAATTGACTTATATTCTTTTTATAAGAATTAATATTAGATCTTAATTGCAAGTCAAACGAATATTACAGAGAATATTCTCTGTGGCAAAAAAGGGAATTAAATTTTTCTCCATATATTTTCCAGAGAGGTTTTTTTTCACTCCTGGAGATGCAAAAAAAAATTTTGAAGCCCATTTTAGACTAAGTGTTGGCATATTACTTTTGCTATATTTACATTATCTTAAGAGTAAATTCTTCCCTAAGGATTACATGGATCCTAACAAACATACTAACAAGGATGAAAACAAGGTTTATAATTTCTCCTTCTCTCCAATAATCTAAGTTTTATCAATCATACTATATTCAAGGTGTGTGTTCATGCTTTAAAAATTCAAGGAGATACATAATCTCTTAGTCCAATTGATTTGTTCATAAGGAAATTTAACAAAGAAGAGATCATTTGAGTTCTCAAAGTAGGAATCCTAATTCATCCAATACTTATACATCAACTTGGAAGTTTCATCATATCAAATTACTCTTCATTAACAAATTAAAAACTTGAAATATCACAATTCAAGACATTATCTATGATTCTATTTTCTCACCTATATATACAAATTTTTTTTTTTTTTGAAATCACATGAGAACAATGCAAGGAGATTCTCATAATCTTTTCCTTTATCTATTTTTCATCCTATTTTGATGAGCATCCATACAACTGAATATTATGATTAAATCTTATGAGAAGAAAATATACTCAACCATTATTTTATTGGCTAACCTGATTCAAAGGCTCAGCCGGGAAAGAACCAGGAAGAAAACCTGGCATTGTTGCCATTACAAAAAGTTTTGAGATACAAATTTCATAGGAGTTCAATCCCAAATTACAACAATTTAATTGAATTTTCTTCATGACCCTCATCAAGGGATTCATAACGATTTTTGCAACACATTCAAGAACCATGGAGGGAACAAAATCTGATCAGGTGACCAAAAGCATGACCAAGAACAATTCCAAACATGCATATTCATACAAGGTTTTCACAATATGATTCACAATGAATCAAGACTAGGGAAAGGTGGATTCTTCCAACCAGGAGAAGTCAAGCACAACACCAAACAGATGCCCAATCGGGGCTATATACCAAGAACTTTCGTTCTTCCATTTCAACATACCATAATCATACAAGGTTTGTGCTGACAGGTAGGGGCCCATAACACCCTACCCTTTCTCCCTCTTCTCATCCTGAGAAGAGACTCTACACTGGTTGGAGTCCAACTAAACAGACATTTCCCAAAATTGGTCACTTCTGCCCTCTCCAAGGGTGAGTAATACCAAAACACCCATGCAAGAAAAATCTCAAAATTGAAAACATAAGCATGAAAGGAAATCATCCAAAAAAATAACATGGTTTTCAAAGCTTCCCAACATACCCACAAACATTGAAACATTGAAACAACAACAAGGTAGCATAAGCATGAAACAAACATGGAAACTGAACAAGGGAGATGAGAATTTCCTACCTTCACAAGAGGTAATGACAATGAACAAGTTTGAGTAGAGTTTCCCTTTCCTTGCTTCAATCTTCAAACTCCTCTCTAAATGTAGAGATTGGGTAACAACCTCCACTAGTCCAAGAAAGGCCTCTAAATAAGCCTCAAACTCAACCACCCAAAAGGATCAATAACTACTCCCACCCACTTACAATTCTAGAAACTCCTAACTCAACCCACACCATGGTTAAACACTAAGTGGAGGTGGGGTGATGAAACTCATGGTAGCCACTTGCAATTTTCGCACAAAGGCAAAAAGAGACTTTTTGAGTGATCTCCAAAGTCAACAAAAGGGGCTTAGGGGTTGGAAAAGACCCCCAACCCATACCCATACCCCTTGGGTATAATTATTTTATGTTTTGAAGCGTTAGGAATAGGTTTAGAGCCAAACAAATGTTAGGAAAATAATTAGGACCAACTAACAACTCTAACAAAGCATATAAGCACTAAACTGGATTAAGGGTGACTAAACTCGATTAAGAACCCAATAAGCAAAAGATACTAACTTAATCTGACTTAGGTCCAAAGGTTACACAACTAACCCTAATCAGCACGCTTAAGAGCATACACAATTCACGAGTGTCAAGCGACACTAAAAGACATAGTTATGAACATTGACATTTACTGATCACATAAGGATACATACATACATCTCAAATTAAAATACTTTAATTATGAACAACAAGGTTTCCAAAATTAACACATAGAGATCAGTTCTGTTCCTCCGTCAGTTTCCTCGACTAAAATATCTGCACACTCATTACACACGTCAGTAGTCCCGAAAATCACATGTACATATGCATATATACGTATCAAGAATCACATAAATTAAAACATCCATCTATAACAAAAATCAAGGTTCCTCTCATCCTATTCAATTCTTAACCATTTAAAATATCTTAAAACAAAATGTTAATCCTACCTTTTACTTAATTCATCGACATACATATACATAAAACATTAAATGACAAACATCAAATATATCTGAAAGTAACATCACACAACATGAAATAATATACTATGTTCTAAGCTCAGATAATGTCTCGACATCTCGAGTCGTGAGTATCAAAATGATAAAGTAACAACTAAGGCTACAAAGGGTCAGGGCGAGGCCTCACAGGTTACTACCTTTTAGTGTGTGGAATGGAAAATTCCAAAGGGAAAGGGAAAGTAATCTTCCAAGTATATCTATTTTTACTTTGTATTTGTAGAAGGGTAAAACACACTCAGCATGGTGCTTAAAATTAACCATTTTCCCACTTTTTGTATGCAAGTAGATTACATCATGTTTCAACTTAAAATTGATCAGTATGTTTGGTGTGACTTTCTTGTGCAGTCCATTGTAGGACCTAAGCTTTTCATTTTTTATAAAGAGTTCTTCTTGGGGATTTCATTGGCTCAAGGAAAGACTGCAAAGAATAAGTCCCTCAAGCTACCAAATAAATAGGATTGTAGAAATATCTTGGTTCTATACTTGAGCTATCTCAAGCTACTTGTATCAATGATAGTTTAGGATAGGTGAGGGTGCTTAAAGAGTTCATGTGGCTAAGTAAATACTTTAGTGTCTCACACTTGAATCTTGTCAGGTCGAGCACCCAGAAATTACTCAAAGCATTATTTTAGAGGTCACTTTTTTCTCAAAACATTGTAATGTTTCAATGTAAGGGTACTAGGAATAATTATGCAACAAACTTTGGATAAGAATGAGTTCATAATCAAAGATAAATAAAACTGAATGTAGTTGTTGCAAGAGAAAAGATGCTAGGTGGTAGGATATTTCCTATTCATTTCACACATCGAAACCAAACACTAAGGTCTAGTGAAATGAATGAAAGTAAAATATGGCACAAAAAACATAATCACCTTTGTTTTAGTGGTTTGATTTTACTCAAAAAATTAAAAACGATTGAAGGTCTCCATTTATTGAAGATACAACAGAAGTGTGTGAAAAGTATATTGTTGGAAAACAACATAGGATAAAGTTTCTTATTCAAAATTTGAGATCTAGACCTAAAAAATCTTGAAACATCTATACATATTTGTGTGGTCAATATTGCCCTCTTTGAACAAATGCAAGCATTTTCTAACCTTTATTGATGATTGCCTGAGAAACAATTGAGTGTATTGTTTGGTTACCTTAGTATTTGAAAAATTTGTAGAGTTAAAGAGTTTGGTTGAAAAAAAAAATGATAAGAATACCAAAGTGATAAGGTCATTAATGGAGGTGAATATAAGTCAAATTGGTTTATATAATTTTACAAAAATCATGGAATCAAGAGACAGTTTACTGCTTCCTACATTCCATAAGAAACAAAGTTATTGAAAGGGAAAATAGGATCATTGTTGAAATGAAAAAATATATGTTAAAAGAGAAAAAATTTGGATAAAAGTTATTGGGAAGAAGTAATATGCACAACAATGTGTCTTCTAAATAGAAGTTCTACAAAAGAAATTAAAGGAATGACTCCTAAACACGCATGGTTTGGGGTAAAGCCAAGTGTCGATCATGTTGGGGTAAAGCCAAGTGTCGATCACTTTAGAGTATTTAGATTTGTTTTGTGTGCGCACATATCAAAAGAAAAATATCTAAATTAGATTATATAGGCCTAAAATGCATTTTTGTTAGCTATGAAGCTAAGAATAAATCGTACAAGTTGTATATCTAGTAGGAAAAAAGGCTTATGATAAGAAAATATGTGGTATTGAATGAAACAAAGGAATACACCAAATAAAATGAGACAAAAGGAAAAGAGATAGTAATTTATGAGATTGATTTGAAGGAACAAGATGTTCTTGAACCATCCAATGTGAGAGAAAAACAATATCAAAATATCAAAGGGAAGAAAAGAATCATCCATCAACTCTTATGTCATATTCAATTTTTGAAAAAATGACAAGAAGACCTTAAACAAAATTGAAGTTTGTGTTAATGACTCAAAACATGAAAAACAATGAGCCACAAACATTTAAACAAGCTCAAGAAAAAAAGACTAGATTGAAGAAAAGAATGGGGAAATAGAAACAATTGAAAGAAATGACACATGGGACTTAGTTCAATTACCTCCAAGTAAAGAAATTTTTGGTACAAGTGTTAGTCCTAAGGGATCAGATTACTTGGGGGCGTGAATCAGTAATCAACCAAATTATCAACTCTTCAACCTTTTAAACCTTTAACTGAGAAACAACTTAATAGAAACAAATAAAAGCATTCATTTTATGAAATCATCCACAAAGTTCACAAAGAGATTTTGGAATCGTGAAAATCCAACTTGGATCAATACCATGGTAGGGATCAATACCATGGTAGGGATTAGTACCCAAAAATTGTGTAGTCTTCTGAAGTGCGCTCTATTAGGAGCTTAACCCTATTAGGAGTTACAAAGACATTGTTAGGTGCCACATTGTTAAAGTATTTACCTCTAGCCTTGTTAGGAGCTTTACTGTGTTAGGGGTAGCCTTGTTAAAGGACTTTAAACACTAGCTAAAGTTTCACCCTATTAAAGGATTTACAACAAATGACTTGTTAGAATCCACCCACTTAAGGGATTTCACTATTGTAACTATTAGGGAACAATAGAAAGAATGATATGTGTCTGATCAAATCCACTAAAGCTCAAACTCACTTCTTCACACACTTGACTTCTTCTTTGCTAGATTACACCTTGCATTTCTTCACTGCACTTTCTCAACTACAATCAACAACACAAATTGTTCATTCTTCACTGACATATACTAGTTTTCCAAGTCCACTACCTTAAGAAAACCTTAAACATGTTATTGATATGAAATTTAAATATCCCACTAAAATCCAACTATCATAAGACAATATTGTATGCCCTAAAACACATTTACATGATTGTGCCAACTAATTCATAAAATTATGTCCCAGAGGTCAAACCATACATTGTCCTCGAATAATGTGATGTCAGATCATCATCTCCATATGTTCATCCATTTCATTAAATCACTATTGACTCATCCAAAGTCACGGCAACCTTTTCTCTAGTTGTTAATCACTAGCTAATTAACTATTACTCAAGAACACATTCTTCTTTAACATGTTCATCAAACTTGTCACTACTTCATTGCTCAACTTTCCACCCTAGAACTGCTTTACCTATAATGATAATGAGTTTCTATCGTAATCACATTAGCTTCACTAACTACTTCACATCATCGTGTGATTTCTCTACTCCATTCAACATGGATTTGACAAACCAATCAAATCACATATCACTTGTCACTAATTGTTCTAGTAGCATTGTGATTTCACCGATCATCTTACACTTTACTTCAATAGTAGTGGTCACCATATGCACTTCAAGAGACATCCCCAATTCTCTCTTGATGATCATACTCATTGAACCTTACTCCAATACTATGTTCATCACAATTATGCTTGGAGATATACTAGGAATACTATTTCAATAGTTGACATCAATGGAAACACAATAACTGATCATCATGCAATCAAATATGTATCATGACAACGCTATCTCGCCATTCATCACACCATTAGTTATATTAGTTATGCCAAGAAGTATGCCAACAAACAAGATGGGTGTAAAAGATAAAGTATAATTCTGATGGAAGCATTGATAAGCATAAAGATGGATTGGTAACCAATGAGTACACTCAACAAGAAAGTATTGATTACATTGAAGTATTTGCACTTGTAGCATGAATGGATACTATCGAATTGGTTTTCGATGTAGTAGCTCAATAACAGTGGATAGTTTATCAAATGGATGTAAAGAGTTCTTTCTTGAATAGATATATTGATGCAGAAATATATGCTTCAAAGCCTAAAGGTTACCTTCTAAAGAACATTATGTTTGCAAGATTAAGGTGGTCTTGTATGGTCTCAAGAAGGCACCAAGAGCATGGTATTCAACAATGGAATCGACCAACAACAAAATGGTTTTTCAAAAAGTCTATCAGAATCAAATAGTTATATCAAAAGCTCGGCTAAGGATATGTTTATCTTAGTTCTCTATGTTGATGATCCTATCTACACAAGGAATAATTCAACTTTATTTGTAGATTTTAGAACAACCATGATTATTGAATTTGAAATGACAAATTTGGGACAAATGCACTAAATTCATGGTATAGAATTTAGAAAAGCAAAGATGAAATATTTATGTCTCAAAAAAGTATGTTTATGATATACTGCATATATTTTAGATGCAGAGGTGCAAACCAATTGCAAATCTATCCCACCAAAATTCAAAATTTTGTGAGTCTAAAGTCTTTTGTCTAATTTTTCCCCTATAATTTCATATGTCAAAGTCTTTTTGCAAAGTCCAAATAACAAAGTATCATGTTGTTGAGCCAAATAAACCCATTAAACTCTCTAAACTAGTTGAACTAGTTCAACTTGTTCAAAATTGTGGTCCCTACATTAAAGTTGTATATTTTGTGAAGTTGGGTAATATAAAGTGTTGAATCAATTGAACCCCTTGACCAGTTCAATAAGTTCAAGAGGTTCAATGAGTTCAAGTTTCTAAGAAGTTCAGCCAAATGTAGTCATTGTAATTTATATCCTTGTCGGACAGTGATATAAGTCTCTTTAAGTAAATAATATTGAATCATCTAAACCCAACAAACCCATTGAAATGGTTCACATGGTTCAAAAGGTGCATTAACTTCATTAGTATCTCTAAAAAGGAGGAATAAGTGGAATTTTTAATATAAAATGATTGACAAAGGAATATTCAAATAATCATATTTGAAAATTGAATTTTGTGGCACCATCTTGAGGAGTAAATTTAATCATGATAAGACAAGTCACATGTAGAGGACATCGGTGGTAATCAATGCTCCAAAATGATGAAGTGTATGCTATTGATTAGCGAGGGATGTAAGATTTAGGTTTTATTTGCAAGGATTTTCTAATAGGAGCTTGATGCACAGAGGTAAGTGAATCTTCAAAAGAAGAATTATAGAGATTTTCCATCTTCAAGGTAAGCCATGTATTTAGCTTACTTCATTCTTCAAAGTCTATGTGTGGTTGAAATAAGTATTTTCATTGTCGATTAGCCACTAGGTTTTGGGCATAATAAGGACCGCATTCCAAAAATTTGAGACTGAGTACAATTTATTTTATAGCTCCCCCGAATGTCAAGACATGACTTGGATTCAATATAATCTAGACTATTGTGTGGCTCGAATGAGAAACCCAAAGAGTTTAGCATGAATGTTGATGGTATTCCTTTGGGGGAGTATCCTAAGCATTGAAGAGATTGTTAGCATGATTGACATATCGCATTCATGACTATGTTTTTCATTTATGTCAACATAGTATTGTTTATGTAAAGACTTGCAAAGTAGCAGATAGAGAATGAGATCATACAGGTTATGTATTGATGATGAGGTCAAGAAAAGTTGAAAATATGTTCTACATTATGTCATGATGATGTGGACAAGTGTGCATGCAGAGAGTCGAAGACATGTGAGAGTTATTCAAGAGTTATAGAGGACAGTGTGCAAACAAAGAACCTGAGAAGTAGTTTCTAATGTTTGGATTATATCTCTTAAAAAAGATAGAATCATGATGAGAAAAGTTAGACAAGGATAGTAGATAGCATGATGATGACATCAGTGAGTGTGCAAGGTCAAAGATTACAGTGTAGGAAGTTGTATTTATTGCGAGTCGACAATGTTTCATAATTGTGAAAAGATGTAATGAATTGTAATATCTTAATGAGGTCCTATTATAATTAATTTAGAAAGCCTCAATAGTGCAGGAACACCCACATAAAATATTTTGGACGTGATTTCTGCACGAAGAATTTATCCCAATTTCGTCATTAGGATAAGACCTTTTTCTTGTGATTCATTCAGATCATTGTGGGGTCATTCTTCCCTATTCTATATTGATCTAGAGTTTTCTGTAAGCCGTTTTGGAAAGAAGTCTATTTGGGTCGGCTTTCCTATTTTGTAATATTCTAGAATGTTTCGTAGACCATCTTAGCAAATATAAATAGAGTTTTTAGGTTTAGGTTTAGATTTAGGTCAGGTTTTTGGATATGAAATTATGAGGAGAAGAAATCTATAGGAGAGCAAGTGTATATACTGGTCAAATAATGAATTAATTAGAAGAATATTATTATCTATCTCTTTCTGGTGTTGGTTCCTTTTGTTTTTGCTTCCGTTGAGTTTATCTCTGCATCATTTTTGGTATTAGAGCTTGGGGAAAGCTCTTGAGGAAATTAGATTTTATGTTTGGATCAGAGTCAGAAGCTGAAACATCAAACATGGCCACCAATGCTGAACTAGCAAACAAGATGCAAGAACATGAGAAAATCAATAAGTCGTTATTGGATGAATTTGAGAAGGTAAAGGGTCGAATGGAAAAGAGAAAAAATATTTCCTCAAAGCAAGAGGAAGAAGGGAAAGAAGAGGATAACCCTAAGTAGGAGGTGGTTAACTTACTTGCAGACCAAAGATACTTCATAGAAGCCCTTGAAAGAGTTGGCAAGAAGGATGCCAAAGGTGACCTACCCATCTTCTCGGGAAAGATGGATGCTCATGTTGTGGATTGGATAGAAGCCTTGAACAACCATTTTGAATGTGAAAATATATCAGAAAAGGATAAGGTAAAAATTGCCAAGTCAAAGTTGAAGGGACTAGCCCTCACCTAGTGGAATTTCACTCAAGGAGATAGGGTCAAAGAAGGTAAGAACATGATAACATCATGGGAAAGGATGTGTGCCAAGGTGAGAGAAACATACTTACTTGAGGATTATGAAATCCAACTTCATCGAAGGAGGAAAAGTTTAAGACAAAAGGAGCTAGATGTCACTGCCTATACTGAAGAATTCCAAAAATTAAGCTTGAGAGCAAAGCAGAGTGAATGTGAAAGTGTAAAAGTTGCTAGATATCTCAACGGATTGAGGTTGAACATTCAAGAAGAACTTAATTTATTGTATTCTAATACAGTACAAAAATGTTATCAACTAGCATTGAAGGTGAAAGCCAAATTGAAAAGAAGGCAAGAACAAAATAGCAGAGGAAGAGGAAATTTCCAAGAGGAAAAAACCATGAAGATCATAAGGAGATAAAGCAAGAAACCAATCAAAGCGAAGGAAATTTCAAAGGTAACTTCAAAGGTAGAAGAGGCAATTCAAGAGGTGGATTTGGTGGTAGAAGGGCAAGTTTGATTATTTGTTTCAATTGCAATAAGGAGGGACATTATGCATCTAGGTGTCCGGATAGAGCAAGTTCAAGTTCACAAGGTGAAAGAAGAACACATTTGGTACAAGATGATGAATACGAAGAGAAGGAGATAGGCGACTTAGATAGTGTACTTGAGAGAGGAGAATGTTTAATGATGAAAAGAACACTTTCCAAAGTTCCTGCTACCATGGAACCACCACAAAGGAAAACTATCTTTAGGACTACTTGCAAATCTGAAGGTAAGGTATGTAAAGTCATTATTGACTCAGGATCTACTGAGGATTTAGTTTCTCTTGAGATGGTTCAGAAGTTAAAAATTAGGAGGATACCTCATCCTTTTCCTTATAAGGTTTCATGGCTAACAAAAGGTCAACAAACTCTTGTAAATGAGCAAGCATGGGTTGATTTTCAAATTGGAAAGTATAAGGACATAATTTTGTGTGATATAGTTGACATGGATGCATGCCACCTATTATTCGGTAGGCCCTGGCAATATGATTTGCAGGCACAACATGATAAAAAAACTCAATATTTACACCATCAAGAAGGATGGAAAGGTGGTTAGATTGATTCCATTTGCTGGTCATGAAGGAGTGGAAGAAAATAAAGAGAAGAAAGCCAAAATTATGATGGTTGATAAAAAAGGAATTCTTACGGGACATGAAGGATGAACCTAAACCTTGTTTTCTTTTGCTGCCTAACCCACAACCACAAGAACCCATTGGAAATGACAAAAAGGAGGCTGAAACAAAGAAGGCAATTCCTAATGAAGTGAAAGAACTTTTGGATAAGTATGAAGGTTTGATTTCAGAAGGTATGCCAAAGTCTTTACCACCTATATGAGACATTAGTCATTGTATTGATTTCATTCCTGTAGCTACTTTTCCCAATAAGGCTGCATACAAGATGAGATCTCAAAAAAATGAGGAGATTGCTAGACAAGTAAAGGAGTTACTCAATTCTAGCTTGATTACGAAAAGCTTAAGCCCATGTATTGTACCTATTGTTTTGGCACCCAAGAAGGAAGGAACCTGGAGGTTGTGCATTGATTCTAGAGCCATTAATAAGATTACAATCAGATATAGGTTTCCAATACCAAGAATTCAAGATTTGCTTGATTGTTTGGGAGGTGCAAAGTATTTCTCCAAGATTGACTTAAAAAGTGGGTACCATCAAATAAGGATAAGAGTTGGAGATGAGTAGAAGATAGCATTCAAAACCAATGATGGATTAGTTTGAATGGAGGGTAATGCCATTTGGACTCTCTAATGCTCCTAGTACCTTCATGAGACTTATGAATGAAATACTCAAAGATTGCAATGGTAAGTTCATCATAGTATATTTAGATGACATATTAATTTTCAGTAAGACAAAGGAAGAACACCAAAAGCACATTGACATGGTTTTGAGAAGACTTTATGAGGAGAAATTGGTAATAAATTTGGAAAAGTGTTTGTTCATGCAAGAGGAGCTAACATATCTTGGTTTTTTTATCTCCCAAGGTAGCTTGAAGATGGATAAAGATAAGATAAATGTTATACTATCCTAGCCACCCCCAAGAACAATTGGAGATGTTAGAAGCTTTCATGGTCTTGCTACATTTTAAAGAAAATTCATAAGAAATTTCAGTCATATATATGCTCCTATATTAGAAACTATTAAAGGAGGTAGGAAGTGTAAGTTTGCATGGTGTCAATCAGCAAATGAAGCTTTTGAATTACTTGAGAAAAAGGTTAGTGAGCAGCCAATTCTTTCTTTACCTAATTTTAACAAAGTTTTCCAAGTAGAATGTGATGCTAGCAAAGTTGCTATAGGGGTAGTTCTTAGTCAAGAAGAAAAACCAGTGGCTTTCTCAAGTGAAAAGCTCAATGAAGACAAGCAAAAATACTCTTCATATGACCTAGAAATGTATGCATTGGTTCAAGCTCTCAAAATGTGGAGAAATTACTTGTTGCCAAAGGAGTTTGTTGTTTATACCGTTAACCAAGCACTTAGTTTTCTGAATAGCCAAGACAAATTAAGTCATAGGCACATGAAATTGGTGGACTATTTATAGGCCCATACCTTAACCAGCAAGCATAAGAAGGGCATATCAAACAAGGTTGCTGATGCTTTTAGTAGAAGGAATTTGACTGTCTCCCAGATACAGTTAGAAAGTGTGGGAATTGAAGCACTCAAGGACATGTATGTAGCAGATCCAAATTTTGGCGACATCTACAAGGTATGTATAGAGTTTGGTGAAAGATACCATGTTGATTTTCCTAATTTTCGATACAAGAAAGACTTCTTTTTAAAGGAGGACAACTATGTGTACCCAGGTGCTCTATAAGGACAAACATTATCAAAGAGAAGCATAGTGGAACAATGGGTGGACATTTTGGTTTGGATAAAACCTTAGAATTGGTTAGAAGGTACTATTATTGGCCTAAACTTTAAACTGATGTTAGAAACTTTGTGGAAACATGTATGATTTGTCAAAGGACCGAAGGAAGGACTACAAATGCAGGGCTTTATCAACCTTTGCCAATACCATCTAGACCCTGGGAAAGCATAACAATGGATTTTGTATTGGGGCTACCATGGACACAAAAGGGGCATGATAGTGTATTTTTTATAGTAGATAGGTTCAGCAAAATGGCTCACTTCTTACCATGTAAGTCAACCAATGATGCTTCTTATATAGCAGATCTCTTTTTCAAGGAAGTCATAAGGATTCACAAGCTACCTCTCAACATAGTTTCAGATAGGAATGTGAACTTTGTAGGACACTTTTGGAGAACTTTATGGAGGGAATTTGGAACCAATTTATCATTCTCATCAGCCTACGACCCTCAAACTGATGGCTAAAAAAAGATAGTTAATAGAACATTGGGAAATTTGTTAAGAACACTAATAAGACAACATGCAGCAAAATGGGATGTAATCCTACCCCAAGCTGAATTTGCATATAATGAGCCCATCAACAGAAGTACAAGAAAGTCACCATTTCAAGTGGTGTATGGAATTCATCCTAGAGGGATTTTTGAGTTAAGAGATATGAGTTCATAGCAAGAATTTAGTGCCCAAGGAGAAGAATTTGCTATGGCCATAAAAGAAATCCATGATGAAGTCAAAGCACAACTCCAACAAACCTTTGACAAGTATAAGAAGCATGCAGATCAGAAATGGAGACACTTAGAATTTGAAGTGGGAGATTTAGTATGGGCAAATATCAAGAAAGAGAGACTACCAAAACATAAATCTACCAAGCTTATGTTGAGAAAACTAGGTCCTTGTCAAATATTGAAAAAGTTTGGAACCAATGCTTATGAGATATGATTTCCACCTAAGATTGGCACTTCTCCCATCTTCAACATAGTAGACCTCACACCATTCAAAGCACCCACTGAAGAAATTGATACAGGACAGATTGTTGATACAGAAGGCATTCAACATCTACCATTTAAGTAGACACCACAGCTAGAAAGGATACTTGACACCAGAGTCATAAAGCAAACAAGAGCAAAGGAGTCCAAGTAGTATTTGGTAAAACTTAGAGATTATTCAGATGTAGATGTTGTGTGGATGACCAAACAAGATATTAAGAAGCAAGGTACCACTCTACAAGAGGTCATCTCAAGTGAGCTTGAGATAACATTTCCTGAGAAGTATGATGTAGGAGCACCCACATAAAATATTTTGGACATGAATTATGCAAGAAGAATTTACCCCGATTTCATCATTAGGATAAGATCTTTTCTTGGGATTTGTTCAAATCATTGTGGGCTCATTCTTCCCTATTCTATATTGATCTAGAGTTTTCTGTAAGTTGTTTTGTCAGGAAGTCTCTTTGGGTCAGCTTTCCTATTTTGTAATAATCTAGAATGTTACGTAGAGCGTCTTAGCAAGTATAAATAGAGTTTTTAGGTTTAGGTTTAGGTTTAGGTTTAGGTCAAGTTTTTGGATATGAAATTATGGGGAGAAGAAATATATAGGAGAGAAAGTGTATATACTGTTCAGATGATGAATTAATTAGAAAAATATTATTATCTATCTCTTTCTGGTGTTGGTTCCTTTTGTTTTTGCTTCCATTGAGTTTATCTCTACATCACTCAAGGCCAACTCAGTGAATTATTTTGAGGATATGGTATAAATGAAGGTTATTTTCCTTGTGATGGAGTGGATTTGTGTAATTGTGCAAGTGGTATGTGAAGCTGGTAAAAGTGTGTAACTGATCAAAGGGATTGGTGTGATGTGAATTTGAAGATCTAGTATTGAGATTTGATAAGGTATTTGGTGTGGTATTGGCACAGTAAGAGGACAGAGAAAGAGTTTGAGTTGCGGAGTTCAATTTCATTTCTATTATTTTGCAAGGAATAATACATAGAGAAGCTGGATAGTGAGTTTGGTGGTCTTTCCCTTGAAGTTGTTTGGACAATGGGTCCATCTACCTTCTACAACTCCTAACAGCATTGGCACAACTCTTAATAGGGTTGGAAACTCTTAACAGGGATTCAAAGTCTCCTAAAAAGGATTGATATGTACTGAATGTATTAGAGTCCATCCTATTACTTGGAACTTTTATATTATTACATCATTCTATGGGTACCATCCCCACTAAAGTTTTCCCTCTAATCAAGGGTTTCCCTAGTTAACATATCTGGTTTTATTGTGTATGTGTATCTTCTTATGGTTTCTCATTATATTGTTTGCATGCTTCAGGTTTAATAAGGTTGATAAAAGTTATATTGATCTAATAATTGATCCACCCCCCCCCCCCCCTGCTAGCTATCTTGTTGGACTTTACTTTCTAACAAGAGGAAGGTTCAAGCATGGATGTAATTGTGAAAAGTGAAATTGTATAGGTTGTTAGCTTTCCCCCTACACTTATCTACCCAGAGATGGTTTGGGAATGCGTTAATAAGTACAACCTAAGGAAAGATGTATCAGGAAAATAAATGGAGAGGTTTTTTTACCTATTGATAGGAAAATAGTTGTAGCAACTCTACCAATCTTTGAGAGGATCAAGGTTATTCCCATTTCACCATTTCATCTAGTTGGTTCATATATTCAAAAGAGAAGAAAATATATAAGAATGTGATAGGAAGTGATTGGTTGGTTAAGTTTCAAAAGGGTGGTTCCAGGTTACCCATGCCCTTGAGCTGAGAACACATGCAGCCACATATGAAGGATTTGGTTGTGTTGTTACATTGGTGAAAGGGTTAGATTATTCATACAATTTTGAAGAATGGATGTACTTTTTAATCCAGTAGGGAACCCAATATTCATTGGGGAGAAATAATTATCAAGGAAATGCATGACCGACTCAATAATGGAAGATTTGGAAGAAGGGGGTTTTCATGGTGTGTTATTTGTTCTATTGTTTATCTTGTACTAGGGAATGGATTGGTTTACCTCATGAACCATATGTGGAATGTATTAAAATTTATGAGTATTAGGCTTTCTTACAAAAGAATGGATGTAATTAGAACTACAAAAGAGTAAATGACACATTTTTCTAGAAAGTTGACTCGTGAGCTAATTGGGATCCCAAATAAGAGACTATCAAAAGAAGCAAAGAAACTGGTAAACATCTACGACAACTACTATACACAATTTCCTCGGTTTAACTATCTCAGAGTAGAAGGTATGAAGACCAATCAATGAAACTGCCTAGATATGCCTTCAGTTGTTTCATCCTAGTAGAGTTATGTTAGCAATTAGCTCATGTGAGAAAAAATGTTTCCTCATAAGAGGCAGGTATTTCCTTTCCTATTGAGCTTGACTACTGGTCATGTAAGTTTATTTTCAATGTGCTCAATCTTGAGGTGTGCCTGCTAAAGTTTAATTTCCAAGTTTATAAGGACAAAATATTTGACAACAAGGGCTTCACTAGGAGCACCTATTAATTAAGCCTTGGTTTCTGTTTGTCCCACATTTACAAGATTTATGGGAAGACTGTGCAAATGAGGAAGAGGTATTGAAGAGCTTATGAAGAAGGTCTACTCTTTCAAAAATTGTGAGTTTTAAATTAAAGATGAATATTAGTAGAATTGAAGATGATAGTATTTGTCTGCTAGATCCAATGTATGAAAAGGATAAGCCCATCCTAGTGCCTAAAGTTGATTAGGCAATTTTTTAAAGTAATGACCTTGAGTTTAAGCCTTTTTCCTATTATAAGAATTGAAAAGTGTCTTGATGATAAAAGATTTAACAAAACTATAGTCTCATGAGATGAGACCCACAATGACCTCAATAGAATATAAGCCAAATGCTAAGCTTCTTGACCAAAGTGTTCACCTCTGTGACAAAGGTAGTTCAAAAAATAAACCCACGAAAAGTGCCTCCAAAAGGAAATCAAGTACTCCTTTGATAGAATTTCCACTCGTGAAAGTCACTTGGTCTAGGACAAAGTGAAGGCAAAAGAAAGTTCTTGAAAAGGAGACATTAATTGATTTAGACTCACGAGAGCAAAATTGGGAAAAGATGGGCTAATGATGAAGTGGATTTTGAAAACTTCGACTAGCAGCCTCATGTGAACATAGACTTGGATGACCCCATCAATCTCACCCAACATTTGAGCATAGTGAATCCCACACCAAACTTGAAAATTTTGACTAGCAACCCCATGTGACCATAGACTTAGATGACCCCATTGATCTCACCCAAGATTTGAGCATAGTGAATCCCACACTAAACCAGCCTACACAACATGTTGGCACACTATATTTTTATTCCCAAAATGGTTAGAAGTCATCACGAACAAAAAGAGAAAAGTTGTCCTCATAGCCTTAATTTTGGACACATAGTAAGCAAATGTCTTGGTACCACACCTAAAGATCATAAACTTAAAACTACCTCTAGAGTGACTATGGATTATCATACTAGAAGATGGGTTGTTGAAGTGGCCAAACCATTGAAGAATGAATAAATACAAGAACATAGTGTTGCTGGTTTTCAATTGGAAAAGATAGATCTTTAGGTGGAAGACAAGGAAATGTATAATCACCTCTTCAAGGCCTCTTCAAAAAAAAAAGTGTTGAACTAGTCATGGAAGGATGGAAGGGATAAAAATGAATTGAAGGAGATGCTTAGAATTATGGATAAGTACATCGACACCATTTTTAGACCAACCCCTCAAGAATTGGCTCAAGGCCCTCAGTACTTTGATCCCAAGCCACCTATGAGTTAGAATTTTATTGATCAAGTCCAAAAAGGGAAAGTTGTACTTGGAGCATTTGATGAATGGCTAGAAAATATTGTAGTTGCAATGCACATCAATGAGAAATTGGATTTTTCATCTGTAACCCCTAGGCTTCTACTAGTCTATGACATTCGCATATACATTCATTACAAGATCGGTCAGGTCGAGGATTATGAACTACAATCAACATATGATGAACTCTGTGAGAATAAGAAGCTAAAAGAAGACCACAAACATCTAGAAACCAAGGGTTTGACCTATGTATTACATTTCTTGAAGTTTTTCAAAATCAATGGATCAAAATTGTTCTACGTTAAATACACAAGACTACAATGCAGTTGGACAAGCCAATTAAAATTACTAAGGACATAATTCACATGGTTGCAGGCTTCT
This sequence comes from Cupressus sempervirens, assembly GCA_028749045.1. Classification (NCBI taxonomy): domain Eukaryota; kingdom Viridiplantae; phylum Streptophyta; class Pinopsida; order Cupressales; family Cupressaceae; genus Cupressus; species Cupressus sempervirens. The sequence goes on from CM053786.1 coordinate 466,906,930, forward strand.
CTATATCCAAAAAAGAAAATTCTATTAGGATGACGTCAATAAAAGAGATTGGGGAGGAGAGTTAAGCAGTTTGAGAGAGGAAAGGATTATATACTAAGTCTAAGAAATCTTATGAAGATTTGGTTGGTGCAACAACATAATTAGATACATAGATGCAAATGTGGGAAAATAATGAAAATAAATAGATAAATGTGGTGGTACAAATTCAAGAGGCTTTAAATTATGATATATTAATGTTCCTGGCCAATAAACCTTCCAAGGGTTTGCATGAAAACATCCTTAATGCCTAAACAAAATATAGTGGACAAAATTTGTGTTAAAGAAGGGGAAGGCAGAGTAAAATAGGCTAGCGAAAAAATTGAGTGAGCTCACCCAAGTTCTTCTCAAAGAGCTCAAATGCAACCAAGTTTAATATGTTGCTAAAAATGGGAATGTCGATAAAGATGAAGATGTTGTCCTCTAGTTAATGAAAGAAGAAATAGACAAGGTAAAAATGACTAAGGCATTTCTGGCAAGAGAGGTTTCCAATTTGGCATAGGTAGAACCTTTTCTTTATGTGTGCACAAAACACTTGTTTGTGTGTCCATAATTAAGGAAATCAAGAAGGAGAAGGACATGTCAAAGCAAAGAATGGATCCACATTAGTATTCTAAATTTGCAGATGATCCAAGAGTTTGTGGGGCAATTCAATGAATGGAAGGTTGTGCAAGTTCCACCAAACCAACCATCTGAACCCATGAGTGTCGCAGCCACCAATTAGAAGCATTCAAATGCTTATTGTGCAAAAAAAAGTTAATAGGGTGGTTTTAGGCATAATCAATCATTCGAGTGGGTAAATTTTTTTTCCCCTAAAAACAGTTTTAATTTTTAACTTGTCTCTATTTAAACCTGGGCTAACTTAATCTTGAGAAACTTTAACTTTGATATGTAATAGACTTTAACTAGCAAATTAAGAGATTGGCAAAGGGTTGTGATATTTAATTTAGATATGACTGAAAGTAGTATGCTTAGTATTGTGATCATTAGAAACTTGAAGTAAAACTTTTATCTATGAAAGAAGATGGGTGATATTTTGGATCATTTCTCAATCTATGTATTTTGAAATCAATAAGGTGAAGCTCTGTGTACATTTCCTTTACAGATCAAAATATGTGATTTCAAGTTATGTTCTCTATGTGTTCAACATGCATGTTATATTGATCTAAATCCTTGGAAAGTTAGTCAATTTCTTAGTGGCAATCTATGAATTTTTCTACATGTTTGTCTATTTAATTATGATTTGTATTTCATTATGTTGTTATGTGATGAATATTAGCAAATGCCTTTTATGTTTTCGGGTAAAATGTGAGCTTGTGATTTAGAGTAGTACAAATTTATTGAAAACTATTTAAAAGGGAATTGTACCTTGTTAAAAAAAATTAGAGAGAAATCAATTATGATTTATCATGTTGTTGTTTGAAGACAATTTCTCAAAAGGGGTATAGATTCGATATATTTGTTATTTTTGTCAGAACCATTTGTTAACCTACAATTTCTTGGCGACTCTTCTAGGGAGCCAAAAGTGAAGATTAATTTGCATATAATGAGAAACCATTGTGTTGTCACACGAAAATATTTTCCTCGTATTACAATCCAACTTGGGACTCCAAGGCAATCATGAGGATATTGTAAGTCAACTTAATATCCTGGCTTTGAGATATAGGAGCATTGAAGAATATCATAAGGTTAGTCTTATTCTAGAAAGAAGAAGAAATAGCATAAAATTTAAATCTTACGGTAACTAGAAAAAAAAAATGAGGAAACCTCCAAGGGGATAGGGTACTTCAAGAACAAAGGAATCAATTAAAGAGACTCATTATTTTTTGAAAAAATTATACTGGATCAAGACATTACACAAGATCCTTAAGGAGGGACAGACTAATAGGCTGCACTTTTGAAGAATTTTTGGGAAAACTAAACCATGTACCTAACCTCACACCCATTCAAAGTTCTAAAAGAAAACCCCCACCTTTGCCCAAAACCCTTTGTTTCTTGTCTATCAAGCCTTAATCTCACATGGCACGGTCCTACCTATTGTTGTTAGTCCTACACCCCTAAGTACTCCTCCAATCCTACGGTTAGCTCAATCATGGGGAGTTGTACTAGGGTCATTAAACTTAGTTGTGCATAACACCCTACCTAAAGGAACAAGGGAGATCCTACCTAAATTTAGTGGGGATGGAAAGGTTTCCATAGATGAACATTTAAATGCCCTTAATGAGGCCAGTGGTGTGTTAGCTTTGCAACATGGGGATGTAGCTATAAGAATTCGTGTGCAAAGATTAACAAACTCGAATGTAGAATGGTTATACCACCTTCCTTCTAGTTTATTGCAGATTGGAATTCAATGAGAACAACCTTTGAAAATTATTTCAAAACTTTCCATGATGAGATTTCCTTATTGGTTCAATTAACAAATATGAAGATAGAAATGCATGATCCAATGCAGGACTTTGTTGTGAAATATAACAAAATCATCAACAAAACTCCCAAAAACAAAATACTCACGATCGAGAATCGAAGTGTTCCCTTTAAAAAGCAATGCCTCCTGATATAAGGTTAAACCTGAGAAGAAATAGGGTGGTGGACTTGACTCTTACTCAAATTAAAGCTATAGAACTGAAAGATGATTTGATTACTTCTACAAAGTGAGGAAAGTTCAATAGCCTAATGCCCAAGCCTCAGCTTTATCATGTCTTGAAGTGGAGAGGTTAGTGAATGATGTGATTGCTTTGAAAAGGCAACTACCTAAAGCCAATACTTCATATACATAGTCGTGCTAAGACATTAGGAGAAGGCATTATATCTAGGCAACAACCCTAGGAAGGCAGTGGTTGTATCTCCTAAACAACCTAAACCCTTGAATGAGATGTCACCAAACAAACATAACATATGTTCCTTCCACCTAACCATTGATCATGATGGTGATACTTGCCCTAAACCTAAGACATTGTAAAATGAATGTTACAAATGATACATTAGGAGAACTCACTGAGGAGGAAAAGACTCTAGAAGACCATGGCGACTTTAAGTTTCCTTGGGTATGAATCCAATTTAGATAGAGGGGGTGAAGTATTGGTCATATTAAAAGACCCTACTTGTATTATGCTTACAAGAAGTCAAGAATTGAAAAGCTAGCTCATGGTTCTCACACCATTGAAACATTTTCCAAAATGAAGGACCCTTTTTCAAAATTGCACACACTGAAGTAATGCAATAATGAGTAAGTAACACCCTTTGTTCTTAAATTTGTTAGGATAACTAAACATTTGATTGGCTTAATGAGTGAGAGACAAATCTTTAAATGGTATGAGGTATCAGAGAAGGTGTTTGAAAACATTAAAGACATCATTGTCCATGCCCCCATGCTGTAAATCCATATTATAAAAAAAGAATTTATTATATAATGTTACACTTCAAAACATACCTTGTCTAGGATTCTCTTGTAGAAGGATGATTCAAGATCACAAGCTCCTATTGCATTTATGAATATTCCATTGAAGAAGCATGAACTTAGTTACTCCACAATATAGAAGCAAGCTTATGTAGTAATGAAGGTAATAAAATACTTTACGTACTATATCTTGCATTCCTATTTTGTAGTTTATGTGCCCAATTTAGCACTATAATACATACTCACACAATAAGAAATTGGGTTTAACAAAAGGGGAATACAGGTGGAAAAATTACAAGAAATGATCTAGATATTCATCCAACTAGATTGGTCCAGGGGCAAGGGTTATGTAAATTGAATGTTGAAAGTAACGAGGAAGAGGATCTCCCTTATTTGTTGATTTACAAGATGTATGGCTCACTAATATTGCCCATTATCTAACCTATAGTGATTGTCTTAAACATCTCACTCAACAAAAGAGAGATTTAAGAATGAATCAAAATACATGACTTGGTAATATACTTTGTATAAGAAGTTGTTGGATGGCACCTTACTAAGATGTGTAGACAAGAATCAACAAGAACTATTGAAAGCTCACCATAATGAAGCATGTTGAGGGCAATTTTCCTCAACAATAACAACCTTTAAAATACCGAGGGATCTTTATTATTGGCCAGGTATGTTTAGGGATTCCTATAAATGGATTGCTAATTGCAAGAAATGCATTTTTTTTGCCTGGAAACCGTACTTGGCAACTCTGTCATTAAGGCATGTCATGGTAGACAAACAATTTAGATAGTGGGGCATAGATTTTATTAAGTCACCCGCTCTAGTTTCTAGTGTCGAATACAACTATATCTAGACCATCACATATTACTTTACAAAATGGATAAAGGTGGTACATGTTAAAAGAAAAACCTCAGAAGTAGTGTGCAATTTCTTGAAAGAAAATATTCTAGTAAGGTTCAGTGTGTCATTGAAGTAATTGTAGGCAATGCTACTTCTCCTCTCAAGAACTTCGAATGCTTTGTTACGATCATGGAACATCCCTGTCTCATTCTTCTAACTACAATCCCCAAAGGGAACAGACAAGTAGAGTCTACCAACAACAATCCATTTTCTATCATGAAGAAGTTAGTAAGTAACAATGCAAAAGATTAGCACAAGGAATGGAGTTGTGTGGGTTGACAAGAACATACCAAAAAGAATGATCGGGATGGCCTCATATGAATTGATGTATAGGATGGACGCACAACTGTTATTACCATTCAAATTGGTTGCTTCAAAATTGCAAATTATTGTGGGGATCAATATTTCCAAAGTATATTAAAGAAATTCATTATGTACATCACTAAGCTCGAAGAAGAAAGGAATGAAATGGTTGATTGAATAAAACCTCGTGGGGAAAGCGTTAAAGAATTTTTTTACAAGAAGGTAAGACCCAGAAATTTTACAAAAGGAGATGAGGTGTTGTTATGGGATAAAAGGAAATAACCAAGGGGCTCCCATGGCAAATTTGACTCATTGTGAAAGGGACAATACATAATCCATCAAGTGCTCGAACAAAATTCTTTCAAATTAGCATACCCAAATGGATCCCTTCTTCCCTTGTCCTATGATGGGGAAAACCTCAAATTAATCAAGATGCTTTAAAAACTGAAAAAAATAGGTTTCCCTTATTTGTATATAATTTGTCAATTTTGGTGTGCTTTTCGTTCCTTGTTTGTTTGTGTTTTGTGAAACCAAAGTTGTTGAGTTCTTTGGATTTTTGTCCAAATGCAACCCCCTCTTATAGACAATATTATGTATCCACCAAAATTTGAAACTTTGTGAGTCTAACTTTGTTAAGATGAAGTATTTTGTCTAATTCTGCCCCTATAAATTCATATGTCAAAGTCTTTTTGCAAAGTCCAAATTATAAAGTGTCATGTTGTTGACCCAAATGAGCCCTTTGAACTCTTTGAATTGGTTGAACCAGTTCAACTGGCTCAACTAGCTCATAATTGTGGTCGGTGTCATCTTTTGTGAAATCAAGTCTCATAACATGTTGAACCAGTTGAACTCCTTGAATTGGTTCAATAAATTCAAGAGGTTTAATGAGTTCAAGTCAAAGTGAAGTTCAATCAAATGTAGTCTTTACAATTTATATCCTTGTCGTTCGATGACATAAGTGTACATTTAAGTAAACAATATTGAATCAACTGAACCTTGCAAACCATTGAAATGGTTCACATGGTCTAAAAGGTACATTACGTTCACCAATATCTCTAAAAGGGAGGCATAAGTGGGATATTTATTATAAAATGACTGACAAAGAAATATTCCAATAATCATGTTTGAATTTTGAACTCTATTGTGGCATTATGTGAAGTAAAGCTACTCATGACAAGACAAGCCACACATAAATGGCACATGTAGTAATGAATGCTCCATAATGATGAAGTTTATGTTATTAATTAGCAAGATATGTAAGATTTAGTTTATATTTACAATCTTGAGTATTTGCTCGAGTTTATCAATGAGATCTACATCAACATCACATTGTAATCACCAAATAGTCTTTTGACCACTGCCCCTGCTTTGATCAATGTTTGTGCTTGTTCTTGCTTTAGGTAAGATTTCCTTATTGCTTTGAGTCTTTGCAATAAGTCTTGATGGTGATCAAGCTCTTTATTGCTCATCTCCTTTACTTTCCCTACACTCTTGACCAATTCTTCCTAAATTATTTTAGGATCCTCTACTTCCTAAGCATGTCGCTCAAATAGTGTCTCCTGAGTCTCTCTCATTGCTAGCTATCTCTCTTATTTCATTGAGTGCAAGTACCGGCAAATAGGTATTTGTCATATGTGTCTTCCTCGAGCGAGGGAAATATAGGAATAGAAGAATAAAGTGAGACATTTAGTAGGTCTACATAAGGAGATCAACTAGAGTTCAAAAGATCCAAAAGAAATTCAATAAATACATGCAATATTTCCTTGCTCAAGGGGGTTCATGTTCTTATGACGATGAGATCAAAGGCGGCTCCACAGTGCCCTTTAGGTACCAACATCTACCGAAACAATGGGTCCCCAAGGAACATCCTCCAATAAACATTGATTTTTGTATTAGAGAGAGGATATATCGCATAGCATTGTTGTCATTATATGGTTTGGGCCTATTTTCCATGGATGGCATAATAGTTTCTTACAACAAAGTTGTCAAATTGATGAAGTATGTCGAGTCTTGTTATGATTACAATAGTTGGATGCAGATTATTAGATATAAAAAGTATGTGTATGTATGCACTCTCAGCAAATTATATACAATAGAAAGTTAATTTAAAAAGTAAAAGGGTAGTTATATACATTGATGGAAGGCCAAAAGCATCAACGAATATTGTAGGTTTTATAAATAGTATGCAACCCGCATCAACTATTAAGTAAACCAATTGCATATTTGAGGCGAGCAAGGGAAATTGCGTATTTTTTATGTGCGATAAAAATTGATACATGCAGGGGAAGAGTCACTTATTGATTACCATTAGAATCGCCTAGATACAAACAAAGCCACTATCGTGGCCAGGGTGGTCGTACTATTCACCATTTAAATCAACCTCCAATTAATGACTCCAACACGCCATTAAATTATTAAGTATTTTTGCTAGCGTTTCTACTAAGTTGTAAACTATTAGTACTGTTCAAGATAGTTGAGTGTAATTAGCACTTGTTATCTCATAAATAATTGGATTTGTTTATAGACTCGCATTTTGGTATTACATAGTAAAATGAACTTGTACATGATTTAAAATCTTTTTTTTTTAAATGGGTTATACAAAATTATTCTATCATCTAATTATCTCTTCTTTTAATTGAAGCTCTACTATAAATGTTTCTTATTCAACATACCTTAGAATAACAACACGTGTTTTAACATGTCTTAATAAAGACTTGCTGAAATACAAGGCTACATTATGGATCAGCAACCACATAGATGTGACGATGATGATCCTCATGGCACTTCTTTTTCCTAAAAGGTAAAACCCATTGTTATTGTACAAATTAGATACAAGAAAAATGTTAAATAGTATTTTTTATTATGTTTTTGTCTTCACTATTGTTTTCAACTAATTTAAAATATAGTGCTAATAATATTGTTGTCACAAGCGAGTGTTGATCAGAGAAAGGGAAAGGAACATGCAGTCCCTGAGGAGGAGTCCTCTGAGGACCCATTCTCTGTTGATTTAGCATCAATCACTGATCCTATGGTTGCATTTTAAAAGGTCATCTATAACATTTCAAATAAATGAATCGATTGGCATGTATACACCCTCTAACTCCTAAGTCATAGAGGAGAGGGATTGTATGATGCACCTAGCTAATAATTTTAAAGTGAATACAAAATTAAGTTCACAAGGGAACGAAATGGAGTTAGTGGGGGTTGTAGGTAAAGATTGATAAAGGATTATTTTGATAGCCTATAGCATGATCATATGATTGGCATGAATAGGCCTAGGCCTAGTTATTATTTAATATCATAGTATAGGTTGCCTCTGCTCACTAGTAGTAATAGTACTAATTATATTGTACTATATTGTGAAGAGACTATACAATGATCATAAATAATAACTAAGTCTGGGCCTATTCATGCCCATCATGATCATGCAGTAGGAAATCAAAATTATCCTTTATCAATCTTACCTACAGGCCCACAAATTCCTTTATGTTCTACTATGACCTAATTTTGCATGCATTTGTGGTCAGTAATGGTAGAAAGTAAGTGAATGCAAAATTAAGTTGCATGGGAACATAATGAAGTTTGTGGGGTTGTAGGTAAGATCAATGAAGGATTATATTGATTGCTTGTTGCATTACCATATGATGGGGCATGAACAAGGCTAGGCTTGGTTATTCTTTTTTATCATTGTATAGTCCCTACACAATATAGTATGGTATAGTTAGTACTATTACTACTACTGAGCAGAGGCAAACTATACTATGATTATAAATAATAACTAGGCCTAGGCATGTTCATGCCCATCATAAGATCATGCAATAGGCAATCAAAATAATTCTTTATCAATCTTACCTACAACCCCACAAACTCCATTATGTTCACTTACTTTCTACCATTATTGACAACACATGCATGCAAAATTAGGTCACAAGTGAACAAAAAGGAGTTTGTGGGGTTGTAGGTAAGATCAATAAAGGATTATTTGGATCGCCTGTCATTAGCTATCCATTTCTGGGTCTCCTCTCACAAGTCTAAATCAATTAATGTCTCATTTTCCTTAACTTCATTTTGCCCTCTCTCTGTCTTAGATCGAGTGACTCTCACTGGTGGAACTTCTATTGAAGGACTAGTTAATTTCCTTTTGGAGGAATATTTCTTCGCTTTATTTTTTGAACTACTTGTGTTACAGAGGTGAAGGCTTTGGTCAAGAAATTTAACATGAGGCTAATGTTATTTTAAAGCCCTAGTGGGTCTAGTCTCATGAGACTATAGTTTTGTTGACTCTTTTATCATTAAGCCACTTTTTAGTTCTTATAACAAGGAAGGTCTTAAACTTAAGGTCATCACTTTCGGGAACTGCCCAACGGATGGGCTAAGTGTTTTCATACATTGGATCTAGCAGATTTTCACCATCATCTTCAATTCCACTAGCATTCATCTTTAATCCAAAACTCACAATTTGTGAAAGAGTGAACCAACTCCATACAATTTTCAACACCTCTTCCTCATTTGCGTAGTCTTCCCAGAAATCTTCTAATGTGTGATGTAGAATCTTAGGTTTCATAACAGGTGCGCCCTAGCAAAGCCTTTGTTGTTAAAGTATTTTTTGGCCTTGTAAAATTGAAAATTAAACTTGAAATGGTCTACCTCAAGATTGAGGGCATCATAAACTAACTCATTATGAAAGGACGTACCTGTCTCGTTCTAAGGGTAATACATTTTACTCACGAGTTAATTGCTAATATAACTCTACTAGTATGAAGCAATCCAAGGCATATCTAGGTAGTTTCACCGGTTGGCCTTCGTACCCTCCTACTCTAAGCTAAGTAAACTGAGGAAACTATGTATAGTAGCCGCCATAGATATCTATCAATTGCTACACTTCTTACGACAATCTTTTATTTGGGATCCTAGCTAGCTCACGAGTCAACTTTCCAGAAAAGGCGTCATTTACCCTTTTGTAGTTTTGACTACATTTTCTCTTTTGTAAGCAAGAGTAATCCTCATAAATTTTAATACCTTCCAAATATGGTTTTAATACCTTCCAAATATGGTTCATGAGGTAAACTACTCTGTTTCCTAGTACAAGCAAAACGATAGAACAAAAAAATGACATGAAGAACCGTCTTCTACCAATCAAGGTATTGGATTCCCTACATTACAATTTGGATGAAAAAGTAGATACAGTCTTCAAAATTGTACAAATGATTTGACCCTTCACTCTATGTAACAATGCTACCAAATCCTTGATATGCAATTGCATATATTATTTGGTCAAGGGCCTGAGTAACTTGGAACAACCCTTCTGAAACTTAACCAACCAATTTCTTGCTATCAGATTCCTATATATTTGCTTCTTTTTGAAAATAACAAAGTCACCGGGAGACGGGGAGAATTCGAGGTCTCCAGTACTGATACTGGTACCGGTACGACAATTTTTCAAATAGGAGACGGGGGTACTTGGAGACGGCAAAAAAAAATTTAATAGTTTAAAGAGTCTAATACTAAAAGTAAATACAAAATTTGAAAATAGTAACACTGTAAGACTAAAGTAAATAATAATAGTAATGTCACATTAAAAATTAAAATAGACTCAAAGTCAAAAATTTCAAAACTCACATAATCACAATATTGTATCTCATAGACATATTTGTTTTTTCGAATATTGCATATGATCACCATCATATCAGATTGATAATCGCTGAGATTATCACTACATATTCAAATTTTAAATTCAAAAAAGTATAGTTTGACGTTGAATTGCGGATATGCAAACAAAAATGAAAACTTTGTACAATAAACAAAAAACAAAAATATATCTAGTATTAGTATGTTGATGGTACTATCATCTACTCCACAAAATTGTGATCATCCATCTCAAGGTCTTCAACTATCATGCTCTCCAAAAAATCATCTCTCCAAAAATATTTTAAATGATTTAATCATTTAAATTGTTGAATAAAAATAATTTTAAAAAAGTTTTCTAATGTTTTTAAAGTTATTAATTTATTAAATAAAATATTTTAAATGATTTAATCATTTAAATTGTCGGTGGTCCTAATTTTTGTATTAAAAACATTTAAATGAGGGCTAAAATATATAAAATTATTTTAATATTATATTTTACATTTATATTTTACTAGGAGACTTCAGGGAGACTTCACTTTTTGGATTAGGAGATGGGGAGACTTCAGGAGACTTCGTCGTGAAGTCTCCAACCTTTTTTGAGGTCTCTGGAGACGCAAAAAGTCTCTGAGACACGTCTCGGTCTCTGAGACGCGACTTTTAGGGGGGAGACGGGTCTCCCGGTAACCATGGAAAATAAGGACCAACTTAATGAAATGGTGAAATGGGAATAAACAGGAATAAATTATTCTCTCAGGGATCCTAAGAGCCACTATGACTATTTCGCTATTAATAGGTAACAAAACCTTTCTGGTAAAAACGTACATGAGGTTTAAAGTAGTTCAAATTCATTGAAAACTATTTAAGAGGAAGTTGTGCCTTGTTAAAAATCCAGAGGGAAATCAATTGTGATTTACTCTGCTGTTGTTTGTAGATAGTTTCTCAAAACGGGTACAGAGTCAATATATTTGTTATTTCTGTGAGAACAATTTGTTAACCAACAAAAACCTCTTGAAGTTGGCCCTAAATTATCTACTTAAGATGTGTCAGATCCAGTGAACCCCACTCTATACAAACAGCTAATTGGAAGTTTGGTCTACTTATCTACCATTCATTCAGATATCATATATGTAATGAGTTTGGTTTCTATGTTCATTGAACAACCTATGGAAACACATTGGAATGCAGCTAGAAGGATTCTCAAATATGTTAAAGGAACTTGGAGCTATGGTCTCAAATTTCAACATTTGAGGATAGCAGATTGGTTGGCTACATGAATTCTGATAGGGCAGGTTCTACAGAGAAGTCTACTTCTGGTTGCAAATTTAGCCTTGGATTTGCAGTTTTTTCTAGGAAGTCCAAGAAACAACCAACAGTACCACTTTCTACAGGGCAGAATACAAAGTTGCAACATTAGTAGCTTGTCAAAAAATAAAGGTTGAGAAGACTAATTAGAAGACTTTCCACAACTATAGAATGGATCTATCTTGTTGTATTGTGACAACAAGAGTGCTATAGATATGACAATGAAACCAGTATTCCATAGTAGAACTAAACAGATTGAGAACAACATCACTATATCAGAGAATTGGTTCAAAGAGGTTTGATTGAAATTTATGTACTGCAGTACAGAAGATCAGATTGCATGTATTTCCACAAAGGCTTTAGCCTGTGAAAGACTCTAGAAGCTCAGAGATCTACTTCATGTTCTTCCCAATGGTCACTATGAGGGAGAGTGACAAAATTAATGCCTATTGGGGCTGCTTCTTTTTACTTTACAGCAGCCCATTAAATATATGATTGTATGTATTTACTTTTGTAGTTGTAATATTGGTGAATATGGTTGAATTCCATGTCACCTCCCTTTTGATTTTCTATTTAATAGATGCCCTGCCTCTCATTTTTTCAAGGCGGTTTGGGGTTTTGTAGTTTGGTTTGTTTTATGATCAGCAGATCACCATTGTTAATTTAGTTTCCTTAACACCTACACAGTGAAGGCGATAAAATGTTTTTTCGTTATTTCACATAAGTTTATATTGCATGCGATTAACTTGGAATGATTTGGTAATAATGGCTGTGAAAGCAGAATCAGTAAAGCTTTGTTCTATAAATTGGGAATGAAATGGTCAGGTTTTTACATGATCTGTTAGTAAATAATTGTGTATGCACCCTGAATCGTAGTTTTCCCTAGAGCTAAAATTGGGAAACAATGGAATAGGCTTTTGGGTAACCAACATCATACCACCCTGCCCACACAAAGATTTGTAACAGCATGCTAAAATAATAACCTTTTCAAGTAAAACTAAAAAGCTAAAAGCATCTGAAACTTTCATAGACAATGTCATATTTTCACTTTTACAAGCCATCAAAATGAAGAGAATATGATGTCATAGGATCATGGTACCTGTTTTATCCAAACCTCAATACTATTTGTATTATTCTTCTCACAAATTATTTTATTCAGCTCAAGTTATCTAATATTAAGGTGAACATGTACTTTTTGGATTTATTTCATGACCATTAAAACATCAAATGGCCTTGGAACGCTGCTGCCAATAGTCAGGAAGAAAATTGAACCACTGACAAAAACAAACAAGCTGATAGTAGCGAATAGTCTGTTAATGGTTACTTATTCCAAATGTCACTGGTGTATGTGAAAAAAAAATTAAAGAGGTACTGATGTGTGGGCAATAAAAGCACATTAGAAAACCTCATGAATCAGTTTCTAAATTTTCAATCATTTCACGAGTTTCATCAACCACTAACCATGCCTTACTGTGGCCTCCAATCACCTCACCTTCTTTCTTTCCATCCTTCCAAAGCTACAAAAAAATCATTATTGGAAATTGAGTATCCATAGCCTTCATTCCGTTTTGAATACTGTGCATTCCTGCCAAATTCTATTCAATCTTTTTATATTTTGATTACTCCAGCTAACATAATTACTGCATAAAATGGACTAGAAACAGCCATGATAAAAATGTACAGCAAATGCATGTACTCGTGATAAAAAACTTCAAACAAACATTGGACTTCTGTTTTACCTGAATTGTTGGCATCTTCTGATATCATATCACCAACCATCATCCATACATGTCACAAGTACAGGCAACTTTTAATATAAATCTATTTAGAAGTTCAAAGCAGATATCTTCCAGATGTTGCAAAATCTGAATTCATACTCTGAAAGAAAACACAATTTAGATAGATATAGAAGATACATGTATATAAATTTTAAGTTAACCAATGTTCATCATCTTAAAAAAGTATTCTCCCATGCATTCCATTTCAAATATTTCAATTCAAGGTTAATTCCTAAACTAGGGTTTGACTGAGGCAACCCCTTGATGTAGCAAGAACCCAAGGGTACCCCTATTAGAGGTAATATAGATCCCTACAAACAACCATAGAGTGGAAATACAACAACAAAGCAAGATCTGACACCAAATCACAATACTTTATTCATAGATATAACTCTTTACATGCAATATGCTTTGACTATAAGGCCTTTTGTGCTAGGGCCAAATACAACAACAATTACAATAATAGTTCTACAAGATCCCACAAGATCCAATCCAATTGCTAATCCTAGCTAGTCTAGATCTGCACTCTAGAAGAAAACCCCAAGGAAATATTAACTTGTGCTCACAAGCCCACCAAGAAATTTCCTAGTTCTCCAAGCCATAGCTACTAACCCTTCAAAGTTTGCATCCTCTTCTCCAAGATAGATGAAAATGACTTAAAAACTCCACAAGACCTCCTACTTATACCCAACTAAGCCACAAGTTGGCCCAATTCATTAGAAATTTAATTAAAACCCTGACATTAAATATATGTTGAGCCACATGTTGGCTATAACACAAATTAACTATCCAAAATTGGCTCATAGACAACTCAAAGCTGGGGAAATGTGAAAGGTTCCAACTACAAACACAACCTTACTGAATCTATCTTGAGACAGCCAAAAGACAAACAACATTTCCACGAAAAATGTTGTGACCTAAGCAACCAAAACAACATCATTATACACAAAAGCAAAAATTACTCAATAAAGCCAATATATAATCTCCTTAAATAAAGAAGGCATTTGATCTTCAGAAAACACTACTTTGTAACTGATATAAAACAAGATATTAATTCTTCTAGAGCAAGGAAAGAATAAGAAAAGACTAAATTGTCCTTCCTTCCAAACAACGATAGACTGGCCTGTGTCAGAAAGTCTTAAGTGGAATATATCGGCATTGAAAACAATAAATCTGAAATATATTGTATGGTGTGATTTCAACAAGCAAAAAAGGAAGTTCCACTCAGTTCCAAAAGTATTTGCTGAACTCAAGGGTACTTAGGAGTTTTCCAAACAGACAAGAAACTTGACAACAGCACAAGCTGAGTCATCCTCCAAAACTCATCAATAACTCATGAATTACTTAGGAAGCCCTCTCTGAAATTGCAGTTTGGCATTAAAACTCAGCTGACAGACCAATAAACCCTAGAACACTTAAAACCCTCTAACTTGTCCAATTGTCATTTTTTACTCCAAACATATGAATCTCAATAGCATGTAAGTGATTGTCAGGCAATTGAAGTGATTTATCAATGGTTGGAGAGCAATTTAGTAGGTATTTCCTAACTATTTTTCTTTGTGGTGTCGTTTTTCCTTTCCAATTTCAATAGATATTTCTTATAGTGAAGAGCTTATCATCCACAATATACCTGTCATTTTGTAACTTTACACCCAAAATGTCAATAGCTAATGTGTTTTTAACATATTCAGTTCCTAGAGAAACCTTCTAATCAGAAGATATATCAGTCAGAGCAGAAAAAAAGACTTCGTAATGGGTGCTTTTGCCAACCCAGAGTATTATTTTCCTTGACATATTCAACGTTAAAATCATGGGATTGTAGCTTAATCCTTTCGATAGAAGAACTTTAAGTTGTTATGATGGTTTTTTGCAACATTCCAAGTATTATCTGAATTTGGCTAGTGAATGCATGACGGCTAATACGGCTATCATTACAGCCATTTGATAGCCTCATCAATTGATAGCAGCACATGTCTCATAGGTTTGACCTGTTAACTTAGCTTGTCGTTTATGCAAAACATCATGTAGGAACCCTTAAAACTTTCAAGCATGCCTGGCCAATAAAGATCTCAAGATACAATAAAGAAAAGAACATGAACCTTTCTATGTTGTTATCTAACCTTGCTCTAATGCCATGTTAGATCATTAACCCAGAATTTAGATAAATAGCAATAAAGAATAACCAGAAAAGATACAAAAGACACAGAAATATCCTAGGGAAACCCTTCTAGAATGAAGGGAAAAACCAAACCACACACAACAAAAGATCATTTTATTGATAATGAAATTCAAGTGTACAATGCCTTTTGCTTGAAGCAATATATATAACATAAAGAGAGACTCTTCATATTCTAACTAAAAATCTCTTTAATTTCCCAAAAACATGATTATTTATTTTCAAATAAACTCTTTATATTTTCATGCCTCAACGCATGTCGAATAACACTTCTTTATATAGTTAATATTACAATTTAATCATAAGTGTCCTCTTCAGCTGAAGGTGACCATAATGATAATAATGTCCATATTTCTAGAGATAAAGATCTCTATCGCAGCTACAATCTCCAACAAAACTAACTCCTCGCTCTCCGAGAAATTTTGCATTGTACACAAAACCCTTACACAATTATAGATGAATTACTAAATATGTGATTTTTGTAATACCTCCTTAACCCATTCAAGTTTATTCAATGTCCTCTACGATTAGATTGAGGAAATGTGCTACACAGAGGGGTAAAAAAATTAGCGGGGCATTTGTCTTTCAAGCATCTCCAGTAGAAACACAACCAACAACTTTGGTTGTAATAAAATTAACATCATTTGGTAACCTTACATTTTTTATCACCAAATTAAATAACTTGAAAAATACAAATGCAGATTTGTTTCTATGCAATGCATCCATAGATTTCAAAATATCAGGTCAATATCACAAGAGATGAGGAAATTGATGAAGGTTTGTCTCTTTCTATTCATCCATCCATCTAGCATTATGGTGTAACTAGTCTTTGTTCACCCTAGCCAATATTTATTAACATCTTTAACATCCTATATTGCATTACTGAAAATAGTAATACTCAATGCCTCAAAAGATGACGCTTTAAACTCAAGACATGCAATTGCAATAGCACCCACCATACCTTGTTGATGCAGTACAAGGCAGGGGAATCCCCAAAGGCGATGTCCTAGCCCCCAGCAATTAACCACACAACGGAAAAATAACAATAACACATATTTAGATCCAAAACAATGCCAATTCTCATAATAGAATCATAAGATTTACATCCAATATGCTCGGCTGTAAGGCCTTCTGAGTTATGGCCAAATACAAAGTAGTTACAATAATAGTTCTGAAAGACCCCGCAAGATCCAATCCCTAGCTAGTCCAGACCCACAATTTGATAGACCACCCCAAAAAGAATCTAAACTTGTGCTCACCAGCCACCAAGCAACCTTCTTGTTTCCCAAGCTCACATGTAGCTACTAGCTCTGCTAAACCTAGCTCTTCTCAGCTACTCCATGTTATACTGAATGACTCTAGATTTCACAAGACCCTGAACTTATACTAAACCAAGCCATAGGTTGGCCTAGCAAGTTACATTAAATAAACACCCACATAAACTCTCAAGCCACAAGTAGGCTTGGTAATAGACATTATATACATGAAATAATTAAATACTTAGGACAGGGCCCAAGTTTACAAAGCATAACTAACTCAAATGACAACATAAGAGTAAGTGCCCTTAGGCATAGGTCCACAAGCCATCCAATGATCAAAATCCATGAGTGCATGAGCCAATTCCCACAAACCGAAGCTCGTGAAAACAATCTCCAAAGTTTGTCCAAGAAATTAGGAACATGCTACCAGCAGCCACCAGAACGGCTCTAACTCCAACACGATTACTCCAGACTTTATGCGCACTTAGGACAAGGTTCCCCAATGTGCTACGAACACATCCCCATATGCGCGAACCATAGGCCCATGAATTTGAGCTCGATGCTCCTACATACAGGATTGGTGACTACCCCAGGATGCTCCTGCAAAAAATACCCCAAGTGCGAAGAAAAGATGTTCTTAACAGTTGGAAGAACATCTTCCAGGATTAAAAACATAAACCCCAAACTGGTTCTTCACATACATGTCCTCCAAGTTATCAACTTCTATACTCTTGCCTTTGCTCCACTTCTACAACTCCTTTCCTGCAGTTGTCATCTTCACATCTGTCTTTGGTGTGCCAGAAGTCTGTTTTCCATGCTGATCTCTAACCTTCGAGAATTCTTCAACTCAACTCGACTACCAAAACTCATGTTCCTCCTACTGAGTTCTACATTTTGCAAAGAATCGATGAAAATGTCTTGCCACCCTTCTCAATAGTAAACACATTCTTGACACAATCATGCACTGCCCTGCAATCATACTGCCAAGGTCTACCAAGTAATATTTGACAACTACTCATATCCACAATATCACACAACACTTGGTCAACATACGGTCCAATCTGAATATTAACAAGACACTGCTCCCTTAATTCCAAAGCATGATCATCTTGGAACCAACTGATCCTATAGGGACAAGGATATCTCACTCTTCAAACCAAGCTTCTAAACCATCTCCTCAGGAACTAGGTTATCAAAACTACCACCATCCACAATTACAATCCAACATTTACCTCCAGAGTTACGAGTCCTAAACAAATTCCTCCTCTAACAAGGCTCCAACACCTTCTTACCAAGCAACACTCGCTGAACCAACAAGCTTTCCTCCTCCTTCTTAGGCTCATTCACTGAGTCCACATTCTCATTTACCACAGCAACTCTTTTATCACTAGCCTTTTATGAACATTCAAAAGATCTGTGACCCTCCCTGCATCTGAAACAAGTACCCTTGAATGCACCTTTGTTTGTTTTATTCCTCTATTCAACAGGTTTTGGTTCATCCTCAGCAATTTGTTTGTTCTTCACCAAGTGATCCTGCTTCTCCTTCCCTTGAGAATTACCTTGATGTGTTCTTTCAACTTATCTTCTGCCCTCAGAGCATACTGATAAGCATCCTCAATTGAATCAATCTTTAGCATACCAATCTCATCCTGGATATTGAATCTCAGACCATTAATATATCTAGCCACCTTTTCCTTAGAAAGTTCTCTATGCCCAAACCGAATTGTCAACTTATAAAACTCCTCGGTATAATCCTTCATGGTCATATCCTTTTGTTTCAGATTCTACAACCTCTTAAACAACTCAAGTTCATAATCAACAGGAATGAACTTAGCCTTCAACTTAGTCACCATCAATCTCCACCTAGTGATCTTCATTTCACCTTCCTCTTCGCTATCTCTTTGCGATTCTTTCCACCATAAAGTAGCATGTCCTTTCAGCCTAGTTTGTGCCAACTTCACTCTGAGTGGATCACTGAAATCCTCTAACTCAAAGTAGTCTTCCAACTCACCAATCCAATCAATCAAGTCTTCAAGATTCAAAGTACCTAAGAAATTAGAAACATCCGTCTTATGCTTCAAGTGAGCTCCAGATCTATCCAACTGACCAATTTTGTCTTCCACAGGTCCCTCCATCCGATCAGTTTTGTCTTCACCACTAGATCCAACAGCCTCAAAGTCTTCAACAGCTTCTTCATAGCCATCCTCTGTACCCACCTTCCTTGGTACACCAGTTGTAGCCCTCGTGATCTTAGCTTGCTCAAGCTCGAACTCAAGAACCAAAATCTAAAAGACATTGTTATGTCACTCTCAAAGACTATCTTTGATTTGATACTGCAAACGGAGTCGAATTCTTCGCAAATTAATAGCTTCTCCACCACCTTCACCTCTGATACAATAGATATCAAAACACAGTTTAACACCATTAGTGAACAGCTAGGGGATTTGGAGACTCTTAAAAACAAACAGTGGGAACTTGCTGCTAAGCAAAATTCCATACTCCTTGAAACTAAACAACTTGGGCCACCATCTATAATAGCTATGCCCGCTCTTTCTGGAGTTAAAAAGTTGGTCAAGGGAAAGTTTGACAATGAGCAAGTAAGATGTTTCCATGAGCTCAACCTAAAGGGTTCGAGACCTTCCTCCCACCAAAGCAAATCCTTTCACTGCTGGACAGTCATTTCTTAGCGATCAATCGGGTATCTCAGATATCATACTTGCCAAATGTTGGTTCGGCCCTGACGACACTTTTTACCTTCAACTTCTCTATCTATCAGATAGGTTGCAGGCTCTTAAGGGCGATCCCTCTTCCCACTAAGATCTATTTGGACAAGGATTTCACGAGACACAAGTAGCAGAACTGAAACACTCTAGAGATTTGGTGGCAAAGGTGAGGGGCAAGGGGAAGTGGGCAGTTATTCAAAATCTCAGGGTTGTTATCTGTGATTCACCTCCCCTCGATTGGGAACAAAGACCGGATTTTATAGCTAAATGACGGTCTCACCAGCGGTTGGGCAAGAGTAAGCCCTCCTCCAGCTCTCTTCTTATGAACTGCTAGAATAGAAATGGTACTCTTTGGTCATTGTCTAGTCTCCTTTCTGATGTTGTGGGTTTGGCTGAGATTCTGGCTGTTATGGAGACTCATGAGAGTCTCGCCCGTCCTCTTCCTAGTGTAGCTGGAAACTAGTGGTTGTCAGTTTGCAGAAAGGAGGTTTGGGCATTGGACGAGGTGCACAGTTTCAGAGGGGTTGCTTGTTTGATTAAAAAATGCCCTTTTCAATGTTACCTCAATGGTTCATTTAACACCACTGCTAGGTTCATAGGGATCCATATTTTCCATACTAGTCGCCAACTCAAAGATAACTTCGTGGTGGTGTGTTACTTGCCACTGGCTTCCTCTCTATATGTCATGCACAATCTTGAGGACAGTGACCTTTTTCTGGATTTACACAAAGTGTATTTCCAAGTTTTTTGCCTTGGATGACATCATTATTTTGGGTGACTTTAATGCACTGACTAGGGATATGCAAGTTCCTCTACACAACTGCAACTTTGACCTCATTTGCACTCACAAGACAAAGCCTGACAATTTGGATCTTCGGCACCTCTCTAAGGATTTTCATGGCCCTCTTCCATGCTCGATCGCCACCTTCTTCAGTTCTAGGAGTCCTCTAGCCTGGTGATCTTGCACAGTCTTTGTTGTTACCCCGGCTCTAAGCTTTTTACTCACTGGCCTCATTGTGGGGGAGCAAGTATTGTGGATTATGTCTTAGCTAGCACCTTGTTCATCTCTTCCATTAGCTATTTCACCAACACCTGCCTCCCACTGGCCAATCATGCCCTCCTCATCATCTGTATCCACTTTTTCCCCCAATCCTTGGGCCCCCCTCATCAACCCTCATCAGTAGTTGCTAGCCCCAATACCCTTTTCATGTATCCTAAGAGTGATCAGGCCCTCTTTATCCTCCATCTTAGATGGCTCCTCCCCCCAAATCGCTTCTCAGATACTAGCCAAGCTTCTTCCATGTTCAAGTTATTAGCTACTACAATGTAGAAATCAGCTCTCCTTTCCATCCCCCACCGCACCTCTCCTTCCCCTCTCAGCTCGATGTGTAAGACTTTCCCTATGAACCGATGGTTCAACAATGACTGCAAGGCCTTCCACTGCTCTTTGCGTTCCACTTCACAGCTAACTCTCCCTCTTACTCACAGTTGTGGCTTTTGTATCATTGTTTTCTTCACCATAAGAAGCAGTTGTACATTGCTTCCCAGTGCAGATCCCTCTGTGACACGCTTGTTTATTGGTCAAAATTGTTCTGGTGCACCCTGTTCTCCCATCACCCACCCCTTGTCTTCCACCCTTGACCTTCACTCTTGCCTCGCATGCCTCCACTCTCTATGACATTCCCGGCCAGCCCTTTATTCACCCCACCCCCCCTCCCTAGTACCACTTATTTACTCCCTTCAACATTTATGAGATCGTCAGATCGTTGAGATGTAGTAGAGCCGCTAATGAGGAAGGATTCCAGGTGGATCTCCTTAAGCTTGGTATTCTGGTTCTAGGCTCCTACCTACCCATGCTTTTTAATAGAGTTGTGTGCACTTGTCTTCCAGACTCTTGGTCGAGTCATGTAATTTATCCGATTCATAAATCCAAGTTGGTTTCAAACCCCAATAACTATAGGACCATCATGATTGGGCATAACTTTTCCAAACTCTATGCCACTGCGCTTAACGCAATTCTTACTAGTGTACTTGCTAGGGGACATCATAGGGCAAGAGGTTAAGCAAGTTTTCAAGTAGACTTTGAGACCATGAACCATATCTTGACATTGCAGATTATCATTGGGGAGGCTCGTCACCGATCAGCGAAAGTCTACTGTTGTTTTGTGGACTTTTGCAAGGTGTTTGATTATGTCCCCCTGAATGGCACTCTTTCAAAGACTTAGAGACATTGGTGTTTCAGAGACTCTACTAATGGCGTTCATAAGGCTCTACAACACTGTTGTGTGTATATTCAGAACTCGCAAGGGCTTTTCAAACCCGATCTAGAGCACCGTTGAGGTGAAACAGGGCTGCCCTCTCTCCCACACTTTGTTTGGCATCTATATTGATGAGCTTGAGGCTTACCACCAAGATTCTTCGCTCCTAGGTGACGGCTGCTACTTACACCAAGTCATGATCTCTATTCTCCTCTTTGTCGATGGTGTGATTCTACTAGCATCCTCCATTGAGGGGCTTCAAAGGCTTCTTGATAAGCTGGCTTCTTTTTGCGACTTGCGTCAGCTCATTGTGAACCTGAGTAAGACTCGGCTTATGGTCTTCGATTGTCAAACGGAAGACGTCACACCTCCCTTGTTTATGGGGCCAAGAGATAGAGATTGTTTCTTCATACA
This sequence comes from Cupressus sempervirens, assembly GCA_028749045.1. Lineage (NCBI taxonomy): Eukaryota > Viridiplantae > Streptophyta > Pinopsida > Cupressales > Cupressaceae > Cupressus > Cupressus sempervirens. The sequence continues at coordinate 466,929,113 of CM053786.1, forward strand.
CTTAACTTGGGGTGAAGTTTTCTAGCCCCCGTTTTAGCTTGAGACCCATTGTTTGGCCTAGGATTAATAAAGGGTTGGGCACCCTTGTAATGTTAGAGAGAACGCTTCAAACACCATTTTTAGGACACCTACAAATTGTCCCTCCTGGAATCTTTGGTCAGATTCACAGTTTTATACGGTGGTTTGGGGCGTCTACCTCTTGGACTATGACTGATCCTTGCTTGAGTGGGTTCAAACATTTTTTCTCAAGCATATCATCAGATGTCACCGTTCCACTCCATGCAATGCTATTTTGGTGGAGTTTGGAGCTCACCCCTTCAGACTTGCAGTCATCTTCGATCTAGTTTGGTTTCTTCACCATCTCAGGGGCTTTGCAGATTCGACTAGTGGCTAACACAGATATTCATACCTAGGTTACTGCTCTTTGGTCACTGTTGTTGGATCCGATCTATCCACTAGGGCCAGCTACTGGTATGCTCATGCCACTACTCTACTAGGTTCAATTGGGATTGAGATTGATTGTCTCCCTCCCTATTAGTTCTCTCTGGATGCTCCCACTCACCTCCTCCCCTCTTGTCAAGAGCTGAACGGGTGTGTGAGACTTGATATTTACAGACAGTACATTAGGACGATTGGGATCAACCCTCTGGGAGGGTTGCATCTGCAGATGGGCTTTTATGCCGAGCACTTTTTAGATGTCTTTGATGGGATTATCATGCGTCCGCAATATTTGACCTAGCATTGGTGCCATGCCCTTTGTATCTCTCTTGGTTCCTTCTGAGTTGGATCCTGATGAAGTCCTATTTTTTAGGCCTCCATTTGTGCACCTGATGTATTCACTATAAGCAAGGCTGAAAATTGAATCCTTGTGATTTGGGGAACAAATTGAATGTTAATACATGGGTGGTGACAGCAACTATCATTTGTATATATTCATTGTTGGACTGTGTTTACCGTTTTTTGCCTGCAAAGGAACCATCAGAATTGTCAAGATTGGGAATTGGATATTTGGAATGCTGTGAAAGACAGGGCTTGACTAGCTGTTATATATAGGCCTGTCCTGCTAATGAATAGTTTGAGTTTGTATATTTTTGTTCATTGTTTTAGTTGCTCTGATGTATTGATAACTAAATAACAGAGAGGTAATGACAGCGATAACATCCGATGCTAGTGTCTTATAGTTATGATGACAAACACAGTTGTGAATCCACTACAAGAACCCCTTAATGTACTTCATCAGAGCTTCTCTATTTGTCCTTGTGCAATTTGTCAAACAATTGATATGAAGGTGTAGTTTGCGATTTCATTTTCAAGAGATTTGTTAGTTTGACTCACTTAGCATGCTCAGAATCAAAGATAATAGGATATCAATGGCATCAAAGAGTTGCACACCAAACATCAACTGAACATAAATGTGCTTATCATCATAAATATTTCATTGAAATCTCTTCAGAGAATTCAAACGACAATACAAACGGTCCTGATCTTTGTTGCAAAATAACCAGATACCTTATCTGTATATAAATTACTGCCTGAGAAATGTAACAGCAAGTGTGATATTGGGGGCACTTTATTTTCCCTTCTTGTATTATTTTTTTGGGAATGTGATGAAGATTTGTGGCAGCAGGACCAGAATAGTTGCTGAGTATGAGGAGAGGGGTACAATCAAGATTGAAGTCCTAACTTGTTGTTTTCAAAAATTCAGTGACCTCCATGCGATGCCTAGACATTCCCATGAATTCTCCCCTTGAAATGAGAAAACATGTCAAGTGCAAGAAGCTTAGCCTAATAACAAGTCTAGATTATGAGAGGCTCCAGGTTGCATAACGGCATCAGACTTGGGATTAGAACAGTGAAATAGATCTACACAGCCCGTGGAACGATATCTTATTTGATCACCAAGAATTTTGATTGGATGGGTCAAAGCCTAAGGAAATACTACCTTGTCAGAAGTGTTGGAGTTTTGTTTACCGTATGGATTAATTAAGCAACGCACACAGGAAATAGACACGAACACCGAACAGCAAATAGCAGAACTCTTATTATTATTCGCATATACCAACAGTACATTATGCTTTGATGACAAGATATCCTAATAATCATTACAATGCTTCCCGAAGGGGTTATAAATACTTTCCGACGAACCTTCCCGAAGGTATCGGTCGGCCAGGTATATTATACCCGCTACAAACTGTTTTACCCTTCGGCTACATAACAAGACTTCTACCGAAGGAACCCGTCGGCCAATGCACAATTTTTACCGACATCATCCCCCCCAAAAAGAAAATTCGTCTCCTGACGACTAGCAAAATTAGGAGACAACCCACAATCAAGAGAAATACTGGAGAGAAGGAGGGTTCCCAGAAGAGTGTTGTTGACGACGCAACTCATACACCTGGTCGGTCCGGATGTGCAGATCTGTCTGAATCTGTGAATTAACTTCTACAGCCTCCTTCAGTAGAAGTGCAGCATCCATAGCCTGTCTCTTGGCCAACTGTAACTCATGCTCTGCTGCATCTTTATCCCGGATAGCTGCGTCCTTCTCCTGTACCACTGCTGCCATATCCTTCAATAGTTTTGCCCGCTCTGCTGCCCATGCTGCCTGCTTGTCGGCCAAATCAGTGGCTAACTTTTCTCTTGCCTCTTTTTCAACCGCTAGAGACCTCTGAGCTGCAACACTGTCTGCTGCCCTATCCGCCTCCGCGCGCTGTCACGCATAGTAAACCTCTTTGTATAGTCCCACGATCTCATGTGCCAACTTCATCATCGGAGTGTCACTCGATCCCAACTCTGGCTCAGTGGCCCAATCTACCAACATTTCTGGTGTCTCAACTGCCGGCCAACCTCTATCAACAAAGCAAGTCTGAAATCGCTTAGGACAAATCCCACGAATATACGCACGAATCAAATGCCACTCCCTTCGCCGAGTGAGAGCCTGAATCGCCACATCATGCCCTTTCTTTAATGCAGACTTCATAGTCCTAAGGTAGTCCCTGCACCTGTCCTCATCTAACCCGTAATCCTCCTTGGCGAAGTCCTCGAATGACCATTCGGGATCACTATTGTCCTCCTCATCAGTGGGAGCCATGCCCACATCCGGTGCCACCTCCTCTGCTGTCGGCGCAATCACGGCATGTGGCATTCCCTCCTCCTGAGACTGAGGCTCTGGTACAGGTGCTACTCCTGAATAGCTAGGGGACTGAATGGACGGGCCACGCTTGTCAAGGACGAGTCGGAACTGCTGCCTCAGAAAAACACTGGCTCTATCCATGACCTCTGGTTGCGCTGGGTCCATACACTCTTGTACTCCTCCGTCTGGTACGTTCTCTACTGGAAGTGCCTGAGCTTCTGCTAACTGTGCTACTGTAACAACTGCTGTTGGCTGACTTATGGCAGACGCCACGGGTGCTGCTACCGGAAGTGCTTCAGGAGCTGCAGAAGTCTCTCGGTCAACGGGTGCGGCCAGGTGGGCAAAGCCGACCGTAAATCCTACCCCCGACCGGACAGAAGGTCGTACCCCATGTTGCCATGGTGCGGCTAGTGTGACTGCTTGGTGGGATCCTCCAGTCATCAATATCGGTCGCCGAGTCTGCCCAAATCCTGGAATGTGAGCCATGTGTAGGCCTCGGGGTAACAACTCAGAAGTCATAGGAACCGTAGTACGCGGAAATAGCAAGGGGGTAGCCGTGACAATCTGAACCGCTTCATTATCCTCGCCCTCGCCTTCTTCTTCCTCCACACTATCCTGCTCAGAAGATGTCTCCTGTCGGCCGCTGTCAGTATCATCTGCCATGTCCATCCGGGGCCTCTTTTGACCTGCTGAACCCTTCTGCCCAAAGATTGTGTCCAAGTGCTTCCATTGCATGATAGGAGGTTCTCTTGGAGCCAGTGGTCCAGGCTGTGCCTCAATCTCCTCTGTTGGAATCACCCGTGCTACAGCATCCAAGAATAGACCAATGGCGTAATGAGGCATATAGAAAGTCTTGTGCTGGAAAGTCATGAATTCATGCATCCGTTCAGCCAGCACAGACGCCCAATCATACACTTTCCCAGTCATTATGCCGTTCATCATGGACACCTGCGGAAATGTGATATCCGATGCCCTAGAGGATCCCGTGAGCCTGCTTTTGACTAAGTCCATCAGACACCGCCATGGCCCTTTCGGAATGTCGGTTTTCTTTAAACCCCTCCCCTTTGATGTCTCGGCTAATGCCGTCTGTTCTGCTTCAGTCAAATCTCCACACACTAATTTGATTAAAAATAGTTTTCCATCCTTTGGAATTTTCTTCGGCTGAATCTTTCTGCCCTGCTGCCCTGGAATGCCGAAAACCCGTGTGAAATCTGCTGCTTTGAATGATACCACTAAGTTCCGTCCCAGATACTGAAATGTGCTTCTGCGAGAGGCTCTGCCATATGTTTCAATCATGGTACGCAGGTACCCTTCATACTCTCTAATGCAAAAAACCGGCATCTGAATGGCCCATTCAACCTGTGCTCTTTTGATGCTTGCTTTGACTGGATGGTCATCAGGGGTTTCATGCCACCATTTCCGACAATCCATTCCATTTAATCCCTCAAATTGTATACTCTGTGGTGTGACTTCAGCTACTGCAGGTGCTATGGTCTTGCGCTTCTCCTTGCCACTACTCAAGCCTTCATTCAAATTACCTGTACCTGCCATGCTCCTGCCTTCCACAAGTTTGGACTGTGCTAATTGTTTTTTCCATTGCCGTTTACCTACAGACTCCATTAATTAGATTTATTTGTTTCTACCGGTCTCCCAAATCCGTACAGTGAAGAATTCTTCCAAGTCCGTACGATGAAGAGTTCTTTTCAAAAATATGTATGGTAAATTACCACCCTTGACATGCTTTTCACAATCCGTACACACAGGAGGAGATTGAAAATCCGTCCAATGCAAAAGTTAGAAGAAGAATCAAATAACAAAGCCGTACCTCAAAAAGACCACAAACCCGTACCACAATTTCCCTCTTCAAATCCGTACGGTGGTTGCATTCGTTGCACGCCTGAGAAAAATGCAGAATACGTACATTATGTTGCATTATTGTTTCAAAATCCGTACATCGCCTATTAAAATCTGTATTGCTCAAGGCTCCAGGAAAATCCGTACATTGCCTTCAGTTCCACTCTTTTTGAAATCCGTACACCACAGGAATGCATTTCTGATGGAGTCCGTACTGCTTGAAAACTTGTACAATTAATGGAGATTTCCGTACACACAAAAGTATCAAGGAAAGCCGTACACTTGAAATGCTGGAAGCCTTCAGTATGGTTAATGTACAGTGCCCTGCAAGTTGCATATTATAACTTGGCCCTTCTCCCACCTGGTCTTTGAAAATCCGTACAATGGAAATTACAACTTTTTTGGCTCCAAGTTCCGTTTGTTAATCTTTTGAGGCGGCTTCTTCTTGAAAAACCGTACCACAGCCATGGAATCCGTACTTCAACCTAAAATCCTTACAGTTTTTAAACAAACCGTACTACAATGCCACTTCAAATATAAAACCCGTACGGTGATTACTAAGAACCCGTACGGTGCTTTTTAGAACCGTACTCCACTTAAAGAAATCCGTACGGCTGAAAAACCGTATGGTGCATCATTAAAACCCGTACAGTGCCTCCAAAACCCGTACTCTGCTTAAGGGAAAACTGTACGGTGCATCACTAAAAACCGTATGGTGCCTCCAAGAAACCGTACGGTGCTTTACTTTTTTTTCTTTTTTTTTCAAGTCAGTGTACCTTTTTTTCTATCGTAGAAGTCTTCCGCTCATGATATATCTTCAACTTTGACCCATTCACCGCCTGAGGTACTTCGTGTCCATCCAAAGTCCATAATTTGATTGCTCCATTGTCCCCTACTTCCCGAATCTGATACGGGCCGACCCACTTAACCTTGGACTTGCCTAGTTTGATCTCATTCCGGCCGTCATACTTTAATACCCACTGTCCAGGTTGAAACTTGTTTAGCTTTAGGTGCTTATCGTGCCATGCCTTCCGCCTATTCTGCGTTACTTCAGTTGCCCACTGTGCTAATAATCGCTTCTCCTCTAACTTGTTCAATTTATACAGTCGCTCCCTTAAACTTTCCATGTCGCCCAACTTGTTTTCGAGTGCTATCCGCAAGCTTGGTATCATAAATTCCGCTGGTACTACGGCCTCCTGTCCAAACATCAGTTGAAACGGCGTGTGTCCTGTTGTGACTTTGTATGCCGTACAGTAAGCCCACAAAGCAGAAGGTAATTTCTCTTCCCAATCCTCCCCTTCGACGGCGCAGGATTTGTATATAATTGATACAAGGATTTTGTTGGTAGCTTCGGCCTGTCTGTTTGCCCTTGGGTAGTACGGACTTGACAGCGAGTGGTAAATTTTGAACTCCGTGGTGAGCAGTCGGATCACATGGTTTACAAAATGTCCTCCCCTATCGCTTGTTACTTTTAATGGAATGCCGTACCTAGTAATAATTTGCTCATAAATAAACTGTGTTGTACTTACCGCTGAGTTGTCTGGTAGTGTACGCGCCTCCACCCATTTAGTCAAATATTCCGTGGCAACCACAATGTAACGGCATCTTCTGGTTCGGCTCGGCTTTAGGGGTCCTATGAAATCCAAACCCCATCGTTCAAAAAGCTCCTGAGCATGAGAAGGATTTAGAGGCATGAAATCTCTTTTCAAGGGTTTTCCCGCGCGCTGACATGTATCGCATGCAACAACCCATTCCCTGGCATCATTGTATACTGTTGGCCACCATAATCCTGCTAGCAGTATTTTTCGTGCAGTTGTGTTCGGCCCCATGTGTCCTCCTGCCGGTCCTTCATGCGCTTCCTTCAGTACCCATGGGATTTCTTCCTTCAGGATACAATGCCGCAAGATCTGATCGGGTCCCATTTTATACAACAATCCATTAATCAGCTGGAATATTCCACTCCGTATCACCAACTTCCGTTTTTCATTCGGTGGCATGGTATTTGGAAACTGTCCTGTTGACAAGTATTCGCCAATGCTTGTATACCATTCTGGTAGTGCAGCAATCTGAAACAGTTGTGCATCAGGAAAGTCATCATTTACACCGTCTGCCGGTTCTCCTGTTCTGATACGTGATAAATGATCCGCGCTTACATGCTTCTTTCCTGGCCGTACGATAATCTTGAAAGTAAACTCCTGCAACAGGAGTAACCATCGGCTGATTCTTCCTTGAATGATTGGTTTGTTGATCATATACAAGAGGGCCTGATGATCAACATAGAACACAAATGGAGTGGCCAACAAGTAATGTCGAAATTTCTGCACAGAATAGACCATCCACAATGCTTTCCGTTCAGTTGTACTATAATTTTGTTCAGCTTTTGATAACAAACGGCTGGCGAAGTAGATCGGATGATCCAACCCGTGGCTTTCCGTCTGTGCGAGAGTCGCTCCGATCGCATAGTTTGATGCATCCACGTGGACGTGAAACTCCTTCTGCCAATTAGGGTATGCTAAAATAGGTGTTGTAGCCAGACGTACCTTGAGTTCTTCGAATGCTTCATCCTGTTCCTTGTCCCATCGGAACGATTCTGTCTTGGAAGTTAACCTATCCAACAGATAGGCTATCTTTGCAAAATTCTTGATAAAATGCCTGTAATATCCTATATGCCCAAGGAAAGATTTTACCTCTGTCACATTGGTGGACGGCTGCATCTCCAATATGACTCACACTTTGTCCGGATCTGTCTTCAGTCCTTCCTTACAGACTATGTGTCCGAGCAACCTTCCGTGTGGAACCATAAACCTGCACTTCTTCGGGTTGAGGGCCAAACGCGCACGGCGGCACCTTTCCATACACTCACCTAAGGCTGTCAGATGTTTGTCCTCCGTACTGAATACTGACCAATCATCCAAAAATGCCTTGAAGTTGCCAACGGACATCTTGTCAAAGATGTGTAGTATGATCCGCTGAAATGTTGCAGGCGCATTGCACAGGCCGAACGGCATCCGATTATAGGCATAGACCCCATCTTCTACGACAAATGTCGTCTTTAGTTTATCCTCTTCTGTGATTGAGATCTGATTGTAGCCAGAAAAACCATCCATAAATGAGTAGATCTCATGTCCCGCCACCTCCTCGAGGATGCTATCCGTGAATGGGATCGGGAACGGATCCTTGATGGTGACTGCATTCAAGCATCGGAAATCAACACATATTCGGATTTGAATGGAGTCCTTCTTCAGGGAAATCACGATCGGAGATACCCATTCACTGGTCTGTACCTTGAAAATAATTCCGGCTTCTAGCATCCGATTGATTTCTTCCGTAACCCGAGCCGCATAATTTTTGTTCATTCTGTAGGGCCTTTTCCGTACGGGTAGTGCTCCTTCGATTAATGGAATGCGGTGCACACATAATTCAGGTGGTACGCCCTTCAAGTCCTTGTACGTCCATGCAAAGACATCCTTATATTCTAAAAATATCTTGAAGGCTGCTGCCTTTAGTACTGGGTCCCAATTGTCCCCTACCAGTATGTTCCGTGGTTCTGCTTCATCCCCCAAATTCATGGTCTGCAACGCGACTTCATTATATTTGATGGGTTCTTCTTTAGTGAATTGATGTGCCCGGGTCACATCGAGTGACGCATCCCCTTCCTTTATTTCAATGAATTCCTTTGGAAAGGCATCGGTATTGTTTTCTTCTATTGTCAGTACGTTGCAGGTTGGAAACAATTCATAATCCTCTATCTGTCAATGGTACAAACCATTTACTGAATCTAAATCGTCGTCTCCTTCTAGTCGTAAAACTCCCTCCTGATCCGGTTCCATAATTTGCCCGTTGTCATCCTCTTCTCCCTCAGAATCTGACGAGAAGGCTTCGTCCCCAACCATCTGAGTGTGCAGGTCAATGACATACTTCCGGCCTTTGATTTCGAGTGATAAAGTATTTTTCTTCCAATCATGCTTTGCTTTTGCTTGTATTAGCCACCCCCAACCCAAAATAGCATCGCACCCCTTTCGCTTGAGAGGAATCACAACGAAGTCCAACAGGAATGGTTGGGTTCCGATTGTCACTGGTTGTGCTATGAGTACTCCCAATGGCTTGATTCCATGTTGATCGGCCGTTAGCAACTGGAAGGTAGGTGACCATAATGTCGGTCGTCCCAACTTTTTCCAAGTATCCTCTGGTAGCACATTGACACCGGATCCTCCGTCAACGATCGTGTCCGTTAGCACAGTCCCGAGAATGCCCATTTCAACAACCGCCGGATAGCGTCCAGAGGAAAGAGCTAACAACATCGGATCTTCTGCACTTGTACCCCCCTGTTTGGCGTTGTCGTGCTCTATGGGTTGCTTAGCACTTGGGACTATATTTGTGAGGGCCGTACGGAGTTGAGGCATTGTGAGCAACAGGTCATTTATCCTGACGAGTATCTCAGCTTGTAATATTTGTCGTACAATGTTCTGTTCTGCACAGTTCCGGACGGAAGTACTCGGCATGTCCTTCAGGTGTGTTGTTTCTGCCTGTGTTACTTTCTGGATCTCTGCCCTTGCTTCCTCCAGTCTCTTCTTTTCTTCCGCTGGGTCAGGGTATAACTTCGCCTGCTTCTGAGTGATTGCCAGAACTTCTTCCTCGTCTGCGCCTACAGTAATCAAGTTTACGCTGGACTTCGGGCACTTAGTATAATCATGATCTCCAGGTCCACACCAACGGCATAGCATCTTCGGTGTGTTCGTCGTTGTACACTCCCGGGCGAAGTGACCCCACAAATTGCATGCGCGGCATTGAACAATTGGCCGACCATTCGCATCATACTGAATTCGACTCCTTCCTCCATTGTTGTTGTTGCCACCATTGTGGTTATTGCTATTGTTGTTTGGACCGCGCCGGTTGTTTCTGTAGCCACCTGATGTGGCACCTTCCGTACTGGTGTTCCCGTTCCCGCCTGACGGGGATGCCTCCCGCGTCAGGAACACTTGCTGCGGTGTTCTTACTTGCAGATTGAAAGGGCATTCCTTTACCGAGTGTCCCAAAATCTGGCAGATTTCACAAAATTGATCTTTCGGGCAGGATCCCTTTGTATGACCTTTCTTACACTTCGTGCACCATAGATCATTACCCTTAGTCTCCTTGTTCATGTTTTTGAATTCCTTCATCATTCGCATCATGTCCTTCTGGAGAGCACGGACTTTCTTGCTGCTTCCCTCGTCATCGTCGTTGCTATCTTCTCCTGAAGGCTCATCGTTATCTGAATTCGATGAGCTGGTCTTCTTCTTTTTCTTTGTCTTCTGGTCACTTTCGAGGTTCATTGCCCGATTGTACGCTTCAATGTATGTCGATGGTGGCAGGATCTTCATCTTTCTCCGCAGCTTCGGGTGAAGGCCTTCAATGATCCATCTTTTCTGGAGCCCATCTGCTGGCTTATTCTCCATTTTACTAATTAAGTCCTTTAACCTCCTAGCAAAGACCCGTACTGTTTCATTCTTCTTTTGCTTGGTATTGAATATCTCGGCTACAATTTCATTATCATCACGCAAAAGTTGAAATTCCGCAATGAACTCCTTAATATTATCCCAACTATTTAATTTCTGTGGATCAGCATCAGTAAACCAATCAATCGCAACACCCCGTAGGGTAGCAAGAAATTGTCGGATCCATTCGTTTGTATCTATTATGCCATTTGCCCTCCAGATCGTTTCACATGTTTTACAATGTCGAATGGGATCAGTTGCTTCGTCACCATCAAATTTAGGCAATTTTTCCTTCGGACCTGCCATTATCACTGTATGTCGAGGGTTTTGTTGTGTACCTGCGCTGTTTTGCACTCCCGCGCTGTTTTGAGTACCCGCGTTGTTCTGAGCTCTCGTGCTGTTTTGAACACCCGCGCTGCTTTGCACACCCGCGCTGTTCTGGACAGTCGCGCTGTTCTGGACACTCGCGCTGTTCTGCACACCCGCGCTGTTTTCTGCTTCCGCGCGGTTTTCAATACCCGTGCTATTTTGGACTTCCGCACTGTTTGGTGAAGAAGAGGGTTTGTCAACCGAAGCTGTCCGTTCCGGAAGTATATCTCGGACTAAGAGGTCACTCCACGCTCGTGCTCCTTCGGCACTCCGAGCCGTGCGAGTCAATCTCCTTCTGTCAGGATTCTCTTCCCGTGGCGTATGCAGGTTCAGAAACTCCTTCCTTGCTTCTTCCACCAAATCAAGCTGTTGTCGAGTCTCCTTCAACAATCCTTTCGCGCTCTTGTTTCCATCGGAAATCTTCTGAAACCTCCTTCGACGCTCTATCTGCTGAGCCAAAATTAAATTTTCCTGCGCAACGCGTATGGCATCCTTTTCCTTCAGCTTACTCTTATCTTTGTTCAACTGATTCGGCATTTAATTCATATCCGCCTGCCTGCGTGCCATATCCATCGGGCAACAGCGCCAAATGTTTACCGTATGGATTAATTAAGCAACGCACACAAGAAATAGACACGAACACCGAACAGCAAATAGCAGAACTCTTATTATTATTCGCATATACCAACAGTACATTATGCTTTGATGACAAAATATCCTAATAATCATTACAATGCTTCCCGAAGGGGTTATAAATACTTTCCGATGAACCTTCCCGAAGGTATCAGTCGGCCAGGTACATTATACCCGCTACAAACTGTTTTACCCGTCGGCTACATAACAAGACTTCTACCGAAGGGACCCGTCGGCCAATGCACAATTTCTACCGACGACAAGTTTCACGATAATAACCAAAATCATATTCAAATAATGGAAACTATTGGTTGAATTTCTTCATGCGACAAATATAGGAGTACTAGGATACAAATTGAAAGAAGAAATTGCAGATGCTTCAGGTGACTTTGCACTGTTCATTGAGTGGTTTCAAATATCGTAGCTCAGTGTTAACCTGCATAATCACAGAGAAGTCTAGGGTTACACATATGCAAAACGCACACCTGATAAAGTTCCATGGTGTCACTAAAGTCGATTCTACCTTTGTTATGCAACTCAAGGGGATGCTCCTGTCGCAAAAGCTCATCGGTGATTTGAAGGACGATATATCCTTTCCAAATAATGTTGTACCCTGGAAGGACGGCATTCAGTTCTACTTGAACGGCTCATCCTACAAAGACATAGATAAAGTTAATTTGATTGACAGATTCCACTAGAAATCCTACCATCCAAGAACTTGTTATTAATAGAATAACAGCAAGTGATAAAATTAATAATAAATCAATTTTCTTTAAGTTTGGAGGGAACGATTAAAAAGTGTTTTTTTTTTTAAAAGGGGAGACGTGACTTTTGAGTTTGAAGAGTCACACTCCTTTTTGTGTTAAGATATAAGTAATGAAGGAAAGAAGAGAAGATATATTCCGAAGAGAAACAAAAAGGAGATATACTTACTTGTAAAGGAGGAATGTAAAATATTAAGATGACTTTAATAAAAATTAATAAATAATATATTTTTATGATTAATAAAATATTTTTGTTTGTATTTATTCAAGGCAGAGAGGAAAGTACAAATTTGATTTGTCCTTTATGATTAATAAGACAATTATTAAATTACTCTAGGAAAGACTTATGCATTGGATTTTTCGTAGTATTCTTTGTTTAATAAACAGGGAATGGTGTGAAATATGTAAGTGTGTTTGCATCTCTATCTAACTAGACTTCCATTGAATAAGTTAGATTCCTTTTGGACTAACATCGAATTGCATATAAGATTAATCTTATGCATTTGGAATTTTGGAGTATAGGGGTAATTGATGATATTTTAATATATTGTCTCATCAAGTTGTGTGTAATAATCTTCATTGCGGTTGACACTATTGCCCGAATAAACAAGGCACTGGTCTTTCAAGTCATTGAAACAATTATTCGGTTCATTGTTGAAGTTAACAATTCTTTGCTACATCTCCTCCTTACAAGCATCAGCTCAGTTACTATATAAACATTCAATCATATCAAAGCATTCATAAAAAAATTATTTTGAACAAGATTTAAAGATTTTGCCAACTAAGAATTCACAAAGTTTAAATTAGCTATAGAAAAGCTTTGAACCAAGCAATCAAGGTTTAAGGAAGGTCTACCTGCCCAGGTTTAGTGAAGCCTAAAGTGCAAGGAAATAAAGGTTATTCTCATTCATTGGCCAAAACTGATTAGGTAATCCTATTGGAGAATTGGCAAAGCTCTTGGATTTCCAATCCATGGTTTTGGGAACCAACAGATGCCATTGGCTTAGATACCTAACTAACCATCAAATCACCAAGGAGGGTTGTATTTGCAATTTATGTACATTAGCGGAGACAGAAACAGAGATTCACTTCATCTTTCAATGTCCCATTTACTATGAGATCAGAGGAAGGTTCTACTGTGTTTTCCGATATTGTAGGTCCTTATCGTCTTTTTTTAGTTACATTGACCAGCATTGCCTGGTGCTCTATCTTAGGGAGGCCACGCAACTTCAAGGCTATACTTTGTAGCTGTTTTTTCCTCAGCACCAAGCTTTGGATCAGCGTATCACAGACTTTTATTTGCCCATGTCCCACACCAAGGGCATGAAGCAGTAGTAAAGCAATCCTGCTCCCAGCCTCATCAAATCAGTGAGACAGTGGCACTCCTCATTCGACAATATTGAGAGACATTCTAAGACCCTTAGTTGCCCGATTCCTTATCCTTTAGTGATGGACTTCTTCCGGCCAAGGAAGGACCCCTAGTCCTTTTCCTAGGCATCTTTCAATTGCTTCTTTGTTGCTTTGTGGCTTTGTTTCTTTGTTATTTCGTGGGCACCATTTGGTGCCCCTACTGTAAGTGGTTTCCATTGTAAATTTTAATCCCTTAGACCCTTAATGGTCCCTTGTTGGACATTAATTAATTTATCTTATCCTATCCTATTATTTTAACATGCTAAAATTTCATACTAAATTAATAAAATGGAAGTATCAAAACAAATAACATTTCTTTTCAAAGTAACATGAAAGACAATTATAACTACCTATGCATGGATATCTTTTCCCCTTTTGTTTAAAGAAACTGAATTAACTACTCAAATCCAAATAAAGAGAAACTAACCATATCATCCAACTATAATACTGAAAATACAAAGCATAAATATAAAATAAAGTACCTGATTTTTAGAGGATTGTATTATTTTCTTTGACCTTGAGTTGCACAAGCCTTGGCTATCAGAGGAGAGGAGAAGCACTGCCATTGGACTTAACCTCCCAACCACGGACCCGTAAGTATCTCCACACAATCTCTAACAAGAAAGGCCCTTCCTGCGCTAGGAATCAGGCTTGGGGCACCACTGTCTAGCCACAAAACATCTTGGCATTAGAGTGTCAACTAGTCCATTAACAAGGTTATGGACATCTTCCATCAACCTATCTTCTAACTACTAGCACTCTGACCTCTAGTGATCACAGTAGTAATCATGCCACTAACCTACCTTGGCCAAGGATTTTTTAGGGCACCGTGTACCCGATCACCCACCGCTCGACTTGACAACAAGACTACATTGAGGACCATCATGAGTTGACACGGTTTTTTTTTATTGATATTACTTTCTTGTTTGAGTTACTGATGATTCCTTCTTTTATCATGCAAGAGTATCCTTTGTTTTACACCCTTCATCTCAACCTTACTGGTCTTCCTAGATGATTCATCAAGTGGTTGTATGAGTAATGGTAATCACAGCGAAAGAAATCTGCCTTACTAGCCTTGGCTTTTTTAAAGAAAATGTGAAATCATATCTTACTATCCATGGCCAATTCTTCTACCTTTCTAGCTTTGGCACAAATAGAAGACATCTAGAAATGTTTAAGCATACATATTTAATTGCCAGTATATCGGCCAATCTGACATTGATAGCATAAATGACAATTCCTTTTAACTTGTTCAATGATCGGCCATTTTGGCTTGATAAAAACACAATGGTATAGAAGTAAGCTCTTACAAATCTAATTACCTAGTATACAAAATTCTTATCGCAAGAAACATATGGCATGATGTTCCTCTATAAGTTTGCCCTGTACTAGCTTATATTTCAGTATTACTTTCAAAAATATAAATCACACATTTCAGCTGAATATTGTCGTTTATAAAAAAGATCATCATTTCATTTTCAATTAATAAAATAGCATAGGAAAACCTTTATTGCTTCTGTCAAGCATTACGATCTATTTATAGAATATATATATTGATACATATGTAAAGTTAACACCATGACCTATTATTGGTCGGACTTGCAAAGTATTTGTAGCTCCAACTGCTTGTACAGAAGGCCTTCTCCAAGAGGCTTCAAATTGCAATGAATGGCTATGCATTGATATTAGAACTTTTAAAAAGGAAGCATTGCAGAAAGAATATTGAGAGCATAATAGAGATCGGTAATGAGGCAATAATAATGTCCTGATTTGCAAAGATGAGAATTGTATAAACAATCAAAAGTCATCACGTGAAACGTAGCTCAGTTATAAGCAAGATACAAGGTGGCATGAGTTACAAGATTCTTTGGCCATCGGCTCATGTAGTAATAATAAAATTGATTATATGGCCGACCCAAAAATAATAAGTAATAAAAGGCCAATGAGAGATATGTAGAATTGTGACTGCTCAAAGAGAAAATAAATTATTGCAAAGATATATTACTTAGTATATTAGTGTCATCCACCACCTATCTATACTTGTCTACGTTAAGTACACACATATGTATGCATACATGGTATTGTAACCATGCATTTGCCATATACATCATATATAATGTGGACGCATACATATGTCTAATCCACACATACATAAATGTATGTATATATACAAGTATAGGTAAATGATATGACACTAATGTACTAAAGCATGGCAATCACCACAAGAAGTTTTGAGATCATTACGTAACAAAAGGTATTACAATTTCATTAAATGCTTAGTGTTTTCTTATTAGTGCACAATTATTGATTGGGTAGTTCATGGTAGTCCTTAACATACTCTTGATTGCCTAGTCATTTTTCTCTTAGCCTTGGTTGTTAGGTTTCATACCATACCTGTTGACTCCTAGAGGAAGTGGTTTCCCTCTCCCAACTCCTTTCTTGACAGAAGAAAATCCTCTACAATAATATCATATTCTTCAAAATATTCAAAATTATTTTAACAAACTTTTAATCATAAATCGTAACGGCTAACTACCATTTCATTTCTCATGAAAGCATAACCAACTTCCCAATATTTCAAAATAGCAATATAACATCGATAACTAACATGTCATCTTCACATGAAATCCTAATGATTAACCTTCTTACTATTTCACATGATCATGACCAATTTTAACTGTCAACTGACTTCACTTGAAAAAAAAATCACAATGGCTATATGAGCAGTTTAAAATTAAGCAAAAACTGGGATGTAACAATTATCTCAGTTGTCCATCCTCATTCAGCTTATTTTGGTATACCCATGTGGTTCAAATTACGTTCTTATTCTTAGGTCTACTACTAGTTCCATGTCTGATTCGGAATATGATTCAAATTTTCTTTAATTGCATTTACCCAATTTTCATCTTTGTTAGCTTCTTCAAAGGTCTTTGGTTCAAACTATAAAGAAAGCATAAATTCACTTGTTCTTTAGCCTCAATTGCTTCCTCCTCATTATGCTTTGTTCTTTAGCCTCAGCAACTTTTCTCCTTGGCAACTTTTCTCCTTGTCTGCACATCTTTGCCTTTATCTCTAATGATCTGATCTTCTAAAAGATTCTTTTGTAAATATCTAGTAGGTGTTTAAGGTGACTATTTAGCTTCTTTTTCTTCTTTGTTTGATTTATTCTATTTTTCACTTTTTAGATCATCCTATCTTTTTGCAGCTACTTGAGTGACCTCAATTTCAATCTCTAATTCAAATTTTGAAGGAGTCCTATTCCATTTCTCACAAACCTTTACATTTACACTCTCAACTACTTTGTTCAATCTTTTGTTGTAGTACTACTAGGCTTTGTTGGTTGTGTAGCATATCCCAAAAATATTCTCTCATAAAACTCTATACTCAAAAATCCCTAGATCATCCTCATCATCTCTTTTGATATAGCACTTGCTTCCAAAAATCCTAAAATATCTCACCATGAGTGGTCTTCCATTCCAAAGTTCATAGGGTGTTTTAGTATGATTAGCTCTAACTTGCACTCTATTCAAAATGTAGACAGCAGGGTGTACAAAATCTTCTAATATATATAAGGTAAATCAACATCTTTCAACACTGTTCTAGTCATTTCAACTAGAGTAATATTCTTCCTTGCAACTACTCCTTCCTATTGTGGAGTCCTAGGTGCAGACCAATGGGTCTTGATTCCATGCTTTTCACAAAATTCAATGAATTCATTTGAAGTAAATTCACCACCTCTATCAGACCTCAAACATTTGATTTTTGAACTAACTTGATTTTCAACCAATACTTTAAATGTTTTAAACCTGTCAAAGGCTTCAGACTTTTTTTTTTAAAAGATAACCGAGGTCATTCTAGAACATAGAAACAAGACTCGGACTCAGCAAGGCTGATCCACCTCACGACTTTGCAAAAACTTGGCAGGACTCCAAAAAATACAAATTTCCTAGTAAGTCTCACCTACAGTGAGTTCTAGGAGGTCTTGGATCCTAAGCAACATAAAGAAACATAAAATACCGTTCTTCATTGAGTCATTTTGTCCTGGTAGACTGTTACATCCCCTATTTTGCTCAATTATAAATATATTCTATATAGCCTTTGAGACTTCATGTGAACTTGAATTGATTGGTGAAAATCGGTTATTCATTATGGTTTCATATGAAATTGAAATACTAGTTATCTGTTATGATTTCATGTGAATAAGAAATATTAATTAATCATTATTGTAGTCTGAATAAAGTACTTGTTATGTTTAGTACTTGTTAAAACTAGTCGGGCTGGGTAGTTGGGTAGTGAGGAAATGCGTTGGTTGGTTTCCAACTGACCAACCTGTCTATAAATACTTGGAACATTGGTAATGTACTCATGTTGGTTTTTGGTATCAATAAAGAGGTCATTTCCTTGCCTATTTGGTACTATGGTATGAATGGTATCTATGAGGTTTTACTTCTTGTGTATCGATTGAACTATTCTATGTGATTAACATAGTTTTGTATTTGTGAAACTTGGTTGATATTTCCACTCTACACTTTTGGCACCCTTGCCTAAGTCCAAACCTGGAGGTCAGCAGGATGGAGTAATGGGAAGGCCCTTTGTACTGCTTATCCAAGTAACAAATAGTGACGGAGAAGAGGAGGAAATAACCAAGGAAGATCAATTGACACGTGATCTGGTAATGGCCTGGGAAGTTGCAGTCAATCAGTATGTACAAAGGGAAGCCTATAAGAGAACGGTCCCTGAGGGTACAGTATGCGACGAACTTTTGGTGCCACCAGCAGTGTGCAATCTCCTGGGAGAGATTCCTCGCTTGTTAGCACGGAATTTGTTACGAGTGGAAGAGGAAAGAGCGGAGACACAAGGGGAAAGGAGGAGACAACAAGTACTACAACAATTTGTGGAAAGGACAAGGGAGCGCGAAGAACGTGAAAATTCCAAAAAGGGAAACAAGCAGTAAAATGATTCATGTCCCTAATTCCTAATATATATCCCAGGAGAGCACAAGGAGAAGAAACTAAGGAAGAAGTCGCCTTGAGGATACTATGTCTCCAATAGAAAGAGAAGAGACATCATAACTGGAAAGGAGGACAAGGGGATTCCACAAGAATCCAGGAAGGATTGATTGAGAATACAATTGAAGGTATAGTGAAATTGACCATCTCTGAGTCAACAACAAAGTTGGGGTACAAAAACCCAGAGACACCGACAGGAGTGAAGTCAAGAAGGAGATACTTTCAGTAGTTCCTCCTCAAGAACAAACTTCCAACCGGGAGGGAGTGTCCCATCGGGAGGGAGTGTTCCATCCAGAAGCGTTTCATCGGTAGGTGTTCCATTAGGAGGTGTTCCACCAAGAACAAAACATAATGGCAATAGACAAACAAAACCTACCAAGATTCACAGGGGACAACTCGGAGAACCCTGCTCGCCATTGTAAACCGTGTATAACAATATGGCAAGAAAATGGACAAAATGATGCAACGGAATGGCTAAAAGCCTTTCCGGCCACATTAAGAGGTATTGCCATTGATTGGTATATGGACTTGGAGGCAGGAAAGAAAAACACGTAGAATAACATCTGCATAGCCTTCGAGGAAGAATTCAAACTCCTAAGAGATGATGACGAAATAGTAATGGAGATCTATAACACAAGACAGGGGAAGGGTGAATCTGTCAAGGCCTATAGCAGAAGAATGAAAGAGCTGATAGGGAAACTAGATAACAAGCCAGCAAATGGACTGAAGAAATGATGGTTTATCGAAGGGTTAACACTATCTCTAAGGAGAAAGATGAAAATAGTACCACCATCTACCT
Organism: Cupressus sempervirens; assembly: GCA_028749045.1. NCBI lineage: Eukaryota > Viridiplantae > Streptophyta > Pinopsida > Cupressales > Cupressaceae > Cupressus > Cupressus sempervirens. The sequence goes on from CM053786.1 coordinate 466,948,555, forward strand.
TTACAGATGCATGTACCCATGCCATGGACATAGAGAGTGAGAGTAAAACTTCCAAGGCAAGAAGGCATGGAAGTTCAAGCAAAAGCTCGGAGGAAAGCAAAGAAGAATCTAAAACCATTCAAGCCCTGAGGAAAGACCTGAGGTGTTTGATGAAGGAGGTGGCAGGGAGCAAGGGAGAAAAGAAAGAAGGGAGAGAACTTTGGTGTACAAAGTGTGAAATAGAAGGCCATACTAAGGGAGCTTGCCCGAAGAAAGCATTTTGTGAGATCTGCCAGGTACTGGGGCACGAAATCAAAGATTGTCCCTATAATTTGAAAACAAGGAGCGCCCAAGTATTCCTAACCCAAGGGGGCAATCCACACCTCCCTCCACTCCGCCGAAGAACACAAATATAGAAGCTTCCCCAGGGGGGTACAAAAACAACAGGAAAGGAAGGGCTAGACCATCCTGTGTATTTTGCAAGCAGGCTCCTATCGAAAGCAGAGCGTAACTACAACACCATGGAAAGAGAAGCATTAGGTATGGTGTATGCAATGCAGAAATTTAGACATTACTTACTAGCTACACCCTTTACATTTTTTGTTGACCACCAGGCACTGATGTATTTAGTGAATAAACTGGTGATCCAAGGGAGAGTAAGGAGATGGCTAATTCTACTGCAAGAATTTACATATAAAATTATAGTAAGGCCGGGAAAATCTCATGTGATCGCTAATCAATTGTCAAGGATTAAGTCAAGAGAAGCTTTGGGTAGTGGGGTGTGTGAGGATTTTCTAGATGCACACCTATTTAAGATTGCAGTATTACCTCAATGGTACAAAAAAATTAGACACTACTTATCAACAACAACCTTTCCCAAGGAAATGCGTACAGCAGAAAGACGAAAAATTGCCTTAAAAAGTAGCCCATTCCAGCTAATTGAAGGGTTATCATACAAAATGGGACTGGACGGAATATTTAGGAGATGTGTAATGGAGGAAGAAATTCTAGAGGTCCTCAACGAGGCCCATGAAGGACTGGCAAGAGGTCATATGGGACCAGATGCTACAGCAAGAAAGGTACTTTTGGGAGGACTATGGTGGACGACATTGTTCGCAGATGCCAGAGAATGGTATTGAGTTGTGACACTTGTCAAAGAGTAGGAAGGCCGCTCAAAAGAGACTTCATGTCATTATTTCCATCCAAACCACAAGAATTATTTGAATGGTGGGGACTAGATTTTGTGGGACCCTTATCGGTAAGCAAAAGCAATCGATGTAAGTACATAGTAGTAGCAACATAATACTTAACAAAATGGGCCAAAGTCTGGGCTCTTCCTGACAATACTGCTCTCAGCACAGCTAGATTTTTGTATGAGCAAGTGGTTACCAGATTCGGGATTCCACTCCAACTAACAAGTGACCGAGGAGTACATTTCCTCAATCATACCATCAAGAGGATGACAAGTGAGTATAAAAATTTTCATTCTTTTTCAAGTCCTTATTATCCAAGAGCAAATGGCCAAGCAGAGGCTACAAACAAAGTAATAGTGGCAATCCTATATAAAACTTCTGGAGTTGAAGGGCAAGATTGGGAAGAGCGAATTCCAACAAAAGTTTGGGAATGTAGAACTACATATAAGGCTATTACTGGACATACTCCCTTCTACCTCATGTACGAATAGGAGGCCATGGTGCCAATGGAACAAGTAGTACCAAACTTACGGGTGGCAGTCGAAAACAGGTTGGGGGATGAAGAGAGCCTCAAGGAGCGACTGTGTACTTTACTCAAATTGGATGAAAGAAGAACACTTGCTCAATGGAGTATTGAGGTGACCCAGCAAAGACAAATTTTGGCATGACAAACATTTAAAGAAGATGGATTTTAAGCAAGGACAACTAGTACTAAAATACAATGGGAAAAATGAAATAAAACTAGGAAAGTTTAAAATCCAATGGCTAGGACTATTTAAAATATCAGAGATAAAAGAAAATGGAGCAATAAAGTTATCTACTTTGGACAACAAACCTATCGGAGACCTAGTTAATGGGTCTAAGCTAGAGGCGTATGAAAGACGGAATAAAGTGGCAAGTAGCTATTTTATAAATATAAAAGAGGAACAAAGACGAAAAGCAAAAAGAGAAAAAACGAAACCTAGTCCTTATAAAAAGAGGGAGTCACAAAACATTAATCAAAACATTACCTGGAGAAACCGAGAAGGAAGTGAGAGAGAGGAAATTGCAGAGAGTGACAGGGAGGAAGTTGCAAAAATTGTCATACAGACGGCTAGATCGGAGGGAGGAGTGGCCATACAGACAGCCATATGAAAAGGGAGGGTGGCCATACGAACAATAAAAGGAAGGGTAGCTGTACGAACAGTACAGAAGGGTACCGAAGAAAGTCGTACAGCGGCAAGACATCACCAAGGCAATTTCGTACGGGAGCAACATGGAGGACGGCATCACCACCTGAATTTCATATGGGAACTAGAGGGAGTACGGCATAGCCACAATAATCACATACGGAAACCAACAAGAGTACAGCATCACCACAATAATCACGAACGGAAACCAGCAGGAGTATGGCAGCACCAACTCGCATCTGTACAGAACTTAAGCAAATTACACCAACTCGCATCCATATGGAACTCAAGCCAAGTACAGCATTTTTGAAATTCATCTGAACATGAACATGATAGCATACGGCTAGTAAACGTTGTGCCATTTCCATTCCCATTGTCGTCTGTACAAGTCCCATCACTATCTGTACGATATTCCTTCACACTCATACGGCAGCAAAAGCAACAAATTCCATCTGTACAGACACTTATACAACAAGGAGACGTAAGGAAGAGTTTCGTACGGCAAGAGGGCACAAGCAATAATTTTGTATGGCATCAGTCTGCACGAGTACGGCCGAAAGAGGTATGGCAAAACCAAGCATTCTTAGCAAACCACATGGAAGTTAGTTGCAAGCCATCACTTTAGGAGGACGGCCGGTACAGGTGGCATATACATTTGGTTCAAAAGATCTAGGAACTAACACACCAACGTACAATGGTGAAACTAAGCATTGGAAATCCGAGCAATGGAAACATAATCGATTACAAAAAGAAAAAATATGTGGCAAACGAGGGGAGGAAGATTACAAAGAGTAAAGGAAAAGTAGCACAAAACATCACCATTACTGCTGAAAATATTACATTATAAGTGTGATGGGAAGCGAGTGCAAGACCTGGTGGGAAAAAGCAGAGGCAGACCATCCCCTGAAGAAAGCATTATGAACAGCAGAGGTAGATAAAATCATTTTCATGCCGATTTTTGAATTAAAAGAGTTTGAGTCTATCCTACGGAGTTTAATCACAGGGTATGAGAAATCAAGTCATAAATCTATAATACAACATTTACAACAACATGTGACAATTTCTTATGCAACGAAAGAAATAAGTAGGGTGTTCAGAAATCCTAACAGAAGGCAAGAAGCGGCAAAAATTTCTATGACACTAGCAGACAAGAAAAAATCGCTGAAATTGATGTGCCGAAAAGACCTTACAAGTCTGCAATGGGAAGCAATCCTAAAGAACAATCGGGGTCTGAAGAAAATTTTTATAGCAAATGATGAATGGTGTTGCGTGGTAGATCTGGTTAAAAGCAAGCTCGTTGCGGGCAGCTACACTTCTGACATTGTCGTATAGATATTACCTATAGTGGATGGATATTACAACAGGCAGATATATAACTGGGCTAAATTTCTTTCCGATAAACTTCAAGAATTTATGGAGTTGAAACATAAGGCCTTTTATATGCCTCATCATACAGTGGCCTTGTTCTTAGAGGCAGTACACACATAGGTGAATAGCGAACACCAGAGAAAACTGGTACCGGCTAGTAGAGTAGAACCATATAAACCAGCTATGACCTATTAGCTCCATCTGGATACCTTGGATGTAGGATCTCATAATGGAGGAGAACCCAAGAAAAAGAAACCGAAACAAACAGTAGTAATTGAAGAAGCAAAAGAGGATGAGCATGATGAAAGTTTAGAAGAAGGCAGCGATATGGATTCATCCTCCTCCGACTCATAGGAGGCAGAGATCCGTTTGAGTTATCTCCAGGGGACTCCGTAGGTAGTGACGTTTTTATCACCTACGGAGGGACCACTTCCAGCAGGGGTAGCAGAACCTCCGAAACTTTACCAAAAACCACCTAGTGATCCCAACAAAATTGAGGCACCAAGTACTTCCAAGCCAAATCAAGCAAGAGTCACGAAAAGAACAAGTGGAGGTGGCAAGCAACAAATCCCAACATGGGGGGCTTCTAGAGTATCCGTTCCGAAGATGGCACCACTTATCTTTCCGAAATAGCCCTCTCGTACTAAAGTCATAGATTTGAGGTGCCAAACAAAATGTGTTCATAAAGTAAGGGTACAAACACCCCATGGTCCAAAAGTAGTCCATCTGGTTGCTCTTGTGGTACAACCAGTAGAAGGCAAGGAAAAAATTGGGAAAATTCACACCCAGGGTAGCATGAGGACACTAGCTGGCACAGATGGGGTCACGACAGATACAGTCCTAGATGAAGTAGACAGGTTACTCGAAGAGAAAGGTATGGTGTCTTCACCCCTAGCGACAATTGCTGAGAAACAAGTTGATATACAAAGTGAGTGCGAAGAACCACCAGACACAGCATCCTTTACAGCCAAGGCTGAACTATTCCTCACTGAGCTTCATGCCATGGAGCATTCTACTAGGAGGATCATGCAGTAGGCCAGGGCTCAGAATCTAGAGACCATCATCACTACGGCAGAGGCATTGACCACATTTATGCACACTGATTGCCACACAGATTGGGAATTACTAGAAAAGGGTGGTTATTCAGAGGACATGGCTACAACATGGACGGGCAGCTCTATCATTTCCATGGGACAGGAACATTCTCCTCTCCTAGAAGCATTGACAGCAATGGACGTTGCCTTTCGGGGAACCTTTTTGAAACTTCAAAAGGAGAAGAACCTAGCTAAGGTTTGGGAGCTAGAAAGAAAGAGTCTTCAGCAGTAGTGGGCAGCGAAGAAAGCTGTTGTGTAGGAAGCTTGGAACAAGGAAAAAGTTGAATTGGACAGCAAGGTTGCCGCGGCCGAGGCTAAAAAGATGGACACACTACGATTATTGCAGGGCGTTCGGACAAAGCAAAAGACAATGGAACAAGACCTACAATGGCTAAGGGGAACTCCGAGCACAAGGATGTCCTCCCATCCTTCTTCTTGAAGTTAACGTTGTTTTTGTTTCATGTTCTAAATTCGTCTGGAAGACAACTTCTTTTTTTGAGGGGGGGGATAGATGTAGTCCAAATAAAGTACTTGTTATGTTTAGTACTTGTCAAAACTAGTCGGGTTGGGTAGTTAGGTGGTGAGGAAATGCGTCAGTTGGTTTCCAACTGATCAACCCATCTATAAATACTTGGAACATTGGTAATGTACTCATGTTGGTTTTTGGTATCAATAAAGAGATCATTTCCTTGCCTATTTGGTACTATGGTATGAATGGTATTAGCGAGGTTTTACTTCTTGTATATCGATTGAACTGTTATATGTGATTAACATAGTTCTGTATCTGTGAAACTTGGTTGATATTTCCACTTTACAGTTATGATGCCATATGAATTGGAAATGATTAGTTGACATAGTTAATTGATTTCATTAAAATGGTTTTGGAAACATGTTACTACTATGATAAACATTTTTTGCAGGAACGCAACAAAGGGGGGAAAGCATCGCCAGAAAAGGAAAGGGCATGAGGGCACTATTTACCATTAAGCTAACAAGTATGGGTCCTAAACCACCTTGGTCAAGATAAAACTGGACTAGGCAAGCAAGGGTTTACCAAGTGATCACCATGAGCTAACTAGTCAATGCACCTAATAAGATAATAAAACAATCAAGCTAAGAACAAATGTTACCTTTATAATTTGGGATGATCTTAAAGCTCCCTATTATAACTGACATGTCTGAATATAATGATAACATGGTATCTACGTGTACATACATACATACATACATACATATACGTATATGTATACGTATATATGCACAAATTCAAATAAGACATACATGAACGTATATGCCTACTTAAAATATGATGTATACACAAGATATGTATGCTTAGAATATTATGTATATATATGTGTGTGTCTATGTACATGCATATACAAGTATAGGTAGATACAAGATGTTGTCCTTATATTAACACATTGAGATAAAGCCATTATTATTTCCAACCTTGGCAATGTTTTTAATATGATTAACTAATGTCATCGGTCCTTTATATTTCCAGCGGTCATATTTATTTATATTCTTTCATTCAACCATTATATTTCCAACAGCCTATTTGTTATGGTTGAATTAGCCATATGTCTTGTTGGCCTTTTAATGGCTCTTGAACATAACTCGTGATGTTGCCACCTTTTCTTATCTTGCTCATAACCAAGCATGCTCTGGAAACAAGAAGACAATCTCTTTATTTGCGGCTGCATTCATACCAACGATTAAATTCCATATCAATGATTACATTCACATTTTCTATTTGCGATTTCATTTGCCATTTGCAGATTTCATTCATAGTGTCATGCTCCCTACTTGAGATTGTATTCCATATTACATTTCTTCTCTTCTACGATTTGCACATACAATATCATGGACACATATCTATGATTGCATACATAACAGCCTTTGTTCCTCAACTGCAATTTATTTATACTAGCGATGGCCAGAATCTACAAGCAAGGAGCCATACCAGGCATTCTAGTTTTCACTAGCACTTGAGGGTGATAATACCTCTACTAGGTCGTGCATTCTTTCTACATTTCTTTTTCCATTTTTGTTATATTATAAGGCTTTGAAATTCTGGTTGGAAATCTGAAAGAAACATTGATAATATTGATAGATCCAGAGGAACTAGCTCCAAATTGACTGTCTCGTTTACCAAAGTCCATTTGTATAAAACTTGCATAAAGGTTTGAAATATCTGTTGCATACTATTATGAGTATTCTTTTTAGAACTTATATTTAATTTGGAAGGATCTCCAGCTCGGTGCAATACTTATACATGGGCATTTTCCATGTGCCTCTGAGATAAGAGAAGACACACTTAGAGAGTTGTGGAAATTGTTATGAAATATCATGAATCTTTTATATAATTTTCTGTCATAAGCCTTGGTGGGCAAAAAGTGTTTGACTGTGATAAACAAAGATTGTTCAAAGATATAGAGAGCCACACTGAGATTCATCGAGGATGACCAGCAAGGTCGAGATGAAGAGTGTGGGCTGATATCAAATGATGAGTGAGTTATACCTACAAGACAAGAGAAGAAATCATAAACAAAATAAAAAGTTGATGGACTTTAACAAATATATATGGACTCAGTCAGCTCATGGCAATCAAATGGTACTATTCTTGTTATCAAGTCGAGTGGTGGGTGATCGGGCACATATTGTCAATGTAATTCCTTGGCCAGGGTAGGTTTAGTGGCACACTTGCTACTATGATCACTAGAGGTTAAGGTTGCTAGCAGTTGGATAGATGGGCTAATGGTAAAGACTCCATAGCCTAGCTAGTTGCTTAGCTGACACTCTAACACCAAGAAGCTCAGTGGCAGGACGAGGGTATCCCATGCCTAATCTGGGTAGGGAGGGCCTTTCTCATTAAGATTGTGTGGGGCTACTTAAGGGTACACGGTTGGGAGGTTAAGCCCCTCACAATGCTTCTCCTCTCCACCACATGCCAGGACTAGCACAAGACAAAGGTTTGATCTGCATTCAAGTTATCTTCTTTCATTGGGTACTTTACTTTTATGTACTTGCAAGTTCAGTTCAAGATATGTTTAGTTAGTTGATATTGTTATAATCATTCAAGCAGTTAATTAGTTTTTCTCCTTTCAATTATTTGGGATTCGGTTAATCTGTTATAACCATTGATCTCTTTCATATGAACATGTATAATAGCTGTTATAACTACCTTCTCATGCTCATGAATATGAAAAAGTAATTGTGTGCAATGTTATGATAGTTGTTACTCAAGGCTGGTAAAATGAGATGTTACATAGACTTGCATACGTCTAGATGAATCAGCTGCAAGGGTTTTCATGTTGAATATTTCTTGCTCTTTGAGTTTTCCCTTTGTTTACTACCAACTTGGCATTCTCTACGTGTTGTGTCGGTTTAACATTTTTTGGTAAATCTCTCACTACTTGTTTTTATCTTTACCATAGTTTCAAAGTTGACATGGCCTAGTCTCTTATGCAATAGCTAACTCTCATATTCTGAGTTATCAAACAACCATTCTCACTCATGCCTTTTATGTAGTAAACGTTTCCACTTGTTTTAATACCTTTGGCAACTAGTTTCCTAGTGTTTCCTTTTCTGATTTCACAACTGGAATTAGTAAAGATAACTTCATAACCTTTATTGCAAATTTGATAAACACTTAGCAAGTTATGTCTCAATCATTTAAGACAATAGACATCATTGGTTTTGTGCTTGTCATCGACTGAGATATTCCCTATCTTGCATATAGAGGCAGCTTCTTCACCAGAAAATCTTCAAGACCCCCCGTTATATTTCTCAAGCTTCATAAAATTCTTTGTGTCCTCTATTGTGGTTTGAGCATCCAAAATCAATAATCCATGCAGCAAGTTCCACTTTGGCATGTAATCCAATCATCTTCTCTTCCTATCTTCCAGATCTTTCTTTATTTCCTTTCCTTATAGCTAGAAGCAATGACTCTACATTTGAGATTATCCTCATTCTCGGGTGAATGTTCCTCCATAGTACATAAACTTTTCAATTCTCTTTTATAAGCATCGAATCTATTATTTTCATCATGATATTCTCTGAATTCTTTTTGATAAGGACATCTTGAAGCAAAATGACCGATTCTACCACAATTAAAGCGTTTTAGAGTCAACTTACCTTTGTCTTTGTCAATCCCTCTCACCATTCTTCTTACAAAATTTTCTTCAATCTTATCCATGTATTTCTTAGCTCCATCTCTAGGATTGACCAGTGCCTTGAATGCTGCCTTTTTTCACTTTTCCTTGATTTCATCCATTTCAGCAATCTCCTAAGCAAACAATGAACCAAGAAGTTGATCCAAGGTGTAGGGGTTCTTTCCTCAATTGCATGCTTATTTGATTTGTAGGATTTAGGCAAAGTCATCAATATTTTTCTTACTGCTTTTTTTCTAATTGTTCCACCAGCACCCTTGATGCATTTACAATCTCATTTACTCTGTGAATATAGTCTTCAATGGACTCATTATCACCCATCTTTAAATTTTCAATCTTGTGTTTCAGATTTTTTATTTTGGCTTCTTCATAGACATTGCTTAGTGTATCCCAACAATCCAATGAATTTCCCGAACAACTCATCACTCAAACAATTGAGAATAGCAACCTTAGCTTTCAAATTGTTTTCTCCAACTCTGATCTCATTCAAAGTCTATGGTCCACCCTGAGGTGCAATATAACCCTTTTGAATACTTTCCGATAATCATTTTCACATAGACTCAAGATGAAATTGCATTCATTCCTTCCGATAGGCATTATTTATACCTTCAAACTTTCGAACTTTGAAACTTGAATCCTCAAACATACCAAATCTCCCTTAAGCAATTAAGCTTTATAAGAAGGGAGCAAGCTCTAATACCAATTGTTGAACACATAATCGGACAAGGGGGGAGAATAAATCTGGACCACAATAATAACTTTAATTGAAATCTTTACAAACCATAAATCACCATTAGCAATTATCTTTTATTAAACAATAAAGTAGAAAGCAGGAACACAAGAACACAAGATTTACCTAGAAACCCTAAGATTGGGAAAAAACACATTGAAAATTAAACTCGCAATAAAGATAATTTTGTATTACAATGATTAGGCTCACTCCCTAGACTTGCACAGCTAGGGGCTCGCTGCCTCGAAACAAGTTACAAAAGACTTGCTCAACTAAAACTCATTATCTCATAACAAAATACAAAAAGATATACTAGAAACCTCACTGTCATCTAGTAGCGTGGATCTCATTAATGAAACAAAAATATTGAGTATGAATCAGCAGCACACAGTCTCTAAATATATTTCTTTGAAGCACAGATTGTTGTACATCCACTTCTCTTCTTCCCTTTGCACGATGTGCTCTTCCACCTTTTCCACTCTTCCCCACACACCCTTTTAGCCTTGAAGACATTCTTTGAATATAAGATAGATCATTAAAAGATTTATTGCAAGTCGGCCTCAACCAAGATAAACAATATTATATAAAATAGATCATTCCAACCCAATATACACGAAGAGGTCCACTCTGGGAGAAAGAAGGATATCTTGAACACTCTCTTAAGATAGACCCAATAGTCCGCACATTGACAAGGGTATTTCAAAAACCTCACATATGAGTAGGAAAATAAAGCTCGTAGAATCAGTAGGCCAAGAAACATCTTTTGAAGCACTCTTGAAGCATGTGGATCTCCATGCAGCTAGGTGAGACCCAAATTTTGTGGATGATGTTCCAGTAGATAGTGGTTCAAGGATGGATGTCCCCCATAAAATTGTATGGGGAGTTATCTAGCAGGCAACTAGAAGGCCAAAGAATGAGGAGCCTGGGTTGCCATGCCATTAAGTAGATGGTGGATCAATGGGTCCTTTTTTGTGTACTGAGGTAATCTATCTGGCCAATTTCTGGACTTGCTCCAGAAAGGGGGTTGGGTCAATCGCTGGAACTAGTGAAGGCATGCACTTGATCGAGAAGCTTTTTGATGAGCATACTCTACCGGCTTAGAAACAAGAGAAGTTGCACTTGCATCAGTAGGGGCACAGAATGTGCTTGCAAGATGGCTATAGAATGGTGGGGGGGGCCTATCCTGCCCATTCAATAGTAGGGGTAGGGGCCCGCCCCGCCCAAAAATCTGGGCAATGGGGTTGATAGCCCCTAATTTATGTAGGCCTCTAGTAATCGTTGGGGGGGCTGCCCAACCAATAATGGGGGGCTTCGTGAGGCCCTATAGCCTATAGATAATAAGCCCATAAACAGATTCTTGTAATGAAAATAGTTCAATAGTTGAAGAATAGTCATAATAGGGTAATGATTCTAGACGTAACATTCAGAATAGCCATAAGGCGGGCCCTACCAATAGAAGCCGAAAGAGAGGCATTCAATTAACATCCCTCCTATAGCTTCCCCTACAATTTGGTTGGGCCTTAGGGCCCTTACCCGAGCTAGTTTCCCTTCCTCGGTCGTTACACAGCAGGGTGGGGGTGATAGTTGGCCTACCATTCTATAGGTGATTCTATACGTAACATGCCAATTGTTACACGTCAGGTGGGTGGACAAGTTACGTCTATAATATATGACCTCAAATTCTACGGTTCTCGTAAGCTCCCCACAATTTTATAGAGCGAACAGATCCATAGAATAGTAGGGCTTGTTTTCATTGCATTCAAATAACGGCCCCTAGGGCCTTGTCACCCGCATATATATCAGGCAAGGCCTAGAATTTGAAGTAGGGCATAGGGTAGTAGGTCAAAATGCCCAACAGAACCTCTCACAAATCTTTCATTAGAATAGTAGGGACCATAGAATTTGGCAGGCTCATGAAGGAACTTTTCACCGATTCTATCAATTGGCCCGACAGAACCTCACTTCTTTATCACAACTAGAAGACGTAACTTTTAAGGACAAACTAGCACGATTAAAACTAGCAAGATGAAGAACTCTCTTTTCACTTTCTTGCAACTCAAAGATGTCATTAGAATAGTAGGGCAACCCGCATTCCTTTCTACAGATCCATGCAGCGAAAAGGGCAACGAGAGCAGTTGACCCGGAACTAGCATAAGCACCAACAGCTACAGAGATGAAGATAGGAGAGGCAAACACAAGAGTACAAACAACACCAAAAGCGTTGGTAGCTAGAGAAAAGGCAATGGATAAAGTAGCAACAGTCCGGCCCTTTAGAATAGTATGGGCAAAGCCATAAGCATAGACAAAGAAGGCAGAGACAAAAACCCCTACTATGGAACAAGGCAATGGAGATTTATTCAGCATGCAAAGCTAGAAGCTTCAGCAGTTCCAAGTCAAGATCGAGATGCTATTCCATTTGATCCAATTTCCTATAGATAAGTAGGGGCGATGCCTTAACCCCAACCACTTGTTCCGTAACCCGCACTTCTGCAAGATAAACTTAAGGGCCCCGGACTATTCTTTTACTTTCGTCTTTGTATCTTTGTTACCAATCTACCCATATATAGTCTATATTGTGCTAGCCTACTATTCTATAGGTAAGGGTGATGTCTATTCATTAAGCTTTTGAGCCAATAGAGTAGTCGTTGCCCTACTATTCTAAAGGTGCCCGGTGATCCAGCTAATGATGCCTTTCCAAAAGGAACAAACAACACCACCGGCCTTGCCGATGATCAACAACAACATCCTAACACTAATTGTGAAGTATACTCTGACCAAAAGAATGATCTTGCATAAGGTAGCACATCCTGTTAGAAATAGGAATTACTACGGGGGGTGAATCAGTAATTTACAAACTTTAGTCACCAACTGAATATTATTTATTACTTTGAACCATGCATAAGAAAGTAAACAAGTAATGCTGAACAAAAATAATAACCATGCATAAAGAGAACTCATAACACCATATTTTGTTAACTAGGGAAACCCTGGCCAAGGGAAAACCTCACTGGGAATGATACCCACTAGATAATATATTGATATATATGTTCCTTGTTAGAGGATGGACCCCGTTAGGAGTCAATGAGAAAATTCAGTATAGAGAGTCCCTGTTAGGAGACTTTGAATCCCTATTAGGAGTTGTAGTACAGTAAATGCAAGGAGAGCTCACTACCCAAACATGCACTTCCAATTACAAGAAGAGCTCACTGCCCAAACAAGTAATTAGACTTCAGGTATATTGGTGTTGTAACTTCTGTCTTGATTGATCTCTGATCTCAGCTCAATCTCAGATCACAAAATTCAGTTCTCAAAAACTTCACATGTATCGCTTCATAGAAAGTTCTCATATCACTTATTACAATACATTTGCACACTTCTTTTCACAAGATGTCCTTTGCATAAATATCATGCCTTTTCACAAATTGCTGCTGGGTCAACTAAGACCATAGTATAATTTTCCAACTTAGAGTAAACATCTAGGATGTTGGCCCTAATTGATCAACTAATTATTCATAAACAAATAATTCCTTTACCTTTAATTCTGCTGTTTTGTTTCACTAGTAAAATGCGAATATCTCTTTTCCATACTGTCTGTACTTATGTCCGAGGTTATACACATCACCATCAACATGTATACTATCTCTAACTTCACTAATCATAATATAATGTCAATAACAAGTTACATGCAAAACAATACACTACTGTAAACCAATTTCATACTTAGACAATTTTATGAGTACCAAAAGCTAAGTATCTTTATTTCCGAGGTTTTCTACAAGTATGTACATCATGTGTTGCCATAAATGACAACAATTACATATCTTCATTAGCCAATTGTCAACACATTCAAATACATAGGAAGATAACATAACTGAACATACTGGGTATAGATCATCAAAACTCATTTGTTAACTACAAATATCATCAAAAAACAAACTGTATGACCAAGCATGATTAAGATCATTATTCAACAACAATGTATCCAATCAATATCTAGAGTCTAGACACTGAAGATCCTTTGAACCATTCTGACATAGCTTCTTTGCTCACTAGCACCGTTACCTTTCTAAACAAGTCTGTATACATCCAAATCAAGCACAAGCAAGGTATTAGCAAGTTTATTAATACCTCATCAATACATCATCCTCCTGACAAGTTTGACTTCCATTACAACCAACATGCCATATTTTGTAAAGACACTTTCTCAAACTTTACCAAAACTTAGTTGGTTCAGTTTGACATTTGTCAAAACCTTGGCATGATATTATGTCTGATATTTTCTGATTTCTTTCATCGCATGAGATATTGTATGATGTTTCAGTTACAAGAAATGCAAACATTCATTCCCACAAATTATAAGTATAAAGCACTAACCACAAGGACCATATCCAAAGTTAACATCACAAAACCAAAGATTCATATAAAGACGATTAGTCAAACACTCATGAATTGCAGCATTCGGATACTTCATTCGTCCATCCAGGTAATTCTATCAAATAGTTTGCAAGTGTTGTTAGTAGATATTGTGTAGCCGACGAGTTGACGTCGTCGGTAGATATTGTGTAGCCGACAGGTGGATGTCGTCGGTAATTGTTATGTAGCCGACAAGCCCTTCGAGAAGGTTCTTTGGAATGGTATAAGCACAATTTTGGATCATCATTGTAATCATGATTGGAAGCACTATGTAATCTCTTCAGCATATATGCGAATAATAAAAGGAGTACTGCTGTTCTTGTCTATTGTCTATATGCATTAAACTATTTACCCCATACGGTAAACATTTGGCGTCGTTGCCCAATGTACCTAGAACGAGGGCAAAAGAATGAAGACTAATGCCAAATCAGCTAAACAAAGATAGAAATAAGATAAAGGAAAAAGATGAAATACACACCGCACAAGAAAATTTAATTTTGGCACAACAAGCCAAGCGCAGACGGAGGTTTCAGCAGATTGCCGACAAACACCGAAGCACTGAGGAATTGTTGGAAGAAACTCAACAGCGGCTGGATTTGGTGGAAGAAGCAAAGGAGGAATTTATGAACCTGTATACGCCAAGGGAAGAGAATCCAGACGGAAGGGAATTAACTCACACGGCTCGGAGTACCGAGGGAGCACGAGCGTGGAGTGAACTCTTCATCCATGATACACTTCTGGAACGGATAACTTCGCTTAACGACAATCCTTCACCAAAGAACGCAGCTATTGATAAGACAACTGTCCGAAACAGCGCCGGTGTCAAAGTGCAAACCGCCGAGATACAAAGCGTTGGTGTCGGAGTGCAAACCGTCGAGATACAGAGCGTCGGTGTCGAAGTGCAAACCGATGGGATACAGAGCGCCGGTGTCGGAGTGCAGACAAGTGCCGATGTTGCAGTGTCGAACACCGCTGGTGGAGCAACATAGAACAACGCCCGAACACAAAATCAAGTAATATAGCTAGACCAAAGGAGAAGTTGCCAAAGTTTGATGGTGATGGAACGGCCGATCCAATCAGACACTGTAAGACATGCAAAACAATTTGGACAGCAAATGGCGTAACTGACACAGATGAATGGGTGCGACAATTTCCAGCAACCCTAAGGGGTGTAGCAGTTGATTGGTTTGCCAACACAGATCCCCAAAAATTAACTACACGGGCGGACGTTAAAAAGGAGTTTTTCAATGAGTTTCAATTGCTATGCAATGACAATGAAATCATAGCAGAAATATACATCACAGAGCAAGGGAAAAATGAAACCGTCCGTGTATATGCCAAAAAGCTCAAAGAATTAATAAATAAAATGAAAACTAAGCCAGCAAATGGGCTGAAAAAGCGATGGTTCATTGAGGGACTACGTCCGGAGTTAAGGAAGAAAATGAAGATTGTGCCACCATCATCATACACCAAAGCATACAATTGGGTAATGGACTTAGAGAGTGAACAGAAAACAAAAAATAAGAAGAAAAGTAGCTCATCCGACTCAGATGACGTGTCTTTAGAAGAAGATAGCAGTGATGACGAAAAGGGTAGCAAGAAGGTCCGAGCTCTCCAGAAGGACATGATCAGAATGATGAAGGAATTTAAGAATATGCAAAAGGAGAAGAAGGGAAACGAGCTATGGTGCACAGAATGCAAGAGAGAAGGTCACACAAAAGAATCCGGTCCAAAGAACTAATTCTGTGAGATCTGCCAAATTATGGGACATTCCACAAAAGAATGCCCCTTCAATATGAAAAACAAGAGGACATCAACAAGTGCTCCTAACACAGGAGGCTTCCACATCAGGAGGGAGCAGAAACACCAGCAATGATTGTGCCACTTCGGGTGGGTACAGAAATAATAAAAGAGGGTAAAACAACAATACCAACAATAATAATGGGGGCCGCAACCGAATTCAGTACGATGCGAACGGCCGCCCGATGGTTCAATGCCGAGCATGCAATTTGTGAGGCCACTTTGCACGAAACTGTAAATCAGCGAATACACCAAAGTTGTTATGCCGATGGTGTGGTCCTAGAGATCATGAAGATGCCAAGTGCCCGAAATCAGAAGTGAATCTGATCAACATTGGCGTGGACGAAGAAGTCTTAGCAATCACTTGTAAACAAGCAAAACTGTACCTTGACCCAACGGAAGAAAAGAAGAGATTGGAAGAAACGCGGGCGGAAATTGAGAAAGCAACGCAGGCAAAGAAATCACAATTGAAGGACACTACCAATACTTCAACAAGGAACTGCGCAAAACAAAACATCATACGGCAAGTATTACAAATTGAAGTACCAGTCAAGTTAACTGATCTGATCCTCACAATGCCTCAACGATGGACAGCACTCACGAACATAGCCCCGACTGCTAAATTACCAGGAGAACACGGAAGGGAGAAGGAAAGTGGAGTAAGTACAGTAGACGGAAGGGAGAAGGAAAGAAGAGCAAGTGCAGCGGACCCAATGCTGTTAGCCCTCACATCCGGACGACATTTGGCGGTCGTAGAGATGGGTATATTAAGAACGGTCCTTTCAAACACAATTGTAGATGGAGGTTTAGGGGTCAATGTCTTACCAAAAGATACCTGGAAGAAGTTGGGACAGCCGACGTTGTGGCCACCTACATTCTAATTGCTCACGGCAAACCAGCACGAGATCAAACCATTGGGAATCCTGATGACACAACCAGTGACTATTTAAACACAGTCGTTCCTACTCGATTTCGTCATCATCCTGTTGAAGAGGAGAGGATATGATGCCATTATGGGCAAAGGATGGGTCGTACAAGCAAAGGTTAAACATAACTGGAAGAAGAATACCCTATCAATGGACCGCGGAGGCAAAAGATTCATAATTGACTTGCACACACAAATGGTAGGTGAAAGGCAGCGTCGTTAGATTCCGAAGGCAAAGGTGGAGGGTATGACGAGGGGAAGAAGAGAATGGAACCTGATGAAGAGGGAGTATTCAGACTGGAAGGAGGAATTGGTAGATGGAGGATTACAAACTCTTCCCATGCTGCAACATGTTGGGCGTTGAAGAAGAAAAAGGAAGAAACGAGTTATAGGAGGAATATAGTGAACTAGAGGAAGGAGAAGCGCAGGTGGATGAAACACCAGCGCATACGTTCAGTGAAGATAAGCCACTAAAATATGAAGAGGCCATAGTACAAACCATGAACCTCGGAGATGATATTGAACCAAAAAACATACTGGTGGGAGAAGAGAGAGCTTTGACCCACACGAAAAAGAGAAGAATACACCGTACGGCTAGAAATTTGTAGGAAGAGACCTGGAGGTGCACCATACGGCAAGCACAGGGCAAGGGAAAAATACCTTTCAGACTGGAGGCTACGTACAGACAAGGAGCTACAACCATACGGCCTTCTAGAAGCAGGCAAGGAAGTATTATACGGCCTAGACAAAGCAACTGTACAAATTCAGGAAAGGGCAGTACGAACCATCTATGGTACCGTATGATATTGTACGAACATGAGTACATCACTGTATGGTACATGAACAAAACCGTACGGCCACAGAGGGGGATACACATTACCAAACAACACTGTACGATCAAAAAAGGTAATCATATGGACGACCAGAAGAGGCTACCATACGGATTGAAGGCATCGTACGGACAAGGAACCAGCACCATACAGCCATGTAAATGCTTGTTGTATGGACATGAGAAGTATCGTATGGCCAAAGAGGTGTATTGTACGACAATACGACAAACAAATGAAGGGGAAGCCATGTCTAAGCATTACACCATATGACAGCCGTATGAGTACGGCTTAAGGAAAACAAAAGGGAGGGTATGTCATATGACCATCCAATGCCGGGTATGTCGTACGGACTTGGAGCGTAGGGGAATAAATCAGGACACACCGTACAGCCATGGCTAGGAAAGTTGCAAAAAAAGTAAGAGCACCGTACAGTCGTACGACCAGATTGCTTGGAGCTTGGGTGGATGTACAGCGAAGGAGAAAGACCATATGGCTTACTCATATGGACATCAATAGTAGGAGAACCATACCGTACGATAGCAGGAAGATGATACGGCTATGACAGAAGCAATCCATTATGTAGTTGTACATTGGCAGCGAGGTTGTAACATAACAGAGAGAGACCACTGTACAGACATAGAAGAAGGGTGACAGGAGGTTTTCTAAAAAAAAAAAAATTAACGATGACAGATTGAAACAGTTCAAAATGAGTAATGCATGATGCCAAAGGGAAGAGAAAGACAGAAATAGGTAGTAAAACATAAGCAGTTGTCAGATAGAGTGTGGAATCGGAAGGAAATGACAAAAATGGTGTGTTCCATGAACTTTTGTGTGAGTTTGAGAGTGCTAATTTGGTGTTGGCGGTGGGGGTGCTGCCCCTCGACCCCGCCCTGTATCGCGACAAGGAGCACACTTGGACCTCGATGGGACCCCTAGTCAGTTCAGTTATCAGTTGTGGAAGTGTGACTAGTTGATGAGACCTGGAGTTGTTGCAGGCATAGAGTGTCTGAGTACCAGAGGTAGAGAGAGCACTAGAGCAAGCCTTTCAAGAGGGATGATATGCTTGAGGCACTTGGAGTAGGTGTTGGACGTGAAGCTATCTTGGTGGATGCATAGAGAGTTCGGGAGGAGCTGATCATCCAGTTGAAGGCAGTACAACGACACTTGGCTCAGGGTACCCACGAGTTGGAAGCAACGAAAGCAGCACGGGTGGCTATCAAGGTCAACTTGATTAAGGAGACAGTATTGTGTTAGCAGAGGCTACAGATGCAACGTGCTTTGGAGACCAGTATGGTGCAGGCATGGGACGAATGTGAAAGTGGTGTGACAGAAATAGATCTATCTTGTTGTAGTTAGTCAGTCAATGTATTATGTTCTGTTAATCTGTCTCGGATATTTTGTAATTGTCGTTCGGAGACGACTTTTCTCTTTTGGGGGGGATGATGTCATTGGTAGATATTGTGTAGCCGACGAGTTGACGTCGTCGGTAGATATTGTGTAGCCGACAAGTGAATGTCGTCGGTGATTGTTATGTAGCCGACGAGCCCTTCGGGAAGGTTCTTTGGAATGGTATAAGTACAACTTTGGATTATCATTGTAATCATGATTGAAAGCACTATGTAATCTCTTCGGCATATATGCGAATAATAAAAAGAGTACTACTGTTCTTTTCTATTGTCTATATGCATTAAATTGTTTACCCCGTACGGTAAACAGCAAGTCCCCCCTGTTTATAAGAGAAATCCTCGTTCTTGTACTGACTATGACTCACTTATTACTAGATTGAAACAGATTATGGCAATACAATGCCCTATCAATACATTCAGAAACTCTAACTGAGTTTGCTCAGATTTGCATTCATCTAAATATCAGACAATTTGTGCATTCAGGAGGTGATTAAATACAAATCAGATTGTAAGATAAATGATGCAGCTATGACCAGATTTTAATATTAACTTCTTCAAATAGAACCATTGATTACAAAATGCCTTCATTACAACCAGCACATGTATAGGCATCAAATGGCTTGGAATACAAAAATGATAGATGATTCTATTTGCAGCTGATTATGTCAATATTGCTTGTTTAATCTGACCTGTGACTACTGTAGCTTATCTTTGCCTGATTGTTGTGTTGAGTAGACAGTCCTTAGCACAATGATCCCTTACTCGAAGACAGCACTGTATATAATGTTTCCACAGCTGTAACTTGAGTCACTTGGGGATTGTTAGTATTGTAGACCTCGTGCCATGTGAGGAATGGTTCCCATCTCATGGTGACAGTAGTCACCTTCAACAATGTTAAAACACTCAGCTCCAGAATTTAGTCACCCATGTATAACATCAGGTCCTTAACATTTGTGATCAGCATTTGATAAAGACTTGGCATAAGCAATATATGGCGCCAATCTGGAGTAATTTCCACCCATAAGAAGTTTGCCTGGCCGCAACCCAACTACAGTAAGATGAATACTTGCCCACAAACAAATGTATGAACTTCACCTCAAGAATTGTTGTAGGCACTTTGGACTCTGACCCAAGGCTACATCCAAGGAAAGCAAACCACTAGGAGAGCCATCCTAGGATTCGAAGCTTAAACTAAATTTTGGAGAAATATCCAAACAAAAACATATGTTGTGAAATGTATGAATGAAAGATTTTAGTAACGTCCGTGAGGCCAAAGCAACCTATGGGAACACATAGAAAAAGAAAGCACCCCAGAATAGGGTACCAAACCTTTACGCCTTTTGAAATGATCACTATGTTTGTTGTCTTGTCTAGTTATGTTTCCTCAAAAAGAGTACCTAAATTGCTTACTTCTAGAATATCCTCATAGCCGGAGTGGATGTCATTATATACTAGACACTCCATGATAAAATGCCGTTTGCTACCACTCTCGTGTTGCAAAATAAACATATTCTCTCCTCCCACTCTTCCTTAGGTGTCATCCATCTACCCATTTCGCACCTCAAATGATGAGAACTTGTCCTAAGCTGCACTAAGAGCATTTTAGCTCTCCATTTGATATTCGTTCCTATGTATGCTTTCCCCGCATGGTCTCTCATGGGGTTAAATTCTTTGATATAAGTGTCTTTTTTGTGCCCATTTTATTTTGACCATATAAGACTCCCAAATTTTTCCTTCACAAACATTTTTAATTCCATCCTTGTTATCCAAACATTCACGCATACTAACATTCCATTTTTGCATCCATTTGACATTTTATTTCATCCAAGAGTCCTTTCTTCTATCAAGTCTTTCCTCTATGATCAATTTAGGCTAATGGTTTTTTTCATACCTTGAGTTTTCTTTAAATTGCTTGGTAACCAAAACATTTTCAAACCCTCTAAAGTGAATATGCTTGCTTCTAACAACAGGATCTCATAAGGAACAACAAGTTTAGTTTTGAGGTTGTTGATGCTTAAATGTTTATAGATTCTTTCCACTTGCCTCCATTTCTCATCTAATAGGCTGCTGCCCCAAATCTCATGTCCGTAACAGAGCAACAAGGTAACCAACACACCAAAAAGCATCTTCTTGATTTTCCAATCCCATAGTTTTGCATTCCTACATCTACATCGTAAATAATATAGTTATTTGCATCCTCCCTAAATCCTTTTTGCCCTACAAGTTTCTCAACTAAGTTTGTTGTGGAAATCGATCCCAAGATACTTGTACTCATCCACAATCTCTGAAGGATTGCCTTCGATAAGAAAAGTGTTTTGCTTCCTCTTGTTTCTTTTCAAAGAGAAGAATGTCGCTTTCGTTTTGCTAGTGTTCACTTGCATCTCAACCTCATGACAGGAGGCATCAAGCACCTTCAGACTTTCCCTCAAACCATCATCCGCTTTGACAATTAAAATGAGATCATCTACACGTAGAAGTAGCTTTACCACATATTTAATTAGTTGAACCCTATCACCACTACTCTTGTTTAGCCATTCTTTGAAAGATCCCTGATGGATCTTATCTGTTGATCTGCTATAATTTTATATTTTTAAATCTGTTTTCCTATTTACTTGTGTTTTCTTGCAGAACTAGACAGAAGTGCAGAAAGGTTTGTTTGTTTTTGATGGTTTTATAACATAGAAAGGAATAGGGAACAGCAACCATGAAACAAGACTGAAATAAATAAGGTATTCAATAAAAATCAGAATTATTGCAAACTGTACCAAGCAAATTTGTCTGAATTATAGAGCCAAGCAATAAATCCAATGCATTTCCCAAAGCTCACATACAAATTTGATGTCAAACTGGAAGGTGAAGATTGTTCTCGAATCTAGCATACATTTGGATGTGAATACAAGCAATACTCTATACACCACGTGGTGTATCTATTGCAAATGGCATTCCACAGGCTACAATGAACCACGTCCCAACTGGAAGATGATATGCCACGCTGAAACCCCAATGAGAATTGATGCCTATGTCCTTAATCACCACACACAATGCCAAAGATTGTTGAGGGCTACATCCCAGCCAATCACTAACCTGGGGTTTGCGTCCTAGACTAGAAATCGCCCATTCAGAGCAAATTCATAAACAAGTTGCCAAATATGCAAAAGATGATCTTAGAATGAAGCTTCTATCTCCTTATAACCCCTCTCAATTGCAAATCAAACCCTAAGTGTCTCCAAGTGGCATTGGGTAGTGAAAGTGTTATAATTTCTTATTTTAAAGTGGTCATGTTACTAGAAAATGACCTTTTTCCTCATAGACAGAAATCTGTTCACTGAATTGCCCTGAGACCAAAGAGAAAGATTTAGAGAATTTCGAGACCTTTCCAATGAGCTATCACACCATAGGATGCGCATCCAGATGAGGCCAAAAACCCCTTATTACTCCAAAATGGCTAATAACTTAGCTTATTTAATTATTAAACGCTAACTTAGGAAATATTAAAAATATAACCCAAATAGCCACAAAATGCCCAACTGACATCACAAACCATAAAATCATCCTGTCACCTATCTGTGACTGAAGTCGGAAATTAAGGAGCCACTGGCAGTCTCATTCCTAAAATCTAGGGATGCTCCTAAAATTTAGGAAACAAGCCCTATCCCTCTGAAACTGAACCCAAAGAGTAATCTCATAAAGCCCCAACCCTAGGAAAGATCATACCTCCTAAAAAGTAGGAACTACCTCCTAAAAACAAGGAATGACTCCCAACTGATCAATAACTGCCAAAACATCAAGTCCCCAACACTAAATAACCATACTGGGTCTCTATCCAACCCTGTCAGCCTACAAGACCCCATAATAAGTTGACTCACATGTCTCTGCTAGACTGAGCTAAAAGAGGGGACATTACATTCTTCTAACTTATTGATATATATCCCAAACAAGGTTTGCAAAAGGGGGCATCCTTGTTTGACACCTATATTGCTGCCAAAGCACTCTGACATCTCATCCATATTTTTGGTTTTAGCCATGACTTGCTCATATAGTCTATGTACCGCAGCCCTAAGCTCAATAGGAATTTTTTGTTCTTTCATTATATCCCAATGGTACCGTGTCAAAGGCCTTTTTAAAGTCAACATAACAGAAAAAAAAAGCGTCCTCACCATGTGTATTCCATATTTTTTCAACCAAGAAACTAAGTGTAGCACCATGATCAATAGAAAATGAATGCCCAAGCCACAATTTCCCTTTTTTATATTGCCTTTTCCTCTAATGACTTTTGAACATTAAAATATCACTTAATATGACTTACATTTAATTTTCCCAAAATATATTTTTCTTTTCTCCATTGGCTCTAAAAGTTTTAATTGTTAATAATTTACTAAGCCATTCAATTTAATAACATGCCATTTCATTATATTTTAATCTTGGCTTAGCATATTATTCACCCAAGACACTTAAACACCAATATTATAAAGGGGCCCACCATATTAATTGAATTTGGTTGAGTTATAAATTAAGCTTGGAATTAATTATATATTTAATTTGCACATTTGTATGAAGGGTTGTGACTCTTCCAAAGGTGCTAATTGTGAAAGGATGTGACCATTGCAAAGGGTAGACATGATGAAGAGGCATGACTCTCACCTACATTGGAAGATATGAAGGGGAGAAAATTTCACTAGAGGACATCCAAAGGAGATCAATCTGAGAATAATATATTAATCTCTAAGGCCAACAATAAAAAGTGGTGACTCAATCCTTATGAAAGGTGGTGAGCCTTCCACCAATAAAGTATAAAGGAGGATTCGCTCCAAGCATTAAAAGGGATACATCACGTTGTGAACCAAAGGATAAATAATCAGTAATCATTGTGATATGAATATCAGGATTTAACTGTGTGATTTTGAGCATCACCTAGATCCAATGAGTGCTAAGTGTTCCATTTATTCTCATGAGAGATGGATTCATGTTGAATCACTACTCATGAAACATGGGTCATCGAGTTTGACTCAAAATCACACAGTTAAATCCTGATATTCATATCACAATTTGACTAGCTGTGGAAATTATCTCCTACTTATCAATTGATGAGCTTAAGGGGCTTTCTAATGAATGGTTCATAAGGCACAACACTTGGTGAAGGTTTTGCAAATGGGGTTCCAAGCTTTGGGTTTAACTATGGAGGAAACTCTGTAGTTAAGCGCGCTCAGGCTGGAGTAGTACTGGGATGGGTGACCTCCCAGGAAGTCCCGGTGCTTCACCCCTGTGAGCATCACCTAGATCCAATGAGTGCTAAGTGTAGATCTAATGAGTGCTAAGTGTTCCATTTATTCTCATGAGAGATGGATTCATGTTGAATCACTACTCATGAAACATGGGTCATTGAGTTTGACTCAAAATCACACAGTTAAATCCTGATATTCATATCACAATTTGACTAGCTGTGGAAATTATCTCCTACTTATCAATTGATGAGCTTAAGGGGCTTTCTAATGAATGGTTCATAAGGCACAACACTTGGTGAAGGTTTTGCAAATGGGGTTGCAAGCTTTGGGTTTAACTATTGAGGAAACTCTGTAGTTAAGCGCGCTCAGGCTGGAGTAGTACTGGGATGGATGACCTCCCGGGAAGTCCCGGTGCTTCACCCCTGTGAGCATCACCTAGATCCAATGAGTGCTAAGTGTTCCATTTATTCTCATGAGAGATGGATTCATGTTGAATCACTACTCATGAAACATGGGTCATCGAGTTTGACTCAAAATCACACAGTTAAATCCTGATATTCATATCACAATTTGACTAGCTGTGGAAATTATCTCCTACTTATCAATCAGTAATCAATCGGCAATCAGTACTCATTAAAGGGAAGATCGGAGTAAAAGGCATTGATTAAGAGAAGATATAAAGGAAAATAAAATACAAGAGCAGACCAGCCTAATCAGAAGAGCAAATTAACCTAATCAGAAGGGCAGATTGACCCAATCAGCAGACATGTAATCAGATATAAGTAGCGATTAAAGCAAATGGTGACAAACTAATGACAACAATGGTGAAAAAATGAAAAGCTGTGATGGATGCAATTAAGCAAAGATATTAATTAAGGTAACCACTTAATATGCTACATGTGCAGCAATTATGGAAGAGCAACAGTTATAATGAAAAGGGGTAAGAGCACCTTACTACAATTTTGCTTCTAACCCCTATGTTGAGGGACTGTTGACAAACCCAAAGATCTCTAATCATGTGAGAATGGAGGGGGAATGCATGGAGGGGGAATGGATGCCTTAAGGAAAACTACCATCCCTCCTTTGTTTGAAAACCACCTTGCGAGAGAGAGGGTTTGAGGTGTAAAAGAAGGGTCACAAGGGGCTAGTGAGGAGGTCGTCCTAGTAGGACCGTTGTGGCCTACAAAAAGATGACACTTGCCAAATCAAGTCATGCCTTACAGCCTCTACCCTGACTCCACAAGATGGAAATGGAGAATACTTGTGCATATTTCCTAAAACCCACCTTGAAAGAGAAAGGGCCTGAGATGTACCAGAAGGGTCAAGAGGAGCAGTGAGGAGGTCCTCCTAGTAGGACCATTGTGTCTGAGGACAAGGCACTCACTAAGTCAAGTCTCCCCTTACAGCCTCTGCCTAATTCAACAGGGTGGCCACTGTTTGTAGCAGATGAAATGTTTGTGACATAAACTCCTCTTAGGCTCGATTTGAAAATAGCTTTGGGTGGACCCATCATATCACTATCCCAGTATGTTTTCTAAAAAAAATTGACTAAATGATGAGATATATGGTTTTGCATATATTGCATATGTTTTTCTTTCATGTTGTTTTGTGAGATCTGAATCCAGAATCATTATATTGAGGAAAACTTTATTTGGTGAACCAAAACCTTGCCCCTAATTTGTTACAATTGTGATTTTAAGGTAAATTAGAAACGGGATATCACAATGTCATCCTTATTTCTCATGTTCTCACGCTCTTGATTAGTACATTAGTTTAACTTCTTCTATGCTTCCTAGATACTAGCAAGTTCCTTGTTTGGTGTTGGGTTGGCAATGCTTTCAGCTTCACTTACTTGCCTAGTTCCTTTTAGGAATGAACTCGAGGAAAATGCTATTCTCTTTTTGTTGAGGAAAATGCAACTCTTTTTTTGTTGTACACATTGCATCATATCTCCATTAGTTCTTTACCATCATGAGAGTGTAAAGTTTAGATGCAAGGTACCTTTCTTGCAAAAGTGCACATCGCGTGTGCTGTATAAACATTTCTTCCATGCCTTTTGGGTGCACAGGGGTAATCATACATAATGACTGCTCTTGTCTATGGGTGCATGTTGCATCACTAGTTCAGTGTTGCATTTGGTATCATGAAAAAAACTTCTTAAATGTATTTTGTGAGTCTTGTTCATGGTTATTTTAGGGCAATACACAATTACAAATATATCCTTAACCAATTATTATAATTGTATGGAAAAGATTAGAAGGTAACACCAACATTAGTATTCATTTCTTAAGTATAAGAAAAACTCAATTGAAACTAATTTGCTTGGTTGTAAATCTTGTCAGTCAACATGAAATGTCAGGGATCTTCCACACAAGCACAATCTCTTCAAAAACAGTAAATTGTCTTGCCAACTAAGGTATAGATTTAACTTACGGGGGAATTTTCCCAGCTACAAGAATAATACATCGTTGAGAAAAAGGATTTTTAAATTTTGTTTGGTACTCCAAACTTCAAACTCTACAAGAAAATACATTGCAAAGAAAGAGCAATTATCTAATTTAGTCTTTAGGGTTCATCTTCAAAGAAACGGATGCTTTCATTAGGGGAAGATCAAGATGACCAAACAGGTCATCTCATAGAGGAGATATAATCAGGGGATAGGATGGGTGGGAAGCAGATAACTTGATGGTTGGTTTTAGCAGAAAACAGAAGCATGGCATAGACAAAAATAAAAAGCAGGACCAACAATTGCTAGTACTTCTAGGATGAGGAAGTTCGGTTACATTTTGCAAATGCAGATCATGAAAGGCGTACAGAACCTGTGAAACAGGTTAACAGAATATCACAAGGTCAGAGAGTTGCATGTATAAGAAGAGAAACAGCAGATCATATGGGAAACTGTGTCACTGTGAAAGATTTAGGAAGTGGTATGATATAGTTCCCAAAAAATTCTGCTGATCCAAGTGTCAAATATGGATTCTAAGGATTCAAGAAACGGAAGTAGCTATAATATGTTAATGGCATATCCTTGAAGAATTATGTAGGAAATTGGAAATGACAGAAAATGTCGTCGGTGATTATAAAAAGCTTCAGCATACAGGAAAAAAAATCAATATAAATTTCAGGCATAACTGTTAATCAGAACTGCACAAGTAAATCAGACATAGAATACTTCATGACAGTAATGCCCATCTCTGAAATTATTCGACCCAGACTTCATTGACTGTTCAGTCATTGATGGGTTCTACTGCTCAAATCTTCTAAGCTGGCTATCTGCTAGGGCTCCCCAATCTGCACTTGCTACTTTAAGAGTTTTTTTTCTATTTTTTGAAGTATCACTAAGTGGCTAAAGCCTTAATGTAATTTCCTTTTCGAAACTAACAAGTTGGCAGAGTTCAAGGCCAGTAGCTTTAATGTAAGACGGGGGGGGGGAGAGAGAGAGAGTCAAGTTTCGTGTATGAAACATACTCTAACAACACAAAAACACTTTACAGCTTTAATGAGATGTTTTAGAGTCTGTCTATGCAAGATGACATTTTCACGGGTTTAAGGAAACCAGAAATATTTGTTGGAAATGGAAAGAAATACTTACCCTCCAAGAAACATTTTTTGTGGACATTTTGTTAAAATCATCAATTAAATTTCAAATGACACTTTTTTTCAAATTCAATGAAAATAAGCCAGTGATGTCTAAAGAGAAACTTACAACAACATTGGCACGGTTTACAAGTGCTTGTGGCACAGAATTAACATTTATATAGTAGAACCTAACTCTGCAAACAAGCACAAAAAAAATGAACAGTTCAAACAGGAGACTAATAATCATGTAATAGAATCACCTAAGATAAGGTTCATGTAATTATACAAAGATAATCATAACACTCAAGCAAACAAGAAACCACAAAACTAAGATATAAAACATTCATACCTTGGATAGAATTCAGCTGCTAATTTCTCCAATTTAGGCTTTAAATATATGCATTTTCTGCACCATGTTGCCATCCTAGAAACAAATCAAAAGAATTAGTTGCCATCATGACACAAATTTATGAAGCTTTTCAATTTAATACAAAGACTTGACTGAAATTAACCACAGAATGCCTATGTAAGCTAGAGGTCCACATATTGTGCGCACACACACACACGCACACACATATATGCATAGATGCATACATATATATACATATGATAAGTATATGTGTATGTGTGTGTGTGTGGGTGTGTGTGTATATATTCATGCATACTATTATAATTGGATCATAATTGCATTATTTGATTCAGTTTAGTTAAAGGGTCAAGACAATAGACTTACTTTAAATTTTGTACTTTATAGGACTCTTTAAGTGTTTGAGACATGTTTCCACTCATTCCATCATGCAGAATTGGCCAAACAAACAGTGTGGGCATGAATAAAAAATTAAAAATATACAGACTTGCAAATACAGTTTATATATCATATAATATTATTATTTAAAATAATCATGACATTGAAATCTTTGATAGTATGAAATTATGACGGTCATAGAGATAATTGTCTAAGTTGACAATTTTTTCTCCACTCCCATAACCCTCTTATTGTAATCAAGTTTCTTATACGACAAGAGATCCTAATAACTACTGGAAGCTAGCAGTGGAGACCCCAATAATGTTGAAGGGGCAGCATACCCAGCAGGGTCAAGGGGCAGCACCCATCATGGAGGTTTGGTGGCAACTCCCCAAGTGGAGTCAAGATGCAATGTCATCATAAGAATCCAAGACAACACCCAGAGCAAGGTCGAGGGGCAACATGCCTAACACATTCCTTATCCCAATACAAGATAGCGTCGAGGGGTAAAGTAATTTGCCACTAAGCCCAAACCAAGGTCTTTGAAACCAAACAAGCCTTCATGTTGCATGCCATTTTCACAATTTTACACTTACTGGCAAGTACTTGACACATTTTTTGTAACATCCCCTTTTCCAAGGCCTTAGCTAACAACTAGCATATCATCAAACTACAGTATCTACTTCATATTCATGAGAAAGAAATTATAACAGTTATGGTCATCCAAAAGAGATTAACAATCACAATCAGTTTAACTGAAATATCATAAGTTCATAACTAACAATTTAAGCCATCATTAATAAATCTAAAATAGAGAATTTAAGTTTCCCATACCCTAAATTCTGAAACTGGAATCCACCTACGGCAGCATTTGCAAAACCCAGATTAGTCCACATATACCACTTAGGGCACAAATAGTTATACTGTTGTATAGTCCCTTTCCTTTCCTATTGCTAACTATGGCAATGACATATAGTTAAAAAATATGTTCATATTCATTATTCACATAAAAGGACAATTATAACAACCATCAAGTAAGCCAATCTCATGCATACAAATATATTTCATGTTCAATTGGAAAATCAACTGATTTCTAAGCATTTGAAGGGAATAACTGATTAAACGATAATTAGAGTCTAACATTCTTCAACTTGAGATTGCAAATATTATAAAAGTAAAATACCCACTACCAAAAGGTGTTGAATGCAGATCTTATCTCTGTCAAGTGTAAGCCTTGGCATCTGGCGGAGAAGAGAAGCATTGTCAGGGGCTTAACCTCCCAACCATGAACCCTTAAATATCCCCACACAATCTCAACCGAGAAAGACCCTCTCTGCCCAGAATAGATATGGGACACCTTGTCCAACCACTAAGCATCCTAGTATTTAGAGTATCAACCCAGCACTCAACTAGACAGCAAGATCTAAAATGTTGGACTATCATGAGATGACTCAGTTATTTAGATGTGATTATTTGTTACTGATTTATGTTTACTTTATCATGCAGGAGTATTTTCATTCTCACCCTTCATCTCAACCATGCTGGTCCTCGTGGATGAATTCTTGGGTGGTTCCATAAAGTATTGATATCTCACTTATTGTCAAAACTACTCTATGGAATTATAGATGAAAATTTATAATTCTTTCCAGATTGTTTCCATTATTAAACATGTGTTGCACTCATCTCAAAGATATATTGGCCATACCTCTGTACAAGCTGGCACTTCTTGGCAGAGATAGTCGATTCAACACCATACACATTCATTCTTGAAAATGCCATTATGGGAAGAGCCCTTAGATAAGCATGCTGGTACTTTCTTATATAGACATGGAGAAAAGGTAAAAGAAGATATACACACAGCTGTGATCCATTCCAATTTCTGAATACATAATGATAATGATGCCTTCCTTTGAATCTGGTAATCTATTACCAGAATTCTGAATAAGCACAAAGAAATCAAAGTATAATTCATGAGCTAAAGATTGTGAGGTTCAACCTGATTTGGGAAACATGATGGATATATATACAAAAATATTCAGTGATCACTATAATGTTGTTAATGATGTCAAGTTCGTGCCTTGATAAATATACTCAAACAACATGCATGATTTAGACATAATGGTTATTAATACAAATGTATGATGGCCTAAGAATGCAAGTAATGAAGAACATCAGATGTGCAGAGCAGTGGTAATAGTTCACAAAGAATTAAAGAAAGAATGCATACACAACAGTAGCAGTCCATTAATGACAAAGGTTTGAAAAAAATAGTGAAGAGGGATCATGAAAATCATGCACAGCAAACAGTACACTACCTGCAATAGCAATGGTACATCAATGGAAAAACACTAACGTTAGCACACATCAACAATCTTTGTCATACTCAACCAGATCTCCAACAGGGTCCTTATGGTAAGAGTTTGAAGTCTAAAACACAGGTTGAATGTTGATTGACATGCATATGAAGAAGTACTACTTGGAAAGGTTAGTGAGTCTCCTTTGCATTTGTGAATTAAAATTGGGTTAATTCCTTATACAAGTTGAGTTAAGAGTTGGGTATCAAAGAAACATTGTGGCAGTGTTGTCTATTAGTTAAAAAACGTTGATGTGACCTTTCCTCGTGTTGAATTGAAGATCTTGTGATGCCAAAGTGTGTACGTTCCCAAGAACCTTCCAAGAAGGTCAATTGTGTGAGTTCTTTTTCTTGAACCATGTACCTCTGCATCATGGTGGTATCATAGCAAGCAAGTAGATCCTTAAAGAATAAAAAGTTGTAAGGATGCCTCCATAGAACAGCCAGGTAGCTAGAGAAATCCAGGAGTTCAGAGAAGCCTTGGAAACGAGAGATAGGGAACATGATGCAGTAAGGGAGAGAGAGTGGAGGAGAGTTAGATGAGAGAATGCAACCATACAAGCAAGACTGGAAGCCTTGGAGAGGAATACAAGAAGGGATGAGCACATGATCAAGAGGAGAATAAAAGGAAAACTGAGAACCTTCATGAAGAAAGTGAAGAGGAGATGGATTCTGATGAGAGAAGGATGGTGAGGATATGTTGTCCAAATAGGTGGGTCAAAGGCCGATTTTGAGTTGCCTATGTGTGGAGTTAGAATGGGTAGTGAAGAAGTGATGAGGTGGATAGATGCCCTAGATAAGATAAGGTAATTTAATTACTGTCCAACAAGAGACCACAAAAAGGGTCAAAGGGACTGTCAGGGATCAAAGGGATAACTACTTTGAATATAAAGACATGCCTAAGGACAAGAAGGTAAAGTTTGCCAAGAACAATTTGAAAGGACCAACATTGACATGGTAGAACTTTGTACAAGGGGAGAGGGTTGCAAAAGGGATGAAGATCAATTCTTGGGGTAAGATTGTGGCCATGGTGAAGAGCCAATTTCTTCCCACTAATTATGCAATCCAAACCTATAGCCAAAGGCAAAATCTGAAGCAAGAGGACATAGAAGTGATGACACCAAGTAGTTCCACAATGAAATATCCCAAATCGATATTAGCTCTGTTGCTGCTATAATGTTTAATTATATAAATTATATTTTCCTATAGATTTTTCTTTGATCTTATAGAGCTAGACAGAAGTTGCAGAAGGATGTTGTTTCTTTTTTGTATTTTTTAGAATATAGGAATTACAATGAATAAATAACAATAACTGATAAAATAGAAGTGATAGAAATCATATGCAGCAATACATACTAATCTGGAAATGATTCTAAAACCATACCAGCAGAAACTGATTTATTTAAGAATAGTACCAATACAGATGTGCTTCAAATAAGGTTGATGCCAGCTGAAAATAGGATCCAAGTGAGCTGCTATAAAGAAACACCAAGTTGAACCAAAGTGTCCGCCTTCCCTAAAAATCCACTGCCTGCAAAGTGTGACTGCAATACTAGAAATTGATCCCCTGCCTTGATCAAACTGTATGCATAAGAACCTTGGAACCTAATCCTGTTGAGGGCTACATCCCAACAAATATGCTCTCAGCACTAGGGTTTGCGTCCTAGGTGAGGAATGTTCTTCCAAAGCAATGGCATCCAAAATAGGTTGACAAAATGATAAAAGATACTCACTTTTAGGTTACCATCTCCTTGTATCCCCTCTCCAAGGCAAATCGAACCCTAAAAGAACCCTAAAGTGGATTTCATTTGAACTTTATAATATAACATTATTTCCCCAATAAAGGTGTCCAAATAGAGAGAAATCATTACTTTATTAATGACAAATAGCTCCAAGCATCAAATAAGTCCTGGCAAGTGATAATCAAATCGTAGAGATTGCACTCTTTCTAATGAGCTATCACACAGGAAATCAATCCAAATGGAACCACAAAACTCCTTCTTACTCCAAAATGACTAAACCTTTAAAAATTATTAAAATGCTAACTTAGGAGAATATTTAAATATAATAAAATATTTCCCAAGTAGCCAAGGAACAACCCAAACACCTCCAAAACATGAAACTGAGTTTGTCACCTGCCTATGACTAATTCCGAACAACCTGGGCCAACTGGCAGTCTCACCCTCCAATCTAGGGGTACTCCTAAATCTCCTGAAATTGAGATTAGGGGTGATCTCATAGAACCTCAACTCTGGAAAACGTCACAACCTCTTAAAAGGTAGGAATCTCCTTCTAAAATCAAGGAACTACTCTCAACTGATCTACTATTACCTAAAACGCCAAATCCGGACATCGAAAACCCTAACTGAGTCCCTGATCACCATTGCTAGCCTACGAGACCCTATAATAGGCTAACTCTCATGTCACTGCTGGATAGAGCTAAAGAGGGGACATGATAGTCCTCCCCTCTTGGAGATGCTTGCCCACAAGCAACTGCAAAGCTGGATGTTGTAAAACAGTCTCACCCTCCCAAGTGGAGTCCTCTATAGGAGACCTCTCCAACGAATTGAATACTCTCGAATCACCCTGCTTCTCAGTTGGCATTCCCTCTCTTCCAAGATCTCCTCAAGAACCAATGTCAGCTTACCTTCCTCATCCAATGGAGGTAGAACTGGAGATGGTATCATATGTTGTACTAGTGCCTTTTTTCAGACAGGACACGTGGTAACACATTATGAATCCTACTGCCAGATGGTAACTCAATCTCATACACAACCTCTCCAGCACACCTGATAAACCTGTATGGTCCATAAAAACGAGGCTTGAGCTTCTCAGCTCCACCCCCTTTAAGGGTGCTCTGTCGATAAGGCTGCAATCGTAGGTAAACCATATCCCCCACCTCAAATATCCTTTCAATCCTTTGCCAATCATCATAGACCTTTTAATGATTCTATGTCTGCTAAAGATTCTCTTTGAGAGATCTCATGATGTCCTAGTTCTCCTGCACCCAATCCTGTGCCAAAGGAACCTTGTTGTCAATAACCACCAGATCAACAAAAGATAGAGCATCATAGAGGGCTCTAAATGGAGTCATAGAAATCAACATATGGTATGTAGTATTATAACAATACTCGCCCAAGTGCAACCAATGCACCTATGTCCTTTGCTTCCCTGACACATAACTGCGTAAATACCCTTCAACCCATTTATTAAAGATCTCAGTCTGCCCATCTGTCTGTGGGTGGTAGCTGGTACTAGGTGTCAATTCCGTACTTGTGAGCCTGAAAAGTTCTTGCCAAAAAGAACTCATGAACCTACTATCCCTGTCACTCACTATGGTCGAAGACCATGTAGCATAAACACCTCTCTGAAAATAACTTTGCTACCTAAGATGTTGTGAAGTCAACTGCAATAGGAAAGAAGTGGGCGTATTTAGTCAACCTGTCAACTACCACATATATGTAGTCTTTCCCTTGTACTTGAGGGAGACCTGTAATGAAATCCATAGAGATTCCTGTCCACTTTTGTTCCGGTATGGGTAAGGGCTGCAATAAACCAGCAGGGTGAGTATGTTCAGACTTATTCTGCTGGCAGGTCATACACTCCCGAACATGACGTAGAACATCATCCTTGAAACCCTTCCAAGAGAATCTCTCCCAAACTGCCCTATAAGTCATACTATACCCTGGGTGTCCTTCTGAAGGAGTATCATGGTAGGCCTGCAGAATCTGTTCCTTCAACTAAGAAATAGGAACAAGGAAGACTTTGCCTTTGTAATAGATGACATCATCTACCACACTGTACCTATCATCTAAAACTAATCCATCCATGACGTCACATGCATGTTGATCTTTGGAGTACTCAACTAAAAGTTGAGCTTTCCAATCTATTGAAATCTCACTCAATGATCATAGGGTGGCAACTAAGGGTTTCCTGAAAAGTGCATCAACAATGGTATCGTTTTTGCCCTTAATGAACTCAATGTCAAAGTCATAAGCCTGGATCTTGCTCACTCATTTTTGTTGTCTATCATTGAGTTTTGTTTGATCAAGGAAGTATTTCAAACTATTGTGGTCCATTCTTACCACAAATTTACTGCCAACAATTTACTGTCTAAACTTGGCTAATGCATGCATGATAGCCAACATTTCCTTGTCATATATGGAATACAACCTCTCATTATCTCGTAACTTCCTACTCTAATAGGCGATGGGGTGCTTGTTCTACATCAAAACCACTCTTATGCCCATGCTTCAAGCGTCAAACTCCAGCACAAATGGCTGAGAGAAATCGGGAAGTGCCAAAATTGGACAAGTACTCATAACCTCCTTGAGTCTGTCAAAGATCCCCTATGCCTGTTTTGTCCATCTAAAAGCTCCTTTCTTTGTGAGGTCCATTAATGGTAC
The DNA here is from genome assembly GCA_028749045.1 of Cupressus sempervirens. Taxonomy (NCBI): domain Eukaryota; kingdom Viridiplantae; phylum Streptophyta; class Pinopsida; order Cupressales; family Cupressaceae; genus Cupressus; species Cupressus sempervirens. Next base: position 466,983,939 of record CM053786.1, read on the forward strand.
TGCCAACTAAGAGAAACCCCTCACAAATCTCCTGTAATAAGCACACAAACCAAGGAATCCACGCAACTCAATAATGTTTTGAGGGCAAGACCAGTCATGAATCGCCTGAATTCTCTCCTTATGCACCTTCACTCCATCAGCACTGATCACATGTCCCAAATATAAAACCTCTCTAAGTCCAAACTCACATTTGGATAACTTAGCAAATAGAGACTGACTCTCCATGATGCTAAGTACCTCCTCCACATGTCTGAGATGGTTCTCCCAAGTACGGCTATAAATCAAAATATCATCAAAGAATACCGACACTGATTTCCTCAACTGCTTGTTGAAGATGTGGTTTATGCATGATTGGAAGGTGGTCGGTACATTGGTAAGGCCAAAAGGCATCACCAAGAACTCATAATGTCCATAGTGGTAGCGGAAAGTATTCTTGTGTACATCCTCTAATCATACATGAATCTGATGATAACCTAAACGAAGATCAATCTTAGAGAAGTAGATAGCCCCATGAAGCTCATCTAACAACTCATCAATGCGGGGGATCAGATAGCTATTCTTGATTGTCTTTTTGTTTAGTGCTCTGTAATCTATACACATCCGCAAGGTCCCATCCTTCTTCTTGACAAGTACCACAGAAGAAGCAAAGGGGCTAGAGCTAGGGCGTATGAAGCCCATGTCCAACAAATCATGAATGGTCTTCTCAATCTCATCCTTGTATGCCCTAGGATGACAATATGGGGTGGTGATCACTAGTTTATCTCCATCCTCCATTTCTATCCCATGCTCAAACCCTCTATCCAAAGGTACACCAGGAGGTATGTCACCAAAAACTCTACCATATCGGTCCATTACTAATTGAATATCAACATGAAATGTTCTGCCATCCTGAGGAGTAGGTATTTTGGACTTCACAAAACAACGTGTAGCTCAAATCATATCATCATGTCTAATAATAGACTCCATCCTGTGAGAAGTCACCTCCTTAAGTCCATCGTCTAAAGCTACTCTCAAGATCACCTTCTTCCCACCAGATAAAAACTCTAATTGCATGCGCTGGTGATCAATAATATACCTTCCAATACCCTATAGCTACTGCATACTCAATATAACATCATAATCCTCCACGGGTAGAATATAGAAGTCATCTATCAAAGTAAAATCCCCCATCTGAATACTAAGCTGTGAGATCCTCCTAGTGCAGCACAAAACTGCACCATCTACAACCTTTACTCCAAAACCCTCAAATATCTTAAAGATTGCAACCCACATTTTTCAACCAATTTCTAATCAATAAAGTTATGCGTAGCTCCTGTATCAACCAAGCTCATGATTCATTGGCCCTGTAATGTAACTTTCAGCCGAAAGGCGTGGAATCTGGGATAACCAAATAAGGTACCCATAGTCACTTTGGCCGCCGCCAATGACTCTAGCATGTCCAACTCCAACTATGATTGCTCCTGATGAGTCTTGTTGAGACTGTCCTCAGTGTTAGTGTCAGGTATCTCCTCATCACCATACTCAGATGTCACCTCAATCAAATGAACCTTGCCCTTCCCCATACAATGGTGCCCAGGCTCCCAAGGTTCTTTGCATGAGAAGCATAGTTTCTTTCTTCTCAAATCATTTTGTATCTCTAGATCCATCCTAGGAGGTCTAGCTAACTAACCATCCCTAAGTTGTAAGGTGTTGGCCTTATGTGCAGGCTGTGAATCTCTGAATGGCCTTTTATGCGATGGATAAGTTGGAGTGGTGTCCAGTCTCAATGTCACATCAATAGCATCCTTAACAATGGTCGGCTAGAAAGCACAAACCAATCCCTTAAGCTTGTCCTACAATCCCTCAATAAATAGCATCACACTATGCTTTTGGGGCATATCAGGTACCATAACTGCAATGCATTGGAACTCATTAACATACGTCTCTGCATGTCCAATCTCTCTAAGATGCGCCAACTCCCTATAGTAGAGTTCAGTGTCCTTTCGGTCAAAACAGGTAATTAGCTGCTCAGTGAACTCAGCATAGGAATGAATCAAGACGTGATCTTGGGTAACCAAACCATGGTGCCATCAGTCATAGGCAACCCCATCTAAATGCAATACGGAAAACTATATAGCCTCTCTCTCTAGCATGGTTTGTTAAGGATAAATAAATGTCCAGCTTGTGTACCCAAGCTCGTGCACTCAAATCACTAGTGCCATCATAAGTAGCCAATGAAATCTTCCTAATAGCTCTACTAAGATCATTGTTTTGTTGTGGCCTATTGTCTCTGTCTCCTCTGAACCTAGCAATATCCTTGCACTGTGAACAATACTGGGGAAGAGAGAAAACATCCCTAACCTCTAGGGGTAGAGCTCTCCACACAATTGTTGCTGCCATGACGGATTCCTGGAATCCCATCTCGGGTGGGATTCCAAACTATGCTGGCCATTCACCAGGTAAAAACTATGGAAGCAAGGGTCTATCCATAGTAGTTATATGAGGTCGTTCCTGTCTTTGGGAATGAAGGGAGCTCCCAACCGATGCATGGGATCTATGACTTCCAGCAACTAACACAGATTTGTTGTGTCCCTGCCTACCTCTTCGCCTATCCAACTCCGTCCACTCCAAATTTCCCTGTAACCTCTCAAGCATCTGGACTATTATAGGCTGAGTATTGATGAGAGTCCTCGTCAATTCTCTTTCATCCTCATCAGTGGTGTTCTGTCTGTTTCCTCTCTGTTCATCTACCATAGTATTTCCCTGTTCAATTCCAAACCTTGCTCAAGTTGAGCTCTCCTGCGCATGTAAAATCTGTATATCTCAGCTCTTGGATGCAAAGATTTGTAATTAAATCCACAGGCTGGCAAGAGCTAGCTCTGATACCACTAAAATATTCCAAATGGATATTTGCTCTATTCCTGCTTTAATTCCTGTAGATTTTTCTTTGATCTTATAGAGCTAGATAGAAGTTGCAGAAGAAAGTTCTCTTTATTGTATTTTTCAGAATATAGGAATTACAATGAATAAATAACAATAACTGATAAGATAGAAGTGATAGAAATCATATGCAGCAATACATACTAATTTGGAAATGATTCTAAAACCATACCAGTAGAAACTGATTTATTTTAGAATAGTACCAATATAGATGTGTTTCAAACAAGGTTGATGCCAACTGAAAATGGGATCCAGGTGAGCTGCTATAAAGAAATGCCAAGCTGAACCAAAGTGGCCACCTTCCCTAAAAATCCACTGCCTACAAAGTGTGACTACAATACTAGAAATCGATCCCCTGCCTTGATCAAACTATATGCATAAGAACCTTTGAATCTGATCTTGTTGAGGGCTACGTCCCAACAAATTTGCTCTCAGCACTAGGGTTTGCATCCTAGGTGAGGAATGCTCTTCCAGAGCAATGGCATCCAAAATAGGTTAACAAAATGATAAAAGATACTCACTTTTAGGTTACCATCTCCTTATATCCCCTCTCCAAGGAAAATCGAACCCTAAAAGAACCCTAAAGTGGATTTCATTTGAACTTTATAATATAATAGTATTTCCCCAATAAAGGCGTCCAAATAGAGAGAAATCATTACTCTATTAATGACAAATAGTTCCAACCATCAAATAAGTCCCGACAAGTGATAATCAAATAGTAGAGACTGCGCTCTTTCCAATGAGCTATCACACATAGGCAATTCGATCCAAATGGAGCCAGAAAACTCCTTATTACTCCAAAATGGCTAAACACTTGGCCTTATTTAAATTATTAAAATGCTGACTTAGGAGAATATTAAAATATATCAAAATATTTCCCAAGTAGCCAAGGAACAACCCAAAAACCTCCAAAACATGAAACTGAGTTTGTCACCTACCTATGACTGATGCCAGACAACCCGAGCCAACTGGCAATCTCACCCTCAAATCTAGGGATACTCCTAAAAATAGGGAACACACCCAAATCTCCTAAAATTGAGATCAAGGGTGATCTCATAGAACCTCAACTCTAGAAAATATCACAACCTCCTAAAAGGTAGGAATCTCGTCCTAAATTCAAGGAATTGCTGCCTAAAATCAATCAATTGCTCTAACTTAATCTACTACTACCTAAAATACCAAATCCGGACACTGAAAACCCTGACTAAGTCCCTGATCACCACCACCAACCTACAAGACTCCATAATAGGCTAACTCTCATGTCACTGCTAGACAGAGCTAAAGAGAAGACATGAGACACAAACTGAGCAAAATGGAAGGACACAATGAAGATGAGGAAGAAAAAATGGTTAGGTACGTGATAACATCCAGATGAGATTAGGTTGAATATACCTAAGACAATGGGGGATTGTTTTCAGCTTGCAATCAAGGCTGAGGGAAAGCTAAAGAGAAAGCAAGAGAGACAAGGAGGTAGAGTAAATGCTAATGGGGGAAGAGGCTCAAGGTAGATCATTGAGAGCCAAGGAGACACGCAAGGGTAGAGATCAAGGTGTAGATACAAGAGGAGGTTTCAGAGGATCAAGTGGCATATTTGGAAATGGTGGTAGAAGTTCCAATGCCTTTTCAAGGAGATTCTTTAATTGTAATGAATTTGGACACGCATCATTCAAGTGTTCTGAGAAGCAAGGATCAACATCAGGTGGGGGTGAGAGGACAAATGGAAAAAGGGTACAACTAATACAAGAAGATGAAGAGGAAAGTATAAACTCTACTAGTACAAGTTGAATTGCAGAAGTTGGACAAGCTTTGATGCTCAGAAAAACACTCTTGCAAGCACCCAAGGAGAACATGACACAAAGGAGAGCTCTCTTTAAGACCAATTGCAAAAGCCAATACAAGGTATGCAAATTGATTATTGACTTGGGTTCACATGATAATATGGTCTATAAGGAAATGGTAGATAAGTTGAGTCTAGAAAGGGTTCCCCATGAAAAACCCTACAAAACATCTTGGGCAAGTGATAGTCAATCACTTTTAGTGGAAGTGCAGGCCTCTATTGATTTTCAAATTGGTAAACATAAAGATAGGGTCATATGTGACTCTTTAGCAATGGATTGTTTCCATTATTTGTTGGGAAGGCCATGGGAACTTGATGGAAAATCAACATATGATGGATATGCTAACACATACACCATCAAGAAGGATGGAAGAAATTTTGTACTAACCCCACTGCCAGAGGATGCTAAAGTAAAACAAAATGCAGCCAAAGTTATCTTGATGGGTAAGAAAAAGCATAGGCCTCATGGATGAGAGGCAAAGTGCATTTCCAGGTGTTCCAAGTGATAAGGGAACAAAAGAAGAGGGTAAGCAACTTGATACATATGTCTACAAGTAGAAAACAGTGGTGGAACCTGTTGGTTCCCAAACCCGCAAATTGGAATCCTATTGCCAACTCGATGCTGGAATTTACAATTGGTTACGGCCAACTTGACAAGACCGATCAATTTGATTCGAGTCTTTTGCACTTTTGGCTCTACAAGGCCAAGGCGGATATACCTAATCCTAAACAAATCACTTAAGTCCAAGATAATTATAACAAATCAATTTGAATATGAACACAATAAAAGTTTCCAAATGGCAAGGATTACAGAAAACTTTTGAACTTGCAAATTACAAATTAAGAACAAAAGTAAATGATTATATAAATGTGAGAATGTTTTTAAAAAAAGAATAATTATTATGAATTATTGCAACAAATGAATATATTAATTCTTCAAAAGAAAAATTTGAAATAATTGCCCACATATGGATTATGAATCATGAATAATATAAAGACTAGTGTCAATATTTAAAAGGCAAAAAGGGTCAATATTATAAGTTATTGCATACAACTTTATAAAGTTCTATGCACCCCATAAACAATTTAGTAATCAAGATGCGATAGATCAAATATATAGACGCAATTTTAAACTATTCTAGAATGTACTTTAACTCCTATGGTTAGGAGACAAGCTAGACATAGATTTGGAAACAATTAAATATTTCACAATATCTGTGATAATCAAGTTTAAAGTGCTATAATTGACCCTATCCACTTATCTATCATATAAATTATTTATATAACTTAAAAATAATTATAAAGGACACAACTTAATAATATTTCAACTCTAAACTTTATAATAAATAATTATACTTACTGATTATGTAGGAAATAAAATTGCACTAATGACACTCCTTACAGATTATCCATCCACTACAAATTTATCCCAGAATCCCGCAAAATTTTATCCACTAATCCACATCCACGAGCTTTGCTCAATTATTCAATCTTCGCCAATAGAAGAACATAATATATCAGATGTGCAAGAAAAGCTTGAGTATGTAAAACTTGTAGGGAATTGTATATGAATATGAATTGTAAGTATTGTCTTCCTTTGATTTCACATCTTATATTTATACAATACCATAGAGTTATTTGGTTGGTTGTCAACCAAGGTGATTTTTCAAAACAAAAATTAATCATGCTAATTATAATAAGATGTAATTTGCTAGGCCACAGAATTCTAAACTGTCGCTTTAATCTTTAGTTAATTGAGGAATATCAATGAACCTTTAGGGGATGTTTTACTAAACAATTCCGCACTCTTCCAATTGACAAGAGCCTTTATCCTTGATCATCATGTGTCTTGGTATGACCTATTCTCTTTCATATGTACTTCTCCAAACCTGCAAGGAACACAAAACATCATTAGATATCGATTTTTGAATAAAGTTTGTCAACAGTATGCAACTAGCGACTTTGGATTTTCTAGTAGCTACTATCGAATAAGTTCAAAGATTTTGTGAATCTCTGAATGCAAGGGTCATAGGAGCGGCATGGCTTCCTATATATGTGCGATAAACTTTGTCAGCGGTATGCAACCAGCGACTTTGGATTTTCCAGTAGCTGATATCGAATAAGTTCAAAGATTTTGTGAATCTCTGAACGCAAGGATCATAGAAGCGGCATGGCTTCCTGTATATGTGCGATAAACTTTGTCAGCGATATGCAACCAGCAACTTTGGATTTTCCAGTAGCTAATATTGAATAAGTTCAAAGATTTTGTGAATATCTAAATGCAAGGATCATTGGAGCAGCATGGCTTCCTGTATATATGTGATGCTCGACAATGATATTACTACTCGGAGACACTAGATAAATATTTTTCATGTTTCATTACTTCCATCTAACGGAATCACCTAATTCGACAGCACAATATTTCAATCTAGTTTGAAGGTTATTGACATACTCAAATTAGATTTTGATTTTTGACAAGCCATTTACATGTTCCATTCTTCTCGCGTATGTTTTTCGATGATGTTGTTCACACATTTTCTTTCTACATGCCTGGTTTTGGATGCAACTTAAACAACTTCATCTCTGCCAACAAATAATTAACATCGTCTGATACCCGACGCCAGTTGTATTAATGGTTTTGAATGTTGTTGGAACATACTTCACACATCAACTACTAGAGACATTGCTACATATATTTCTGTTTGAAACAATGAACAGCATCTCCCCTTAGTTGTTTGCAATTATTCAAGAAGCTTTACTCATGAAGCGTTTGCCAATGTTCATGGCTTGGATGACATGCTACTTATACACGTCTCTTCCTCCCTTCATTACATATCGTGTTGGAGTGATTGAGTTTCTTAGAATCGAATCTCCTAAGCAAATATCTTTATGTCGTATGTTATTCCTTATTGATTTGAATCCTTAGTTTAGTGGTGGTTTCGGAACAATATAGTCTTTGTCGTGCAAAGAGATTTTTCCATTGTCTATTAGGCTCCTTTAATTTGTTGGACCTATTTCAATAACTCTTGGCATCTCTGATTTCCTTTGTAGAAGACAAACTCATAATTTTTGCCCTAGACTCCTTATTGCGAGTCATCATTCAAAGTGCATATGAACTCTCCATTGCCGTGAATGCAGAAGGTAGTTGACACATTACGTTAGAATCCCTTGTGACTTTCATTGGCTTTCATAGCATTGGAATTCTGTGTTCTTTGATGACTGCCCAGACAAACATCATCACCAGAAAATAGTTTGAGAATTCACCCATAAGTACGCTAAAAAACATTTGCATCATTTCCAGATTTCACATGTTTGGTTAAAATCCCGCTAATGAATTGCCCATTCATCACACGGCATTTCTGCTTTGAAAATCTTATGTTCTCTGTTTTTGCTTACTTTCAGATGACCTCTATTTATGCTTGTTACTCCTTGCACAGGTGGTTGTCTGATATCAGATACGTATCAGAGTGATGCTGTATGATGCTTTTACTGAAGGCATCTACTAAGATCTTCCACATACTCCTTTTTTATTCTCAATATCTTCAGAGTTTGTTGTTAAACAGGGCAATTTTCTCCTTTCCATTGCACCTGAATAAGATGGAAATTCGGCGGTGTTTTGTCAAGCAAGATGTGCAGCCTTCAACAGATATATCCTTCCAGTACCATACAAGCCCATACATTTTTATAATTGCTGTACGCTGGAGACTATACATCTTTATTTTATTATAGAGTTCTTTTTCTTAATTTCTTTGTGTCCTCTTAATAACATAACTTCTGCAGTTTGGCTTGTCTCTGTCATTGTAAACTTTGATAGAATAATTAAACTAATCCATAGGACAGTGATCTATGTGTTCTTCCATGAAACATCTGCTCACCTTTCAATCACTGTACATGTGTAATCATTGTCTCATCATTATCTCTGCATAGCTCAGACATATCTGTTACCACAATCATTTCTATTGGATCATTAGTCTTACCGACTAATATATATTGCTGCTGCACTCCCAGATTCAACTATAACAAACTTTTATGCAATATCGGGTATCAGATTTTTTATCCATTGACCATAGTATATCGCCTTACACATCATCTTATACTAAAGCAACCGATATAAAATGATACTCTTCAAAACACTAATGGAGGCTTCGAGTTTTCAAAAATTAAGGTTCCATCAGAACCAATCTGCAGTAGGGCAGATGCAAGGAATGAGATAACAGTCCCAAAGAAGTCAGAGATGAAAATGGAGACGACGACCCCAATTGGGATGGATAAGGAGGGTGTAACTATTGTTGGGAATGTATTATGTCCCATAATTGGTAGCAGAGTTAATGGACATGTAATTTTTAGACCAAAATCAGAGTTGAGGATGGTCAGAGGTGAAGACAATGGCCACAGAGTAGCCAGGGGTCGTCAGAGGGCATGGAAGGTGAACAAAGGCACACAATCAGTCATTTTCTGGAGGGAAATCAGAGAATTTTCAAGGACAGATGTAAGTGAAGATCTGATACCAGTGACAGGGGTGAGATATGATAAAGGGTAGCCACCAAGGGGAAGCAACAAGTTCCATGCAATTCCAAGAGCCAAGTTGATGAAGGCGGTTTGAAAACTTCATGGCAAGGTAAGAGCATGTGAAGGACATCATCAAGGAGGATCAATGCAAGATTAAACAATCCAGTCTTCAGCACTTTCTCTTGTGACAAGAGAATTCTCTTGGGGGGGCTGTATGGTACAGTAGCACCAAGGAACCTCCAAAAGTATCCAAATGGGGTGCCAATGATCTAATTATGTTTTAGGATCATATTGGCATGTTTGTGAAGTTTTAGGTTGATAGGAGGTCGTTTGCATGGGACATGCCAAAGTTGTTAAAATTGCAAAAAAGGTGCTATGACAACTTTTACAACTTTTATGCAAAAAGTGTAATACTTGTCCTCCAACACGCAACTGATTCAAAAGCTGGTTAAAGACAGTTGTGGAGGTTTTTGTGAGTCTACAAGTCCTCTTTGGGTCGAGGATTGAAGGTTGGGACTGAATGGAGAGAAATTTGAATACAAGACTTCCATTTTCTGTCTAAGTGACTCTGTATTTTTGCTGATCACAGGCTTATACATGATTGATGTTGTTTTGGTTTCGCCCCAAACCTGCATGGACTTGGAGGAGGGTGAGTTCACTTTCTTTTGGAAGAGATTGGAGCCTTTTCTATGGAACGTGGAGAAAGTTTGAGTCCTTTCTTCAGGAACTGTCAGGAAACCCTCACTGTCAAGTGTTGGGAAGATACTAGATAATTTGTCATATTTTTCACCATCAAAAAATGTGTAACTCTAGGGTTCAGAAGTTTTGGATGCCCTAAATATTGATGATGATCTCTGGACAGAAAGTCATGTTTGATGTTAGAAAAATGATGCCCTAGCAAGGTCTGTATCAGGAGTTCCACTGACAGTGACAGTAAAATCAAACTTTCTCTAAGTTGCCGATTCATGTTCACACATGGATTCAGGTTCGAGGTTTGAGTCCATGGGTCTAGGAAAAAAGAAAATTTCCCATTTGGGTTCGTGGGTGGGTCCATGAGAATATATATATATATATATATATATGCAAAAAAAAAAGTGCTTCATTGTAAAACTAACTTACTAAATCATTTCATAGTATGAATATATCAATGTTACTTGATCATTGATCAATGCCAAATGTCAAAGATGAACATTAAATACTCACCCATTAATCTATGTTCATAATTGTAAAGAAAATCATACATTGAATTAGTAAATTGCAAAATGAAATTTCAAAACATAATCTAGTTCATCAAATTGGCAGATAATAAAGTTTGAAACATAATAATAAATGGCAAATGTTTAATAACAAGGTCACTAGGAAACAAGGAGACTTGGAGGTCTCTGGTACTAGTACTGGTACCAGTACGACAATTTTTCAAAAATAGGAGATAGGGGTAATTGGAGACGACAATTTCATTTTTAATAGTTTAAAGAGTCTAACACTAAATACAAAATAGTAAATACTGTAAAACCAAAAGACTAAAGTAAATAGTAATAATAATGTCACATTAATATAGAGTCAAATATTTCAAAACTCGCATTAATCACATTATTGTATCTCATAGTGATACTTGTTTTCCAAATATTGCATATGGTCATTATCATATCAGATTGATAGTCGCTGAGATTATCATTACATATTCAAATTTAAATTCAAAAAAGTATAGTTTGATGCTAAATTGCCGATATGCAAACAAAAATGAACAAACTTAGTCTAGTAAACAAACCAGAAATCTATCTAGTACTAGCATCTTGATGGTACTATCATCTACTCCACAAGGTTGTGATCATCCATGTCAAGGTCTTCAGCTATCATGCTCTCAAATTCATTTAAATTGTCATTGGTCTTAATTTTTGCATTAAAATACATTAAAATGAGGGCTAAAATACATAAAATAATTTAATATTATTTTTTACATTTATTTTTTATCAAGAGACTTCACTTTTTGGATTAGGAGATTGGAAGACTTCATCATGAAGTCTCCAACCTTTTTTGAGGTCTCTGGAGAATCGAAAAGTCTCCAAGACACATCTTCATCTCTAAGATGTGTCTTTTAGGGGGGGGATGGGTCTCCAGAAACATGTTTAATAGTTTATCAATGGCCATAGACTCATAGCATCAAAGATGCAAATGCCCTTCAAGGGTCAAATGGGTCATAAAAAAGTGAGGGATCAATGGCTTCATCCCCAACTATATCTAGATCCTCATAATTGGAACCCAAACCAGTTCCACTAGCCCCAAATGTTGTCGCATCCTCCTCGTCCTCCTCAACATCTAGCAAGGCAATTCTAGCTAGATCCTAGACGATCATATCCAAGTCAGCAGTCTCGGGTAATACATCCCACAACTTCTCTGGCCCCTTCTTATATTTTGGATCCTTGCATGACAAGAGGTGCCAATTGTTGTGAATATATACCAAGTCCTTTGATTTCTTGAAACCCAACCGGTTATGCTTCACTAAGTAGCTAAAGGAGTATGTACTCCAATTCCGCTCAACAATAGAAGAGCTCGCAACTGAGAGAGACAACCAACAATTTTTTTTAAAAAATAGAAACTGTAAATTATAATACAATAGGAATTTAAGGGTGTTAATTCTATAAGCTAAGTGACCATCAAAAAAGAGAAAAAAAAAAGAAACCTAAATACTTACTTGTGAGAGGATCTTAATGGCAAGAGGTTGGAGTTACATGTAACCTTGCCCATGTAAGTACCACCATCCAATGGCATCCATTCTACTTTGGTCATTAATTGCATTAGGGTCTGCATTTTTTCCTGAGACAAAGTCTGCAAACTCTCTTCTAACAGTCAATGCCATCTCAGGATCACTAAAGAGCCTGCTAAATGCCTTCTTATACCCACTAGCAACCTTAGGATCTTTGTATGGTGCCACTCTACCAGGAATAGAAAGTATTTTACCACTATAATACCTGGGAGAAAGTGCATATGCCAGGAGATATAAAGGTGTATTCATTTTGTTCCAACGATGTAGAACAATTTCCTCCACTTTTTTGTACAAGGTTTTGGTGCAGCACCTAGGGGTAAAGGTGAAACCCTAACTCATTTTTAGTTTGTAATGGTCTAACCAACCATTGAGAAAATAAGGACTAGTAATAAAAGTCCCAAGGTAAGTTTAGGAGGTTTGAATAGGTAGGATTTGGAATGTGAGTCGAGTTTTGTCAATTAGGTCCTGATAGGCAAAAATTGGAAAAAAAGGCCTAAAAGGGAGCAAGATGTGTTCAAAAATGGTCCTAAGTGTTTCAAGTTCATTTTATAAGGTTTGATAACGAACTGGTCAAGTTTGAAGGCTCAACTTGCAAAATTGCAGTTGTCAAAAAGTTGCTCATTGACAACTTTGCAATTTTTACAAAATTGCATAACAACTTTTTGCACAGTTTTGGCAAAAAGGCAACATGGGAAGTTATGGGTCAAACCAAAGGGTAAGGTGGTTAGGGGAGTCTATAAGAACACCTTCCAACTTATTGTTAGGGGTTGGAGATACCAGTGTACGGACAATAGATGCAAGAAGGATAATTCTAATTGACAAAAAACGTGATTTGAAGGATTGAATAAGATTTTGGATTGATTAACTTACTATTTTTGATGTAGTGTCTTTGAATCATGTGTTCAATCTATGCATAGTTGTTTTGATTCAAAGCATTCATTTTACAAGGTTTAGAATATTGATTAGGTTTTGTGTTCTTGCTGTCCAGTTTTGAATCACCGGCACTAAAATGGCTATGGCTTGAACTTATGGTCAAAAAACCATGGCCTTTGGAAATCAAGCAATAGCCACTGTAAATAATGTATATAGTGGTTTAGGGGTTTGTGCAAGTCAAGTAGTTAATTTTTTAAGCTAGCCCTAGGCAAGCAGTGAAGGCTTGGCAAGGTGCAATGAAAGCTTGAATTGAAGTTTTGTTGAGAACAGTGGATTAGCACATGCCAATCTTGCTTAACAATGGAGGAGGATACTAAGAGTCCATAACTTAGACGAGGAGGTTGGAAGTGGAGTTTGGAAAAATTTGTGAAAGATTCACTAACATTGCCTTTGAAACCCCTAACATGAGGGCTTTCTGAAGCCATACTGTACGGTCATCACAAGAGCCTAAGACTTGAAAAATCAAAGGAATCAAAGTCCTAAAGACACCAAGTGACCTTGTTAAGTGTTTTTGGGAGTTATAGCTTGTTCCTTGTTTTTAGGAGGGCTAATAGGGGCTCTTAGGGCTACAAGGGCAAACACGACAATTTAGAGTTTTGGGTATGGTGGAACTACCAAAATAATGCAGTATCATGAAATGTGGTAAGAATCAGGGGAAGATGGTCTAGCCCTGACTATGGCCCTTTGGGTGCATTTGGTGAAGTTTTGGCACTCCAGGTCAAATAGTGCATAGTAGGTGAACTGAAGGTAGAGGATGGAAACTTGATTTGTTGGTTGAATTTCTTAGTGAAAGGGGATTGGGAAAGAGTTCTCTAGGTTGGGGTTTGGGATACTAACCCTATGTAGGCTAGGAATAGCCTTGGTAGAGCAAGAAAGCTCTGAAGTAAAGAAGCTCCCCATCAAGTTTCCTCAAGATCCTGATCTCTCCTCTAAATGACCTGGGATGTCAATGATGTTCATGTAAGTTATCTTGATGTAGTGTTAATTAAAATTAAAAATCAAACCCTCTCAATAAACAAGGATAAAGTACTGTATAAAAATTTGAAATTACCATTTTCACTCTCTCTGGCATGGAGTCCATGGCATCATATATGTCCTCCAAACAAGGCTCATCAGTGTCAACAAACCGAAGCATAGACATGATGGGTACGGTGAATTATAATACATATTCCACCCTATTCCAAATATCATCACTCAAGATCAAATCCTTTACATTTTTAGCCCTTGTTGTATCAACTTGCTTCCATCCACCCCATTGGTTGCTAATAACCATTTGGGACAATGCTTGTTTTACCCTCACAACTTGTTTAAGGACGATTGTGTGTGAAGAAAACCTTGTTTCAGCAACTTATTACCGTGTTAATTCAAATTGTAAGTTAATAACATATTTCAAATATGTAAACAACACAAAAAAAAATTTATTCAATTATGTAAAGTATGACACAAAAAGATAAATGAAACTAAATAAAGTTTAAAATTTACCTTCAATAATTCCAAGCGGGAAAAAGTTCTAAAAATTTCTTGTGATATATGGTGGTTTGTCACAAACATTTGGATCTCATCACCCTCCTCATACACTTTTTCATCCATTCAATTTGGGTGCCCATTGCTTCCATCCACCCCATTGGTTGCTAATAACCATTTGGGACAATGCTTGTTTTACCCTCACAACTTGTCTAAGGACGATTGTGTGTGAAGAAAACCTTGTTTCAACAACCTATTACCGTGTTAATTCAAATTGTAAGTTAATAACATATTTCAAATATGTAAACAACCCAAAAAACATTTTATTCAATTATGTAAAGTATGACACAAAAAGATAAATGAAACTAAATAAAGTTTAAAATTTACCTTCAATAATTCCAAGCGGGAGAAAATTCTAAAAATTTCTTGTGATATATGGTGGTTTGTCACAAACATTTGAATCTCATCACCCTCCTCATACACTTTTTCACCCATTCAGTTTGGGTGCCCATTGCTTTCATCACCAAGTTCAAGGAGTGAACGGTGCATGGTATCCAAAAGATATGATCATATCGTGCTTCTACCAAAGAACTTGCAGCCCTACAAAATTTAGTGTTGTCCGTTATTACTTGGAAAACATTGTCAACTCCCACAGACTCTATGGATTCAATGAGAAGCCCAACAATAAAATTTGCATCATTTACCTGTCCTTCACAATCAACTGCCCTCAAAAACATTGCCCCTTATGGAGAGAGCAATCACATTTATTAATGGACCATTTTTGCAATCTTTCCATCCATTAGAGACAATACTCAACCCCATTTGGATCCACGAATCTCTTATTGGTTTGAAGAGGGTGTCTACATTCTTTCTCTTACTATGCAAAATGGTGGTTCTCAACTTTTCATGTCCAGGGCACCAGCAACCATGAGGTGCCTTATCTATTGCTTGCACCATCTCTCTCCAATATGGTGATCTCACTGGATTGAATAGAACACAATTCCTAAAGAGGCAACACCCAACCTTTATGTCAGCAATTTCTCTCAATTCATTTTGAAATGTCTCATCTAATGGGCCTCTCTTGCAGGATGGGGGTGTTTCTATTTCTTCTTCATCTGTAGAAGGGGTAGGTAGGAAGGAATGTTGTCTAGTGACTGTTTGAGAGGGTGGTGTTGATGGTTTTTGCTTTGTTCTGTCTTTTTCCCCTTTGACACTAACCTATCAGCCTCTTGTTCTTTCTTTGATATGCCTGCTATTTGAGAAGTCGGCAGCCCTTTCCTATCTCCACTTGGGGACCCCTCACACATGCTAATCCCTTGAACCACAGAGCTTACGAAATTATGTTTAACTCGGCAATATGAGCTTCTATATTGGGTTTGGCAAAATTTGCATTTCCATATATACCCTCCCCCTCCAACACATTGCTCAATTCTTATTGTATAATTCCACAAAGGAGAACTTTTATTAATTTTAAATCTTAGGGATCCCTCCGCCTCCCCCACCCCCGCCCGCTAAACTCTGACTACTCATTCTTGCAATCTATAACAAAAATAAATAGAATATATTTCAAAACTTATACAAAAACTTGATAAAATTTTAGAACAATAAAAGAACTAAAAACCATCAAAGAAGCATAGGGAAGGACCAAATGCATACCTGGAACACTCAACACTGATTATTGGAAGGATTTGAGACTCCACAAACAATCTCTACAACCTTTCAAACTTGCAAAATGGCCACATCAAAATGAGAGAGCAAAATGAGAGAGCAAATGAGAGATTAGATGAATGAAATGTTTCTTCTTAGGCTTCTTTTAGGGTTACAAACAAAAAAGTATTAAAAAATTGGTTTACTATGTTGGGTCCTTATGGTAAGAGTTGGAAGTCTAGAGCACAGGTTGAATGTTGATTGCCGTGCATATGAAGTACTACTAGGATACTACTAGGAAAGGTCAATGAGTCTCCTTTGCATTTGTGAACCAAAATTCAGTCTAGCCCTTATACATGCTGTATTATGAGTTGGATATCAGGCAGGGCTGTCTATTGATAAATATGTTGTTGTGACCTTTCCTTATGTTGAATTGAAGACCTTGTGATTCCAAAGTGTGTATGTTCCCATGTACCTTGCAAGGTGGTCAGTTGTGTGAGTTCTTTTGCTAGAACTGTGTGCCTCTGCATCACTGCCTAAGCACCCTAGGTTGCTCGAAAGAACCTGGGTAAACCATACTCACTCTCATTGTAGGGCTTGTGCCTACACCCACTCGATAAAATACCAGGACCCCAGAGGGGCATACCCAATAACGTTGATAATATTATTTCAAGTATTAGAAAAGTTTTATAAACACTTAATAATAACAAATATACTAAATACTTTTGGAGGGAAATTTCAATTCATGGGCCAACATTAAAGAGCTTGAGAAAATGGCACTTGGATTCATTGTGGATTATCTTGTCTCCATTTTGCAATTCAACATTTGAGCCTTGTGTTCAATTTTCCCATCCGAGGACAAAAACTTTTGGCTGTTGGGAGATCTTAGCAGATGAAAACCCTCTTGGATTTTTATGATCAGATCTGAGGACAAAAGTCCTCATCTCCAACTAGGGAAATTCCTATTTAGGGTTTGCATTGGAGCTGATTTTGGCAATATATCTTCAAATTTTCAGTTTAGAGTAGTTGGTATTTGCAAGCATATACTGAAGAATTGTAGCTGTTCTGCTGAAGTGTCATTTTTTGTCAATTTTTCAAAGTTTATTCCCATATTCCATTGCTGATTTGGTGAACAACATCTATCCATCATCCAACCACATCATTCATTACACATTACAAAGGGTTCGCCAGCTTTTAGACGAGAGTTTTATCTACATGTTTTCTGTTATTGTTTCTGATCTTGGAGCCGCACCAGTCTACCAGCTGAACATAACCCTGTTATGCTTCATTTGGGAGTAGATATTGAGATGTAAGGATCGTAGCAGAGTTCTGAGAATTTTCATGTGCTGATTGCTGCAGCAGCATAAATTATTGCTATTCAGAAACATCTACAGATTGTTGTGCACAGGTTGCACCTTACATTTTGACTGTTGTAGTATCCACTATATGTATTATGTACTATCCACTTTGGAAGGGTCTCATGAGACTACAGATGCTATCCAGAACATTAAAGCCAGCCGATACAGTTCAACAAGTACCTAGAAGTCTGCAGCACCATATATTCTTCCAACCACAGGTTTATCACATAGTGTAGGAGTGGCAAACGGGGTTCTGAGTTTCTGTAGCATGTAACAGGTTGACATTGCACAATTCCTTGTGAAGATTTTATAAGTTCCAAGTTATATTTCCATATGCAACAAGAGCGATGCTTGTTGTACATGGAACATTGTTAAATCTGAAAATTATGATATCAAGAGGGCTTTCATATTGTCATAGCTTGCTATACTTAACTGCATTTCAAATTATTTCAGTTTGCAAACTTTAAGAAAATAACCAATGGATTTAACACTGGCATTTAATTTTATTTGAATTTACTGTTTTACTTTTAACTTTTTTCTTGTTTCCAGTAATTAGAAAAATATAAAAACAATATTAATAGTAAAACCAGTTTTCTGACATTACAAGCATGCATGGGGATAAGTTTAGAACTGCCAAAGGCACCCAATAAAAGATAAAATTTGAACTTCACCCCCATAATGAAATCAAATATTCTTCCACCACTTCGTGGAAATAGCATTCAATCTAATCTATAACTTTCCAATTGCTTATATATTTGAACTTCAACCACCCTAACGAAATCTAATATTCTTCCAGCACTTCGTGGAAATAGCATTCAATCTATAACTTTCCGATTGCTTATATGTTTGTCTAAAATTCCTACATGACCATGCAATTCACATTGTAGAGTTATACATGTAAAAGGTGTTAAATTTACAAACCAGAATAGCATAACCAAATTGCACATATCTTGATAAAAACGATTAACAGATGAAAACAAGAATTTACACCAAGAACAATCTTTTATTGAAATAACAATGACAATCCAGATACAAGGCTCAAATACTTAGACTGCACAACCTAAGGAACATCGCATTGATTCCTCCATATGATAATATTGTCTCAGATATACTACACACAAATGATGAATATCTTCAAAACATTTCTGACAGTATACCACATAATAAACAACTACATAAATCTCAGACTGACTGAATCAGATATGCGATAATGACCAGATGATATTTTTATCATCCACCCTGCAACAACAGTCTCAGACTCTCGGTAACATAAACAATGCCCCCCAACAGATAATGATTGGATATCTCAGTCTTCAATTGAATGGTTGCGAAAATATCAGATGCCAACACACCCCAAATCTTGAGTGTCAAGAGAAAGAATTCCCGCTACAGAAAATTATCATTGCTGATAATACATTGCAGAGATTGCAAAAACAATGCTACAGATCTCACTTATTCAAAAGGTGGTGCCGTTACACTCCCTTGAGCAACACAACAAACATGAATGATCACCCAAACAGTCACGAATGCAAGAGCCATAATGATGACAGCAGTTATGCCAAAGATGACCCTTAGAATTCCAATGTCAATAAAAGAGGTCTTCAAAACTGATCACGATATTAATGAAGAAAAAACACTTGATTGAACGACAACCATATACATGAATGAATGGAAGTTATAAGACAGATATGCAATTCCACCTTCAGAACACCATGCCACATGAATTTACAGCTGTTAATAAAGAAATTTTGTTTCATGAACTAAGATTGAATATGCCTCAATGCCATTACTTACAACACCAAGGAATGGGATGCATTTGAAGAACCATTCTCTATAACACTGACGCTACATTTGATGTAGCTCTTCTAAGACAAACAGCATCACATACACACAATCTCTATGATGAAGCAATTATTTCAGGTAAGCAGATATCTCCTGCAGCTACAATCTTCAACAAAAGGCTACTAGGGTTCAATTACAGTAATGCTTATGAAGTACCATAATGTTCTATAGGGCTTATTTAAGCAACTGGCTTCTAATTCTTGCATGACTATGATAGTGCAGATGAATGAAATATTTATATGTAAAAAGAATTGAATAAGCACACAATGAATTTCTAGGGTTGATGTGGCATGAATGAAACGAGATGATGGATGTATTAAAATGGATTTCTATGGGGTCTCAAATGGCAACTAGGGGCCATCAGGATCTGGTTGTGTGGCAAGAGATGCTTCGTGCAATATATTGGCAATTGAATCAAAGAAATTAGAAGATAGTACAAATAATAAGGTAGAAGCTCAAGCTGCCCATCTAGGCCAAATGCATAAATGTTGAACAACTCCACCTTGAAGGAGATTCACAGGTTATTGTAAATACCATTGCAAACAACCATTCTCATGCATGGAAGATTGATAAGTTTACTACAATTATACAAAAGAAGTTAGTGAAATTTTGTAATTTGAAAGTATCCCACATTTATAGGGAAGGGAACTCCCTTTCTAACATGTTGTCCAAAGTTGGCAATAGCTTTACCATCCAAATATGTTTGCAAACAATCATCTTGCCAACTCGCGAACCAAGTTGGCAATGCATTTGGCATATTGGTTCATGGCAATTGATGACATTTGATGTTGTAACCTCATTTATGAGGCAATGATGGTGGAGGGTACAAACCCATTACTTTGCATGCTGCCTGTTGGTTCCCAAAACCGCAGATTGGAATCCTACGAGCCTTGCCTGCTCGATGCTGGGATATCCAACCGTTAAGGCCAACTTGACAGGATTAATTGATGTGATCCAAATCCCCTACGCTTCTAGCTATGCGAGACCAAGGTGGGTGTACTTGATCTGGACAAAACACTCAGATCCAAGACACTTATAGTAGATTGATTAGAAGGCAAATGCATTGAATGTTTCCCAAAGTGCAAGGATTATAGAAAACCTCAAACTTGCAAATTATGAATTAAAAATAAAATGACACGTACAACTTTATAATAATGGGCAAACAGAGTCAATATTATAAGTTGACACATACAACTTTATAAAATTCAATGTATCTAAACTATAATCAGTTTTAACAATTCAAACGTGATGGATCAATTATATGAATGCAATTTTAAACTAGTCTAGGATGTACTTTAACTCCTATGGAGACAAACTAGACATAAATACTGAAACAATTAAATATTTCACAATATCTATGTTTATCAAATTTAAAATGCAATAATGACCCAATCTACTTATCCGAAATTTAAAAATTTTATAGAAAATAAATAAAAATATTTATAAAGGACACAACTTAATAATAATTTAAAACTCTAAAATTTAAAATAAATAATTATGTCAGAAAATAAAATCACAATAAGGCACTCCTTACAAATAATCATCTATTGCGAATTTA
This sequence comes from Cupressus sempervirens, assembly GCA_028749045.1. Lineage (NCBI taxonomy): Eukaryota > Viridiplantae > Streptophyta > Pinopsida > Cupressales > Cupressaceae > Cupressus > Cupressus sempervirens. The sequence continues at coordinate 467,004,770 of CM053786.1, forward strand.
TCTGGGTCGCACAAAATTCACCCAATAATTCAATCCACGGGCTTTATTCAAGAATTCACCTCTTCGCCAATGGGATAATGTAATACATTATAAGTGCATCATAATATATAAAAAATTTAAAATATGAATTTGAATTGTATCTCCAATGTAAGATTTTACATCTTATATTTATAAAACAAGGGGTATCGGTTCCCTTTTAAAAAATCGCACCTGTTCATAATGGAACTGCTCGATAATCCCATAACATTAATATGACAAACTAAAACATAAATAATCAAACCATCGATTATTTTAGAAAAGTATGGGGACTCTCGCGGAGGTCATATTTATTCATTTTTGGGCGCAATATTTTATCTTCGGCTCCTGAAAAATTCATTCCTTCTTCTGTTCAATGTCTGGTGTAATTCAGAAACATGGAGGCTTCTAATCCGTCAATCTTTACTCCTCCGCTAGAACAACTTTCTCTTGAGGATTAGACGTGAAATTCAAATTTGAAAGGGTTCCGTAAGTTGTACTTCCAAATGCTCATGCTTGCATTGTCGGGCATGGTGGTCAACCATCTAAATAATGCTCGAGCCACTTCTCTCTGATGCATTACAGACTGATCCTCTGCATCCATTGGTTTTTTCCTTGCTAACACATTATTCTTCCAGGACGACTTGGACTCTTTGTCTCCAATCCTTCAATGTTATAGGGCATTTTGCAGAGCACATGCTGATTCATCCATGTCTTGCATTAAATCTGTGTTTATGCCTCTATTTTTCTGTGTATATCTCCAAACTTTCTTTGTCGAGTCCTCTTTGCTTTCCAGTTATTATCTTCTACAAACGATGATGTGGTATCACTCAAAATCTCATAACTCGGTGTATTTGGAAGATCATTTCAAGTCTTTGCTAACTATCCTATACTCTGGCCAAGCAGTGAAACTAGAATAATATAACCATTTGGGTTTGCTATGTTCAAATTTGCTCCATATTATTCACACTTTGCATTTAAGCCGGCACTCCATCTTTGTGTGTTTATTTATACCTGCAAGATACAAAGCATCATATAGATACATATCATCAAATAATGATAGGTAAAACTCCTTTCTTGGAAGATTCTACAGGATACAACAACTTTTAAAATGGCAGTGTATTTGCTTGGTGACTGCTTCATCGGGATTCATGATATGCCCACACTGCACTATGAGTCGTGTAAATTAAGAACTCCATCATTTTTGTTATATGCTTTACTTCCAAGTGAGATGATATATTCAATGGAATTGAGATAGTATTTGCAGAAGTCATTGTTTCCTTCTACATGCTGACGTGCTCAATTTTACACACACACATATCCATATCCAGTAGAAGATAATAACAGTCCCAGAATCATTGTTAAAGCCAAAACTGATGCCTCATGTTGTAGCCACAGTAATAGACACACAGGTTAAGGATACTTTTTAACACAGATCTTTTCCTTCCCAAACTTTCAATATCAGTTGTCTCAGAAATCTTCCACTGGCGTAGATATTTGCAATTATTACACAAGAATCAACTAATGGTTTGGATACATCTGTGCTCATATCCTTAAAGTGGATTCTGAAATTTCTGGGTTTGCATATCATTAACTAGCAATGAGAGGATAGGATCATATACTACTGAAATAAGTTTGAAAATTGTCTGATTTTGTGCCCATCTGAAGTATTCCAGTGTTGCTTCTGCATTCTTCTGACAATACAAATTTCAGATTGCTCTCCACAGTCAAGTAGCTGATATCTACTAGTTTTTTGAAAAGCTTCTTTTGGCAACGATGAAAGTTACCTTCTCCAAGCAAGTGAACAAGTGAAATTAGAATGCAGGAAATCAATCCACCAAAATGTTATTAATTGACATGGCTAGGCAGCGAATCCTTGATAGGTAGAGAAAGGCAATGTCAATAGCTAGACCAAAGATTGAAAAGGAATTAGTGTCTTCAAAACTTGACTTCACATATAATCTTGTCTTCTCCTCATGCTCCAGTAAATGGTCTGATTTCAAATACTTAAGAGAATATATAGAAGTATCTTACCACTTAAAACCTTGTCTTGCTCTTAGTACTTTTATGGTTCTGCTATATTAGGAACTGATGTTATAAAATTTTGATCCTCTCTTCCTAGTCTCCTAAGCCATAATCAAAAACTTTCCACGTTTTCCCAATCTTGACAAAAATTGGAGACTCAATCAAGGCTCCATCACTGCCCACAACCTTGGTTTGTAGCAAGGAATGATTTCCCTTAATTTGCAACCACATTTGACATGAAGATGGAGGCCCATTTTAGTCTACAAACTACCAAACAACAAATATCTTACTAGGGCAAAATTTCTAAGGAAATGTTGAAGATTGTCTTAGCTACTGATGACCCTTTCTTCCTTTCTAAGGTAGGGGGTTTGTTGAGGATTGAATATATGATAGCAAAGTATAAGTACAGAACTAATATCGATATTTCCTCCATTTTTTGTGCTTGGGACCTTCAGTTAGATGAAATTCACGAGGTAAGAAGAGTGGTGAAATAATGTGTGAGACCAAAATGGCAACAAGGTTTGGATGCTCTTTTGTCATTTGTTGAACCAGGGCATGAGTTTGTTAATGCATTGCAGGATTGGCTTCATATGCATGGCTATCTACATCATGTACATCCCTTTTCATTGTGGTGTTCATTGGAAAACAGAGAGCAGAGGAAATATGAGGCCAAGAGGATGTAGAGCATCCTCTACGATTGAACTCATGGTTGGAGGTTGGTGTTGAAATCTAGCTTGAAAAGGAGCGAAATGGACATGAGTACACTCAAATTTCAAACTACAAACTATTGGAGGAGCGAACAAGGAAATTATTGTCAATCAAGAACCTAGCAGTAGTGGAGCACGAATGGGTAGAGATGGAAGGAGCACGGGAGGACGTGGGCAAGGTTGTGGTCAAGAAGTTCGTGGACAGGGAAGAGGTAATGCCGCCCATGGCTATGGTGTAGAGGCAGAGTTGGAAGGAACTCCTAAGACGTAGGGGCTCATGTCTCCTCTGAGTGTGAACTTCGATTGTTATTTTTGAATTTGTGGACATAAATGGCACTTGTATTGGTGAATTTTGAGTTTTTTTGTAGTCAAGGTACATAATGTCCTTGTTTGATCCATCTTTTGGTAGTTCTGATTTGTAATGCACTCTCTTATGGCACTAGATGAAATATGTATATATCATATAGGCGATTGTAATGGTTGAATGCCGACTTTGATTATGGGGCATGCAGTGTTAGGCATAGAAAACTCGTACAAAGATTTTGCTATAATGCAATCTAGTATATGTTGGGGTGGTAGACTATAGTAGGGTGTGAAGGGTATGATATTATCTTTCAATACAAAACTTTAGTATTAATAAATATACAAAAAATATTTACCGACCAAAAAAAGCATAAACTGCTTTATTTAAAAAATGAATGAAAATAGTTGATTTATTGTGATGGAACTATCACAGATATAACACCAATCAAATATCGGAGGTGTCAATATAGAAGAATATCCCACCACAGAAAGAGGTTCAAAGGGTCCATAAAAGCCCACAACAAACTATGTGGTGAAAGGACCAATGTTGTTAGATTCACTAATTTAGTATTTTCCTGTTGACAATCAACCCAATCTTAATCAATTTATGGTTCTTTTTTCCTTACTTTTTTAAAATCCTGGAAATTGCACACACACCCTATTCAAGCCTATTAAACTTTTCAAACATGGCCACCATGCATTCTACTAGGCCACAAAAAACAAAGCTCTGTGTATAAATAAAATGACCACACAAAATCTTTGACAACCCACACTTGAGAACATAACAACACTAGACAAAACCAACTCTATCATACCACTACAGAGAAGCAGAACACTTTAATCTCCATAAATGAGGATTTTCTTGTGGGATAATCAAAAAATAAGGACAAACATTAACTTTACCCAAAATTTTCTACATTATATGCATTCAATGATTGAAATCCCCGAGATTTACAAACGGAAAAACTACCTTATACGCAATGAAGGTGTCTATAGAGTCCCCCTTTTAATTATTGAGTTTTGAACCAAAATAGCATAAAAATAGATAACATAAGAAGATGAACAAAAGCCACAAAAATTATCTTGGGAAAACCCTCCTTGAAGAAAAAACCCAACCAAACCAAGAAATATTACTTTATATTAATGAAAGAATAGAAAATGTGAATACAATATTGCCAAATGTTGGATTGCGCTTAAGCTATAATCCCTCATTGTCTTGACCCTTCATTGTCTTGATAATGAAGGGCCAAGCAATTACAACAAAGAATGATCTTCAAATTATAAATGAAACGAAGAGGCATCCACAAAAAGATAGCTCCAGATGCTAAAACATCAACACTCCCTCTTAGCTAGGGAGGCATATTTTCAAATATCCATGTCATAGAATCTCTCAACATGACACCCATAATGGCTACACCCATTTGTGAGGAAAACGAAACTTATAAGTAATGTCTCAACATAGTAGCATCATGGAGTCACTCAACATGATGTTGACCACTGCTACTCCCATGCATGAAATAAATGTAAACACAAGCTCTCATTACGGAGTCACTCAACATGATGTTGCCATGGACTTTTTAACAAGACATCCACTATGGCTACTCCCATGAGTGGAAAGTGCAATGTATCTCAAGGGCTTTTACCTCTTATTTCTCTCTCTAAGAGAAATCAAGGGCTTTTATCTCAAACTTCTCCCTCATTGAAAAAAATGCAATAAAAGGGCTCTCACCTCAAATTTCTCTCTCAAAGAAAAATGCAATACAAGGGATTTCACCTCAAATTTCTCCCTTTGAGAGAAAAATACATAACAAGAGCTTTCACCTCAAATTTCTGCGTGAAAGAAAAATACATTACAAGAGATTTTACCTCAAATCGCTCCCTCTCAAAGAAAATGCATAACAAAAAATCTTCATGATGAAGTGACTCCCTCTAAAGCTCCAAGCACTTGCACCAAGACGAATCTTCGTGATGAAGTGACTCCCTCTGAAGCTCCAAACACTTGTATCAACACAAATATTCATATCTTTCCCTGCTATTGTGTCATGTCTCTACCAAAATGTTGGTTAAAAATTTTGCAAGTGATTGCAAAATTATGACTTTAGGCAAAATCTCATGTGATTTCTCATTCCTCTCAGCAACAAGGGAGGCTCCCTTCTCACCGTAGGTGGCTTCAACAAGGACTTAATTGAAAATGACAAAATATGGCCGTTCTCTCAATCAATTCCTCTTTTTTTGGGAATGACTCAACAAACAACTCATGAACACTAATACTTAAACAAAAAGGACATGTTGCTACGATAATACCAATGACCCTGGGATTGACATAAGAACAACCCTAGAGGCAGCAGTTTACATTTTATGTTCTGTGGAATAAGTACAAGAACCTGAAGTCCCATATGATTATCCAGAATTAGGATTCAAGTAAAATAACCAGTAAAGCACAAAGTCTCTTACTGGATACTCTCAAACTTAATTAAAAACACATACAACTAAAGCCCAAAGTCTTCATCTCTAAGTAATTCTAACCACTACCAATAATAACAATTTTTCCTCTTATAGCACAAAGTCTTCAAAAGTTCAAATTGGCTCTGAATGCAATAGGCAACTCAAAGTCTACACAATTGAATTCAAATCTCTCTTGAGCAAAGCTCCAAAATTCACAATCAATATCTAAAGAATGTTGTCACATAACACCTTGAATCAACACAAAGTTTGAAAGCAAGTTGCCCCTTTTACTGAAAGCAATTCAATTTACGTCTAAGCTAAGTCTTAGAGTGCAAATACAAACTCACAAAGTTCTCTTGCATTGCCAAAAAAATGTTTTTTTACAATGAGTTCCTAATTTATATAGGGAAAGAGGAGAAAGGTGGAGAAAGAAAGGGAAAACCCTTAGACACCTTGACTTATTCTCTAACTAACTAACCAACTTTGACTTATTCAATGCTAGAAGACTTAAAGCACTTGCAACATGATTACAACAAACATCTTTGCACGTGAAACCATCACATGCAATTACATTTTGTTTTTGTATTACATGCAATCTATTAAATAGAAATTACAAATACATAATCAAACTATTATAAGTGCCTAACAAGATATAACTTATATTACATGACCCTTTATTGGTCCGTATGCTGCTATGGGATGCCTGATGGTTGATGTGTTCTAGTTTGGTGAAAGCATCTCAAATCGAAATATGAATCCACATCTTTGATTGCCCTACATCATAGTGGTGATTACTAGAAAAGCATCTTGTGATGACCATTTTAGTCTTGAAAGCATACTATGCCTGCAAGCAACAAAGGATGAAGGATTTTAAGCAAAACCAGCTCTTAAAATGAGGGAAAAACTCAAAAATGGGATCTTCTAGAGGCATTGCATATGAGCGACAGCAAGCTTTAGGTAGGAACATGGAGCAAGAATGGATATTTATACATGTGGTGAGGCATCTTCTCATAAATGAGGTTTTTAAATCCCATTACAAGTCAACCGGAAAACACTTGTAGCTTTCAAATGGAGTTTTTAAGTTTATTTGTAGCCTCAGTAAAAGCATCGAATGAGTGTGTAATGTGCTTGAAAAGTGGGCTTTAATCTTGCACTTGCATGTGAGACAAATAACTTGCTTCTTGAAAGTAACTCAATGCTTAGAATGGGGTTTTTAATCCTGACTGCATATACAAGAATGAAGAGCTTTTTGCATATGCAACTTGGAGAAATTTTAGATGGAAGTAGAAGGATCATTAGCAAAAATAAAAATATGCAAACCTGAAATTTGAAATTGAAGACTTGTATATTTTAAAGATGTATACAACACATAGAAAACAAAGCCTCAAAATTGCACAAGAAAATAATTACCTCTTTCCTTGAGAAATGCAAATGAAAAAGTCTTTCATCTTAGAAAAAATATAAACCAAATCCTAGTGATCTTGACATGAGGAAAAGGTCCCAAGTTTGAAGCTATATAGGAAAGAAGGTTTGAAAAATTCTTCTTCAAATCAAAGCAGTTCTCAATTCATTAGATAATTTTTGACAAGTATTCAAGATAGAGAATAAAAATGCATGATAATAGCAACAAGAAAGACCAAATCAAACCTGCAAATGGTTGTGCTCATTGCAAGATGCAATGTCAAGCATTAAAAAGCGCCCAAGAAGGAAAATGCGTGGATTTAAATGAAGAAATCAAGCTGCAAATATTGTTTTTGGCAAAAACATGCCCTAGACAGGATTTCAAACTCCAAAAGCAGCTCTTAAAACTTGAATTTTTTCATCTCCAACCCATTATTTATCAAAAATATGTCATAGATGGGCTATTTTTGGCAAAACGCAGCTCTTCAAGCATGTAAATGCTTCAAAAAACATCGCTTATGGACTTTCGAAGAGAAAACACTTCATATAGAGGGAAAACAAGTTTTTTTTTTAAATTCATTTGCGTGTATTTTGGGTGTGCAAATGAGCCAAAAATCGCCACCTTTAGAGTCTTGAAGAGAAAACACTGCATATTATAATAATAATGGGCCTTTTTGTGAAGATTATTGTCGGTATCTCTAACCAATGTTGTTTATTAGTGTCAATCACTTAGTCATTTACGAGGCAGAGTTAGACAGTCAAAACTTCAACCGAGCTACTTTACATAGGCCGAGTCATGTACATAAGATAGTATGTACCGAGAAATTCTATAGAAGTCGAGAAAGTATGGTCACAAAGCAATTTTCTATATGGACCAAACTCATTCAGTGACCAAGCAAGTCATCAACAACCGAGTGAAATTCAAAGTATATAAGTACTGAGTGATATAGTATGTGCCAAGCACAGTATATGCCGAGCATCAGAAGACTAATCAAGGCCGAGCAACAACAATGCCAAGCACCAGTAACAATAGAGGCTGAGCAATGTCGAGTCTACATAAAAGTCAGGAATGGAACAGAATTCTAGACAAAACGATTATCAGACCGACTTAGAAGGATTGTTTAAGTTTTGAAGAGGTTGTTATAGAACATTTAATACTTGAAGAGGTTGTTACAAAACATTTACATGGCGTGGATCACATATCCCCATGTGTATGTTCAACAATCAGGATGAACAGGCAAAACATGGAACCATCTAGAAGACTCTTCATGGAATCTTTATATAGCGATGAGCTTCACCTAGATCATAAGTGATCATGTGGGTGCGTGTGAAGATTAGAGAGGAGAAGATCAAAAGTCATCAAAGGTTTTGTTATCATCTAACAGAACAAGTGACTTATTCATAAGTAGTGAAAGTGGAAGGGAAAGACAAGAGTATCAAATCAAAGGAGAGGATCACTTAGAAAGGAGAAGACTCGAAATCAGCTTGCAAAGCAAATCAAGAGTCAAGTACTGAGTCAGTTTTAATAGACTTGAATCTAGGTAAATCTCTTAACAGAGTGGTCTTAACAGATCTTTGTAAATCTCCTAACAAAGTCCTTACTTAGTTGTAAGTGTCAAATCCTCTAACGATGTGAAACCTAACAGTTTCTTTAGTCTTTAATAGGACAGACTCCTCACAAAGTAGATCATATGTTATGGTCAAACATTGTAACCTTAACTAGTTAACTTCATTACTGCAATAGTGAAGATTTGTGGGTGTCATCCCACCCCAATTTTACCTTCACCTCGGAGGGTTTCTATGTAACAAATATTGTGTTATGTGTTATTACTTTCATGCATGTGATTGAATTGATTTACATGTTATAGCAAGTTTACATGTATAGATTTCCATGCATAAGTTATTATTGGATGTGGATGAATCTGTGAAAAGGTATAAATTGTTATAGATTCTGATTCACCTGCCCCCGCCCCCCCCCCCCTCCTCTCAGTATCTAGTTTACTCCATAAATCAACAGATTACATGCATTTTAAATCATGCGCTAATACCAAAAAAATGCCACCAAAAGAAAACACAACAGTTAGGAGAATAAAGAGGTGTTTTTAAAGTGTAGTTTGATGTTTAGCACATGTGCAAACTTCCTCAAAATCAGCACCCAAAAGTTTAAAGTATAAAAGTTATTAATGATGCATTCTTATTAGCCAATGCATATGGAATTGGGATAAAAATTACCAGTTATACTCGCATAGTTTTGAAAAGTAGCAATGACGTCTTTTTAGAAACACTTTGCATGTGTTTTAAACTCAAAACATATGAAAAGTAGTTCAAAATGACCACCTTACACTTGAAATCACTTAAGACACACTTTTCATATACATTTGCATGTGTTATATTTAAAAGATATGTAATAGAAACCAAAGTGTTTACAATACATGCAACAATGTTTGACCATCAAAAACAATGATAGGCTATTTAAACCCTTTTGTGTATATTTACAACTTTGGTTTTAATACATGCATAAATGCATTTAAAATAAAACCCTTTAGAACTTGGGTGCAAAATATTGATAGTGAAGATAAAGAAATGACTAAAATCTCCACTTTATTGCACTAAAAACCTCCCATGTTTTAAATTTACATGTAACTATAGTTTAAATGAAGAGATGTGTAATGGGACTGAAAAAGTCCACCTTTACATAAAAGTTCATTAAAAACCATATCTTAATCTCATCGGAATGATATGAAATTTTAAAATAGGGTTTTAAACCTACTTTACATATAAATGACATTCTTACTTGTGCGATTGTCAAAATAAAGCCCACTTTTAAGAGATTTCCAATTAAAAAAGAAGGATATGCAGTCAGGTCAAAAAACCCCACCTGCAGCACGTTTAATTCCTTAATAACTTTAGCTATACAACTCTGTTTGAGGCCTAAGAGAGCTCGAAACGAGCAGTATTTAAAATGCTAAAATCCTAGGGCAAAAACAACACTAAAAACAAAACACAAAACTAAGAAAAACGAAGAAAAAATCTTGAAGGTTACCAAACATCAATTGCTCACAGTCAGAGAAGAAAAACTCATTCTGACAAGCAATAAGGTGATTAACTCGACAGAAACCCTCAAAAAGGATACATGAAAAGTGCAAAATAAAGGACAATTCAAGGATGACAAGTTACCTTTACACCGCATTATCTAATACATCAAAATCGTAGAGGATACACCTACAAATCCATGAGAAAATTGCGTAGGGTTGCCCCAATTTTGTGATGTCAAAATTGAGGACAATAAAACACTAAGGAAAAATCCTCCCATTTTCAGAGATTGCCAAGCTAGTCAGAATGGGAAAATATTTTTCAAGAACGGAAATGCACGTCCTAGCTTAGAGATCCCATACTCATACTGCGGTATTTGTGCCTCCAGAATTCGGCAAAGGACATCCATGAGGATCTATAGATGAAATATAACCATTGTAATGCACGTTTGGTGGCCTCGAAAAGAATGTGTGCAGAATTTTCCATCCATATCTCACACAAGAATATTTCTGTCAGCACCAGCACTCCAAAAGCATCACAAATCATTTCTGCCACAAGACCATTATGCGCCTTCCATGATCTGATGCAGGTGAAATCCCAAAGTTTAGCTTGCATGCTTTTGACTAGCAGCAAAGAGTAATTTCTCATCAGGGCTGAGTGCCAATGCAGTGATAGGCTTAGAATCTCCTTCCAACGTACTTCTGAGCTAAGTCTACATGTTATGTTTTGAACCAGAATAACATAAACAAGATGACACAAAAATCATCCTAGGGAAACCCTCCTCGAGGGAAAGACCCAGCCACACCAAGAAATTTTACTTTATGATAATGAAATATCAGAAAATTTGATTGACAATATTGCCAAACAGCGGACTATGCTGAAGCAATAATCCCTCCCTCCTGTGAATCATATATATATTGTCTTGACCCTTCATCGTCTTGATATTGAAGGGTTAGGCAGTTACAAAAAGAAAGAAATGAGAGACACCCATGAAAAAATAACTCCCTCCTGTGAATCCATCAAGATATACTCTTGACCCTTCATCGTCTTAATATTGAAGAGTTAGGCAGTTACGAAAAAAAAAGAAATAAGAGACACCCACGAAAAAATAACTCCAAATGCTAAAACATCAACATACCCTTGCAACAAAAAATGAAATGAGAGACACCCACGAAAAGATAACTCCAAATGCTAAAACATCAACATTAATGAGAGGGGAAAATGCAATTGCCCGGGATACCAGGAAAATGTTTGAAAAAGTATTTGAATTCAAAAATTCCATGATGATGGGAGCTGGGTTCTAGGGTTGTGGATGCCTCCAGGTGGGATATACTTTTCTCATAAATATTACTAATTAGCCTAAAAACCTATATATGTTTTTACAGTAGAAAGATTTTGCCAAAAAAAAGGTTGAGTACAAGCTTAAAAGATCATCTTGATGATATGGACCACTAAATGTGATCCGGAACTTTAATCCAAACAAAACGTAAACAGTTTGTTCCAGGCACCTTTCCTATCACGGTATTTGGACGTTAAAATCTCATTTGCACTAACAAATGCTATAGTTACAAGTCCAGATGGCCTTAAGTGAAGTCGTGTACTCCTGAAGTATAGCTTGGAAGCTGTTGGTGGACAATTCTTGCCAAATAAATTTAGTCAAAAAACGAAATTAAATTGACGGAAAAGTAGGGGCAATGAAGTCAACATAAGGCCTCAAGTTTCGTTTGATAACAAGATGAGACACTAGCCCAGTAGAAAAGCGCCTTGGAAATCACCAGTCAATTATAACAGGCTGTGAACGCTGTCGGGCTTGAGTTAGCACTTGATCAAATTGCTCCTCCGAGGTGATGGGATGCATTTCAATCGATGTTGGTAAATCCACATCTTCAATTTCGTACAGAGCTGCAACCTTCACATCTCTTAATTGATTCCTCCCTCTTCTAGCAGAACTGTGTATGACGGGTATATTGTTTTGTATAACACGACTGCTTATACATTGTTTTAGAACCGTTGTATAAGGATTGATCAGTACTGCCCCGCGTGGGATTTGTGAGCACGGTATGGGCGACTTATTGATTGCAGACGAAGCCATAATCGTATATCATACCTGCCACAGAGTTCTCCTATTTTGTGGGGATAATACACGATACTTCCGACGAGCTCTCCAAGGCTCTTTCGAACCAAAGCGCCTAGAAGTAGGGACGTTGACAATCTTTCCAATTACACACATGAAAAACTTGGTCTCTATTCTCGCCACCAGCAACTGAGCAGCCAGAGATCCTCACTGAAGGGAAGGATGTTCATGAAAGGTTAGATTAAGAGTGGGACCGCCCAATCACCACCGTTAAATGAATGAACGATCGATTTGACGTCCACAGAGTCTATGGGACCAGCACAACGTAGTAAGCAAATTTTGTATTTCTTTCCATTTCCAATCTTATGATATGATGTTGGATCTTAACCAAGAAATATGTTGTTTGCTTGATCTTGTCAACTTCAAATAAACTATACATGTTATCTATCTTTTGGATGAAATCACAGTAACTTCTGATGTTCTTGTAGGTTGTGCACTTGAGAAAAAATATCATTTTGTTTTAATAGCTCCCATCCTACAAAACATGCATATCCTCTCCTCCAAAGCCTCTTTGGGCCTCTTTCATCTGTCTATCTTGCACCGAAGGTGATGGGATCCAATTCTCAACTAAGCCAATGACAACTTTTCCTTAATTTTAATAGCAGCCCAAGGTATGCTTTCTCGCCATGATCCCTAGTTGGGTTGAATTTTTTGATGTAAGGAGTCTTTTTTCCATCAATGTTATTATTCCACATGGCCTTTTGAAACCTCTCTTTAACAAACTTTTTTATGCCCACCTTATTGTTCAAACAACCTTGATGTTCCATTTATTTATCCATTTAATATTTTATTTCATCCAAGTCTTCTTCCTATTGTCAAAAGCTTTTTCTTTCACAATTTTTGGCCACTAATGGTCATACACATTTTCCATCCTTTTTAAGTAGCCAAGTAACTGAATTATCGTCGAAGCCTTTAACAACAAATTGTTGGCTTCTAACAAAAGAATTTCATAGAGAACAAAAGATTTGACTTTGAGATTGCTAGTGATTAAGTGTTTTTGAATTCTCTCTATTTGCCTCCAACCACATTTTGACATGCTGCCCCCCACACACCTCGCGACCATAAAGGACCACTGATGTGGCCACCAAGCCAAAGAGAGTCTTCTTAGTTTTCCAATCCCATAGTTTTGTTGTCCTGCATCTATTCTGAAGTAGAAATAGAGCTATTCAACCCCCTTGAATCCTTTTCGCTCTACAAGTCTCCCAGCTAAGTTTATAATGAAAGACAATCCCAAGGTACTTGTATTCTTTCACGATTTTCCAGTGGCCTGCCTTTGAAAAGGAATGTAGTACTCTCTTCCTTTCTCTTTAGAGAAAAAATTATGGCTTTGGTTTTTGAAATATTCACCTGCATCCCAACTTCGTGGAAAATTTTCTTTAAGGCCCTTAAATGATCTCTTAATCCTTGAGTCATTTTTGTTATCAAAATAAGGTCATCGACGTATAGAAGAAGCTTCACCATATACCCTGCTAACCGAACACCCTCCCCCTCTAAGTTATCTAACCAAATTTCTAGTTTGTCAATGTATAGCCCGAACAAGTTTGGGCTCTTCAAGATGAGAAACTAAATATGGTTCCATCATATTATTAGTAGTAGTAGTAGTAGTAGTAATGGTGTTCCCTTTATTAGGATGTTAGATTTGGTTATGTCGAAGTTTTGGATAAAGGAAGGTTAAATTATTTGTTTGAAGAAAATTAGTTAGACAAAATTATAAGTAGGATTTAACTATGCAGTTTTTGAGTCAAATTCATTGACCTATATTTCATGAGTAGTGGTTCATGCAAACCTATTTCTCATGAGAATGAATGGAACACTTAGCACTCATTGAATTTAGGTGATGCTCATAGAGGTGAAGCATCGGGATTTCTTGTGAAGTCACCCATCCCAATACTACTTCAGCTTGAGTGTGCTTACTAAGAGTTTCCTCCATGGTTAAACACTCTCTGCTTGCAACTCCATTTGCAAAGCTTTCACCAAGTGTTATGTTTTATGAACCATTCATTAAAAAGTCCCTTAAGCTCATCAATTGATAAGTAGGAGATATTTTACCACAACAAGTCAAATTGTGATATTGCTATCGTCATTCAATTACATAGTTTTTTAGCCAAACTCATTGACACATACTTCATGGGTAATAGCTCACACGAACCCATCTCTCATCAGAATGAATAGAATATTCAGCACTCATTGGAACTAGGTGATGCTCATAGAGGTGAGGCACCGAGACTTCTTGAGAGGTCACGCATACCAATACTACTCTAGCTTGATTTAATCAAGAGATTGTATCTTGTTTTGGCTTTGTGGGTGTTATTAAAATATTTCATTCATTCATTCATCCACCTAGCCCTTCTTATGTGTTCCTCTCTTCAGCCCCTCCTCTAATAGATAGGAAATGTCTATGTATGCATCAAAAGAGTTTGGGAGAAGGATAGTTTTAGTATTTAATCATAAATGTTTAAAATTTTGTGAGGACTCTTTTGATGTACATTTTCCTAAAACCTATATTCTATTGTTAATTGTCTATACATTATGATGATCAAAATATTTTTATTGAGAAGTGTTTAGAAGTACTATGATTGGGTATAAATTAGAAATTAGGTGGAAAAAGAAAAATATATATATTTCAATAATTGATGGTGAAGTGTATCACTCAAACAATTAAGAGTGGGAAGTGGGAAGCAGAAAGCGGGAAGAGCTTATTATTGTTTTGTCAAATTCAAAAAAAAAACTTTTGATAAATTTTTCACATATAAATTATAGTGTATAATGAAGGACATTAGTATCCCAATACAATATGGACTAATTGTCAAAATATTTTATAAAATTCATGCAAAAAATAGAATTCATTGAAATATATTAAAAAGTTTTAGGAACAATGTTATATATTATCTTCTCTCTTTAACTTTTATACTGATAAACTTGAAGAATAGTTGAAATGAAGGGGAATGAAGTTTTCTCTAAGAATTTGTTGTGAAGTTTTTGTTGTATGTCAATAACTTTATTTTAATTATATCACAACGTTGTTTAAACAATTTGAATTTACATATATGTCATAAGACGATAATAGTATGTTTTTTAGAATTGAGTGTGACTTTAAAATAATTGTTTATATATACATAAGCATAGATATATCAGTTGAATTCAAAATTCTTAACTACCTCTTAATTTGTGAATGACTTACTTTATGTAATCAAAATTAAGATGTCTTAAGATTGTGTTACATATCGATCTTTTGCTTTCACACTTATGATATGTTGTTGTATGAAAATACTAGATTAGACCATTGATGGTGTCATGTGTTGATCTATGTGTGATGTTATGGATGATAGTTGGATGTAATTGATTTTGATGCATGTGTTAGAGTATATAATGATATAATGTACATGTCATCTAGTCTATTGGTCTATGAACTAACTCTAATGATATGAAATTGAGGTTGAATAAATACAAGTATAATATTGAAGGTGGAAACATGGGCAAGGTAGAGATGTTTAGTTGATTAGAATCTTTGAATGTGAAGGAATATTGCATGTTGCATTCAATATCCATGTATGACCTTAAATGAGTGTTACATGTTTGATAATGAGATACCATAAATTTTTTAAGTTAATTAAACTTCATATATTGTCCAAAATAGAAAATTAAAAAGGCATAATTTAGTTTTTGGTCAATGAGAGTGCTTTCTAATTTATATTTTTTGATTAAGTAAAAACAAGTTTTGAAAGGACCTAAAACCTTTTACATAGAGCAAAGCATATTATCAATTAAAGTCCAAGAGGAACTGTGCAACAACACCAAAAAAAGATAAACAAGCCAATACAGAAAGCTCTAATATAGTAGGCAAATAAAAAAGACATCAAAAAGACAACAGAAAGACAACAACATGACAACTATAGAGTCATCAACAGGTTAGTAGCCTGATCAACTAAAATGTTCATGTTCACAGCAGAGGCCCTTAGCTCATTGATCTCTTTATCATCCATGACCTCAGTCTTCTCTAAATTTGTCCTTGTGCATTTACTAGGGCCATGATCATCCTTCATCTCCTTTTTACCCAAGTTCTTTCTCCCTTGCTCCATCTTATCCAATAAAATCTTAATAATATCAGCAATAGCTTTCCAAATGGAACGATTCTTATCAGCAAACTTTTTCAAAACATTCTTTGTGCCCTTAACTCTGGTCTCCAAAATATCAATCTTCCTTTGCATATCATTCATCATTTGATCAACAGCTCTGGTTTTAACTTCTAGAGGTGGGACTCTCTTCATCATATTAGTGACTTCTTTAGGATTCCCAATCACATCCGAAAGCCTATCCAGATGCCAACCTAAGGTCTTCTCACCTCTATTAGTTTTTCTTAGGTGCTCAAACTCCCTTATGAGATCCTACATTTTCTCCTTTATATTGTCAATGTCCCTCCTCATTGCACCTGGGTTACCAAAGACACCCTTCATATACCCATGATCTTCTGGGACAGAGATCTGATTTAGATTGTCCTAATCCATGTCCAAAACTTTCTCAGCATCAACATCATAATTATCTATGTCCTCAGCCTCCCCTTGAGGCATATTCTTCTTACCTCTCAAATCCTTCTTATTCAGAGGATCATCATCTAAGGGGATGTTCATACATCTCTCAATTTTCTTCATTTTATTTATGGTTTTCATTCTGCTACCAATTGTTCCCGTGATAATATTTTTGCCCTTATTCTTCTTCCCTCTTTCCTCTGTAGTCTCCTCCTTGGTGCTCGTCTTTGTCTCATAGTCCACCTCATTGCTTTTCCTTCTCTTAATGACAAGCCCCCAAGGGTTAGATTCTTTCTCTTTTTCTCCACTAACTCAACTTCTTCCTCTTCAATTTCCTCTTCATAAGCCTCTTCTAAATCACTCCCTTCAATATCACATTCCAAAGTCTTTTTACTTATACGGGGTTTGTCCACTTTCTTTGATTTTAAGAAGCTCATAATCAAAACCATCAGTCCTTCATGACAGGCATGATCCTCATCTAGGTCATTTTGAAGGGCTAAAATGGTACTATTCAAATATTGTCAAAGATAGAAGGGGAAATTTATCCTAACCCCATGCCTAAAGTGATTAATTGACATGAAATGGTGGCCATAAATCTTGGTAAACAACCATCTAAAGTAATATACTCAATCAAAAAAAATGAAATGAAGGTCTAGAAATAGATTTAGGGCAGAAGTAAGAATTACTAACTTTGACCAACCTATTTCTCTCCTTGATCATCTTTGCAAATTCATCCATAGCTCTATTAGACATCTTCTTGTCCCTGTAGAAGTTAATCCATTCCATGTCCAAGCCAGTGGCTTTGGCAATGATATCCTTCATGACCTCCATTCTCTAATTTCCAACCAGGATGTTGTTGTTCTACTAAATTTTAAGAAACTACCTAGTAATAGATGGGTTACTTCCCTTAAGTTTCTCCAAATATCTCATAAACTTACCCTAATCCAAGATATCCCATATCTCTAGTTTTTGATTCCGTTCCTGACAATTCTTGGGCTCACACCTCTTTCTCCTTCCTCTCGTGTTCCTAATTCTACCAAAATTTCTATTTTTTCCAAAGGGCTCGAGGAAGTTTCTAATTAATATGTTATTATTAGCATAATTATTGAGTTATTTTGTATATTCTAACTCCAATTTAAATTCTTTTCACCTAGAGCTATTTGTAATCACCTAAAATTGGTACCCTAGACTAGATGCCCTTGATATGAAATATCAATTAAAACATCATAAAAGTCCTAACCCAAAAGGGACTTCAATTTCTATCATTTATCTTATTTGAATATCAAATTGCATAAATCATCAACATTTGCAATAATCGTCAAAAATCGATCAATTCCTAAATATTGGCATTAATTGGCAATTAAATCATCATAAATCAATTAAATTAAATTAATGTCCTAGCACATTAATTAAATTAACCACATTTATCAAGGAAAAGAGAATCAAATTGAATTAAATCTCTAAAATATTAATTGTTGAATTAAATATTCATAAATTAAAAAGATCTAATTAATTGAGATAAATATTCAATTATTCTCCAAATTTGAGAAAATCAAGAATGAATCCAAGTTGAGTTCAAATTAATTAATTAATAAGAAAAAAGAGATAAATTAATTAACTCAATCAGAAAAGAAAGTTAACTGAAGAATGTTGAATCATGAAAAGGTGATAAAGTTGTTAATTGAGCTTTACATATTTTTATTGATTTTTTAACTCCCTCATCCTCTAAAATCACTCAAAATTAGGTTGATCAACTATGCTTCCACCTCTTAAAGAAGTCATTAAACTAGATATGAGTGAAAACCCAACTTCGACTTGCCTTTGGATGAATCTCAACTATCTATCTCAATTGATCTTGACCGTCGTTTTCCTAGAGTTTCTATAAAAACAAAGCTCCTTCCCTCATTTCTCATGTGCAATTGAAGAGTAAGGAGAGTTTGTTGGGTTGGTTCTAAAGATATTGTGTACTAATGTTGGAGATTATTTCTTATTGTGCTCATTTATCTTAATTTTGCATACTAATTAGGTTATTCATCTTGCTTTCGTCATCTATAATTGTTTATTCATTTAGCTTATTTCTTATCATAGTGCATCAAAAATAAAATAAAAAATAGCTTAGATTGCATACATTTAAATCTTCATTTCAATAGTGCCTATAGTCATGGATAGCTTAGCAATCTAAGAGCAATCACATGTTGGTGCCAGCCAATACTGAGAGGGGGGGTTGGGAGGCAAGGGTGAATTAGTACCGACTCCACAATCGATTAATATATTAGTCACTTCAGACACACTGAGCAATATTCACTTTAACACTAAGGCAAAAATGAATGCAGTATGCTAAAGATAGCTAAGGGGACAGAAAGATAGCTAAAGAAAAAGATAGGAACCTCAAAAGGCAGGATGCTAGCTGGCTTCTCCCCCCAGATGGTTGGTCAAAAGCCAACTTTGATGGGGCTTCTAAGGGTAACCCAGGCCCTTCAAGTTGCGGTGGAATCATAAGAAATAGCTATGGGGAGGGAATAGCTGCCTTTGCTTCCCCGCTGGGAATCCAGACTATTCATCTGGCTAAAGCTAGAGCTGCGAGTAAGGTGGTCAAGTTGGCTTTTGAAGCCGGGATTACTAAACTCTGGCTTGAGGGGGACTCCAAAAACATTATTAATACCATTAATGGTATTTCCCCTCCCTCGTGGACGGTTGCGAACATAATTGTTGAGACTTGCACCACTCTCACAAAGTTCAAAAAGGTCCACGTCACTCATGTTTACAGAGAGGCAAACCCAGTCGCTGATTGGTTTGCTAATAAAGGGGTTAACGCCACCAATAATCTGTCCTGGCATGCCGAAAAAGATTTTCCGACGGAGGCAAAGTTGCTCATCGACCAAGATAAAATATTGGGAAGGACGGCTCAAATCCAATGCAATTATGGATAATAAAGATTGCTTAATAAATGCTAAGTGCCATTATTGGCATCGTGATTTGCACCAGCAAAAGGGGTTTCCTCTGACTTTTCGACACGTTCGAAAGGACGATACCATTATTTTCAGAAAGGGGTATACTCACGGGTATCATAAAAGAAACATCACCATTTTTTCGAATGCAAATAACTTGCACAGATCAGAGTTCATGAGAATTGTGGAAGTTGATCAGGTAAACATGACGGGTGAGAGGAGCAGAAAGGAGCCGGTGGGGGAAGTTCAGAAGTGGAAGAACAAGGCCAAAGTTTGGAGAGAGCTGGAAAAGGGTGGGGTTACTAATTTCTTCGAGAAACTTCATGGCTCGGATCCTGAGATCACTAACAGCATGGTGAATTCGTGGAATAATGGTAAGGTTAAGGTGAACGGGGTCTACTTTCAAATTACTAAGGATGTGGTTGCTGAAGTCACGGGGATTCCGATGGAGGGGCATAAATTCTTCAGAGACAAGAAGATGTCTTCTAATGCAATCAAGGATTTTGTGAAAAACACTGAAGAGCTGAACAAGCTGGGCAAGAAAGAGACGTTTTTTGTAATGGATACCATAAAGAAGCTCTGGAGGTATGTTCTCTACGCTGTCATTGAATATATAACCCTAGACCCCAGGTTTGATAGGGTTAGGACTCACCATTTTGTGATTCTGAATCATTTTTGCCATGGTAGTAAGATCTCCTTCCCGTATTATCTTTTTAACTCGATGAACAAGGCCATTTCTAGTTTTAAAAAGAAAGCTACCGTCAACCCGGCACTGCATGAGGGTCTTCTGCTTCTGATTCATGAGCATTTCCACGCTCAAACCATTAGCAAAAACCCTATCCAGGGGGCGGATGTTGACAAGAGCAGCTCCAGTTTTTCCTCAGATTTTGACGATGTCGAGAGCATCAGCTCTGATGAGGTTTTCGAGCATTCCGGTAAGAAGACTAAAAGCCATAAGAAGTATTACCCCTCTATCAAATTACCCAGCAGAAAGAGCCCTAGAGGTCATACCCCAGCTAAAACTGGCTCTGCTGAGGTGGAGGAGGAAATGGATACTGATGATTCTGACAAGGTTTCGAAGGAGGAGCTGGATGAGGAGAAACTGAGAAAAAGACAGAAGAGGGAGGGAGAGAGCATGGAGCGCTCCAGTAGTCAGGGAAAGGATTCTCTGCCCATTCCCCTCTCCCCTATACATCCTCAGCCTCCTTTGGAGGAAAATGATAACTCTGGACAGATTGAGGGGGAAGTGCAAGTTAATAACAGAAGGAAGGCTTGGAAGAACTTCAATGTGAGAACGGCCACTATGGGAATCTACAGAGAGGCGATGAACCCCCAACTCCTGGTGGATGACCTCGAGAAGCCTAGACTCAATGAGCTAATTGACCCAGCTATGGTGGCTATTTCTGATAATGCAAGAGAAACGGGCATGAATCTGTTGAACAATGCCCGCAATAGCATGATCGACAACTTCAGATCAATTAAATGGCTTTTCCATGAGCTTGAGGATGTCAGAGATAGGGTTTCCCAAATGGAAAAAATCAAGAGCAAGACAGGTGCAGAAAGCCAAGGCGACCGGAACAGCTGGGAGACTCTGATGGAGAGGAGAGTAAAAAATATTGAGAACTACAATCACAACCTAGCAAGTCAAATGATCTCCCTCCTCGCTTCGATCAACGACAACATCCTCTCTCTCTTGGAAAATCTCAAAGACAAGAACCAGATGGAGGAAGATGATAAACAGAACAGAGACAAAGATAGGTTGGTTGTGGATAAAGCCAAGGATAGCACTATGGAGCAGGATTTGATGAACGCCCAGGATCATAAGGCAGAAGAGCAACAAGAGTGCGCTGAAGCTGCCCAGACCATGCTCGAGATGGAGAAGTAGTCTTCTTGGTTGGGTCTCTGTCCTTTGGTTTTTGTTTCTCCTGGCTTTGGCTTTTTGTCTGGTCTCTGTTTTTCTGGTTGGTTCTCTGGCCTTTTTTGTGGGCAGTTGTTTCGGGCTGGGCCTTTGGGCTTATTTTCAGCCGTAAGGATTATGTTTTGGCTGGGCATTTTTTTGCTTATTTTCAGCCTTTCTTGTTGTTAAACTTATGGGTTTCAGGACCCCTTAAAACCTATTTACCTTATCAAAAACAATGAATGCAGTAAGATAGAAACATATAAATTCTTACACAAAAGCATTCATCAATGGACAAATAGATTTATATGTGGAATCCTTCAATGAGAGGATGAGCACCATGGTGGGAATAATATATCCACTAGCCTTTTACTACCGATAAAAGGTTGTGTGGTTAAGAGCTACAAGTTATTCCTTTTGAGAATGCATGCAGTTAAGAATGCATGTAACTTGTTAGGATTGCAATTAGCCTATTAAGGCTACCTTGTTAAGGGATTTCACCACTCCTTTTGAGAGGCACTTGGTTAAAGGTTTTATAATATGCTTACAACTGAAGCATGCTCGGTTAAAAGCTTACCAAATGATTACAATGGTTAGAGAGTGATCAAATATGATCTAGTACATGTAGCACACCTAATGTGATAGATCTTCAATTAATACATTTAGAAGATCACATGATCTCCTCTTGTGTCTTGGGTGAACTCAATGATATACTTTCTATCACTCTTCTTCTCATTATCTGCATGCCCCTATCTGTAGTGCAAAACTCTACTTTCAGGAAGATGTAGCTTTCGGTCTTGATCCTCTATTCAAAAGTTATTTTTCTTCATTCCATATTCTTCCTTTGAACTAGTTCAACACAACTTTTATTCTTCTTGCTTCAATTCATACTTGTTGGCACATCTACATGCATACATTATCTTCTACACACCAGCTCTCACTCCTCTTTCAACAACAATCATTTTAGATGTGTGAAGTCCCTCTTTATTTCTAGGTATTGAAACCCTAAAAAGGTATCCTGCTGAAACTAGTGAATTCAAAATTTGAATTCCATAGCTAAGTTGTTCATGAACAACCCATGTTCATGAAATAGATAATCCAATACAATACACATCATCTAGTCATATGCTAAACATCATAATATGGGAATGCATCAAAAAAACTAACATTAGCTAAACATGATATCCAAGCATTCTAATGAAAGCATAAATCACAAGAAAGCATACTCTTAAACTCGAAGCATCAAGTGAAAACATCCAGCAACGATCACACTAGGATAAGAGACTGTCTCTGTACACCAGTCTCTAGCAGTGGTGAAAGTAGCTATGCCTCCCAACCACATGGCACCCATAGGTTCACACTTGTCGTGCTGATGGAGATAATGATCCAACCACAAACACACACAAAACAATCATCCATGGCTAACACTCATGCCAAACAATATGATGGCTATAACCAAGAACCTAAGACAAAGCAAGGAGTACAGGTCCTGGTCAGACACTCAATAGGCTACTAAGTAGGGGCTGACATCATGGAGAGTCGGTTGGCATCAAAAGGCCAAAGTTCGGATCATGTGTCCTCAAACTTAAACGAGTGCTTACACATTGTGTCCTTGAAACTTAATCGGGTGCTCGCACATTTTTTTATCTTAAATTTTATTACTATTCATACATTTTATTTAGTTATCACTTATATAAAGCTCCCTCTGCCAACCCATGGTGCCATGATCATCGGGCTACAAGATAGAAGCCCCCTCCATATGCTACCATACCCTACCCATGCTCATCCTATGACAAGTGTCCGTGGGCATGCATACTCCCATCCCAACCCCAATGATCATAACTTTCAAAAGTACAACAGAAGATCGAGCCTCACAAGTCACCTGATAAATGTACATGCACGTACTCATGTGCGGTGCACCACCATCACGAAGATCAAAACATAAGGATAGGATGAGAACACAATGCAAAAGATAACCCTCAACTGAAAGCAACACGGGAAGGACAGATTCTACATGAATCCCAAAGCCAATAAAACCATACATCATGAAATCACTCAATCGGCCTCAATCTGAGAGTATGGATTCTACACGACTCCTAATGATGTAGCAAGACCAAAAACATCATGAACTCACTCAACTGACCTCAATTCGGGAGCATAGATTCTACACGAATCTTAGTGTCCATGAACACAATAACAAAGATCCAAAAGAAACCATAAAACTAGGTATAAAATTACTCAACCAACCACAATGTCAGGAGTACGGATGCGACACGCACCCCAATGCAACATAAAAGTGCAATACTGGTCTGACTGATATCCAAATGGATCATCAAGGTCCACGACCCACATTGTGCCAAGAAAACCTAAGAAAATAGGGTGACACGCAAAATGAGGTAAAAACCCCAAAATTTGAAAAACTTTAAAATTAAAACCCATTTGGCCTTTGGGCACAAAAATCCCAAAAATCCAAAAATAAACAAGTTTAGACACTGTATGCAAAAATGGCTAGCATAATGGTGCAAAACCGCAAACCCTCATCCCGAAAAATAGGGAAATGTTCATACTCGCCCAATCGGGTAAAACTAGCATACAAAAACAGAGGGGAACATTAGTTCTCAGCCTCCAAACAAATGACTACCAAAAATAGAAGCAAAAACAATAAAACAGGAAAGCCCTACCTCACAGCCAAAAGGGCAAAACGGGAATTTGAACCATAAAATAAATAGCCTACAGAAGTAGCTGAAAATCACGACAATCCAAGGTTTCCCCAAGCTGGATCCAACGAGCCCAACCTCGTGACAATCTCACGCCCGTAGCTCCCACAACGAACAAAACAATAAATCTTCATGAAGAGGATTTTGGGTTTTACTCTCCAACTTTCTAATTCAAAAGTGAGAAGTGAGGAACTAAATTCCTTTTTTTGGATATTTATTCACTTTTCAAATGAATGATCGATTAGGACAATTAACTAGCCAACCTAGTTAAACCCCGAATCGACCCAAATGAAAACAAGCTATTCCTAGAAATAGGAATTCATATATGGCAAAGTTGCCAGAAATCAAAAAAAATCAATTAAAAGCCTAAAGACCCAAAAACACATAAATTTCCTAAACAACTTTCGCAACAATGCGAACTACTAAATGCACAGACACACTTACTAGTCTAATCACATAATGCAATGAGTTCGGATTTAATAATCACCGAAAGGTTTAATAAAATAATTAAAATAAGGATACATCAACCATACAAGGATGACATTGGTAAAATATGAATGGTTGAATCATTAACTCCATGTCCCACTATCAGGGATATAAATCTTGCACACTAAACAACACGATCAAGTGCAATTGCATATAATAACATAGCCGAAGCAATAAATGCATTAAATCACCTAATTTAACCATTTATTTAATTATATTAAAATAATCTATTTATATTACTCACGTTCGCATAAAGCATAACAACGCAAGAATGAAGTAAATAACCATAACATTAAATCCATCACCTAACAAAATCAAAGGTATGTACAAATACCAAATAACCAGATATCATCATAAAACACATTGTCATCTCAAAATGGCATCGTCATGCAATTTGATCAACTAAACAACATAGTAGTCTAAAATCTATGATACTGAAATCAAAGTATAACATCTGACCCTCAGGTCCTCTCAAATATAAAACATCACATAAGTAACAGATATCTCTCAGATCAAAATATAACAAGGTAAATGTCCGCAACACATAACCAAATAATTCAACATGAACAATCTATTTCTAATTACTTAAGCATTTAATAATGATTTTTTAAACAACACTTAAAGGCACTTAAAAGATATAAGCAAACAGAGTCATAAACATGACTACCCATTGCTATAGGAACCTAGTCTAGTGTAGCATGGTAATAGTACACAACGCAATCTCTGAACACATCTTAGGGTAATCACGGAACAACCTCATGATACCACATTGATCCTAGTAAGCACTGGCACAAACCTCAGTGAACCATAAATCATATCATAATCCCATAGATCAGTCAAAAGCATAATCAAGGCAACTGATACAGAAACATAAATCCAAACACCTCAACAGTGTAGACCACTCATGGTTACAATCATGATCCATCACAACAAAACATCAACAAGGTTGCATCCAATAGGATGACTTACGCAAGTGAAATGGGAGAAGCACTACATAAAATATTTAATATTCATCTCAAAGTCAGCTAGAACCATCAAACAAATCAATTGAACTCAATATACCAAAACAAGAAAATCCTTTGTTAGCCAACCCTACTCAGTAGATAATAACCAAAATATTTTTTCCTTCATTAACTAAGTGAGCTTGGTTGACACTAGTTTTCATGCCAACTTGCTTTGTCTCCTAACTAAACTTGGCGTACATTACCTTCTACGAATTCTCTTTGGTAATCGAGTGATCTTGGTTAATGCTCATTATCTTCCAACTTTCCCGTGTCTCTCGAATGAACTCGATAGACATTGACTTTTGAACATGGCATACATAGGAATGCTTGGTAGACATGAGGAACTATCTTCATCGCCCGAGTGAGTTCAACATACACTGACCGGTAATGATATGACATTTTGTGTAACATCAAAGACAATATACAATTGATTAATTATTTTCAACAATCTCCGTCTTTGGCATTGATGGCAACACAACATGTCATAATCCAATGAAATTTTTAGAACAAGAATAAAGTAAGGAACATATCCTTAGTTTCATTTTGATTCTCATCCATGAGAACTCTCTCTATTAGTAAACTCCATCTGTCAACAAAAAATTGTCTTCAACATCTTCTTCTAATAACAAACTCTTCCTTTTTTATATCAGACCAAGTTCATCTTCTTTCTACTCCCCCTCTTTATTATTTTTTTTTATGACAACAACAAACTTGCCCTCTTTGACATCTCATGCCAAAGACAATATTCAAAGAATATCAATATACCTTATGTACAAATTCATATGTAATGTGCCCTTTTTAATATTGCATCAACCAACTAATCTTCAACATGCTTTGGTTGATGCATCACTAAAATTCACTTGGTGACCTTTAGATAGGGGAATAACTCGTAGCTTACCTCATAGATACAAAAATGCATCTTTAGGTAATGGCTTGGTGAATGTTTCTACAAGTTGTTCTTTGGTATTCACATATTCCAACCTTACTTCCTTGTCTTGTACCAATTCTCTTAGAAATTGATATTTTATAACAATGTGTTTGGTTTTGGTATGCATCACGGGATTGTTTGATATGTTAATTACACTAGTGTTATCACAGAATATAATCATTGGATCCTTGATTTCTATCTTTATACCTATCAACAGTTGCTTGAACCAAACAACATCAAAACAATTAATTGTTGCTATCACATATTTTGCCTTTGTTGTAGACAAGAAATATAATTCTACTTTTTGCTTGTCCAAGACACTAGCCTTTTACCAAGAAAGAATGCCCCACCACTGGTGCTTTTTCTATCATCAATGCTTCTTGCCCAATCAACATCAATGAAGGCTTGTAACTCTAAGTTTCCTCCTTTCTTGTACCATAAGTCATAATCTTCAGTACCCTTCAGATACCTCATGATTCTCTTGTTTCCATCATATGATTTTCTTTAGGATTTTTTGAGAATCTTGCGACCATACCAACTGCAAGAGCAATGTCAGGCCTAATATGTACAACATACTATAATTTTCCAATCATTGATCTATATGTGGTTTGATCTACCTCCTTAGAATCATCATTTTTGGAAAGCTTATGTCCAATAGACATAGGTGTTTCAACGGGTCTTGAATCTTTCATTCCAAATTTCTTTAGTATCTCCTTGATATATTTAGACTGAGTAATGTAGATACCATCTTTCTACTAGTGAATTTGCAATCCAACAAAGAAATTCATCTCTCCAAACATGGACATCTCAAATTCTATACTCATCTCTTCTAAAAATACTTTGCATAAGTCATCATTTTCAGTAAAAAATGTGTCATGCACAAAGATTTCTGCCAATACAATTTTTTTGTTTGGTCCTTCTTTGATCTATAGGCTATTGTTATCATTTGTTTTTTGAAAACCAATCTTTATCAAATAGCTTGAGACCATATGATACTTTGAGCAATTTACAAACCATATCCTTTTTTCTAGGATCCACAAAACCTTCAGGTTTTTCTATATAAATTTCCTCTTCAAGAATGTAGATTTCACATCCATTTGATAAACTTTGAAACCTTTATGTGCTTCATATGCTAGTAAAGTTCTAATACCTTCTAATCTTGCAATAGGAACAAAAGTTTCACCATAGTCAATACCTTCTTCTTGAGAATAGCCTTTAGAAATTAACCTTGCCTTGTTTCTTGAAACTTTTCCATCTTCATTCATCTTATTTTTGAAAACCTACCTTGTGCCAATCACATTTTTATCCTTGGGTCTAGGAACAAGAGTCATGATCTTATTCCTTTCAATCTATTCTATTTCTTCATTCATTTCTTCAATCTAACTTTCATTATGCAAAGCATCTTTAACATTTCTAGGTTCAAATTCAACAAGAAAACATGTACCTTTCAATTTGTTTCTTGTCATTGTTCCATATGACTTGTCTCCAATGATCTGATCAGGTGCATGGTGCCTTTTGACATATTTTGCTAACATAGGTACTTTGGATTTTGAATTTATTTCACATAGCTTGGCATGATCTTCAAGTTTGGGTCCCATTATCGATGACTCAGGTCCATTAGACTCAGTTTTCTCTAGCAATAGTTTGGTAGCTTTTTACTATGACTCAAGTCCTTCAGATTGTGACCTAAGTTGGACTAGTTGCAACTTGGTAGCTTTTGGAGATTTTGGAGACTCGGGAGGCAAAGTTTCCTATCTTTCAATTAGATTTGGCAATGTATTAGGTTCATAATACACAAATCTTTTGCAATCCTTAGGTTCTTTGTTGCTTTCTTCTTCACGCTTTTCTACAAACTCATCTATTCTCACATGTGCACTTTTTATGATTTTATGAGTAGTTAGATTCAAACACTTGTATGCTTTACTTTTGTAGGAGTATCCTAGGAATATGCTTTCATCACCTTTGACATCAAATTTACCTTTCCTAGATTTCTTCAAGATATAACATTTGTTACCAAATGCTTTCAAGTAACTTACATTAGGTTGTAGCCATACCATAGTTCATAAGGAGTTTGATTTGTGTCTTTCTTCAACTATATTCTATTCAAGGTATGTACTACAGTACTAATTACTTCCTTTCAATATTTGATTGCAACAATCTTTTCTATCATTAAGGTTCTTGCACAATCCATGATGGATCTGTTCCTTCTTTCTATTATACCATTTTGCTGAGGTGTACTAGGGGTTGATACTTGTCTCTTAATTCCTCTTTCAATGCAAAATTCATTGAACTCATTGGAAATGAACTCACCACCTCTGTTTGATCTCAAACACTTCAACTTCTTTCTAATTTCTTTCACTACTCTTGCCAGATACCTTTTAAATTTTTGAAATGCTTTGTTTTTAGATACATTACAGTCATCATTCTAGAATAATCATCAAAAAATAGAATAAAATACTTATCTCCGCTTTAGCTCTCTGTTCCAATGGGTCCACATAAGTCTGTATGAACTTGCTCCATGACTTCTTTAGAATGATAGTCCTTTCTTTTGAAACTTGTCTTTCCCATCTTACCAATTTGACAATTTTTGCATAGGCCCATATTAGGTTTCCTCAAACTAGGAGTACCTCTTACTCTTTTCTTCTTGCTTATCTTGATTAGATTATCAAAGTTCACATGATACAACCTTCTATGCCATAACCAACTTTCTTCTACTTGAGCAATAAAACATGAACTTTCATTGAGATCTAGTTAGAATAGGTTACCTTTATTTGTTTGCCAAACTCAACCATATTTCCTTTTCCAACCAGCAGCTTAGCCTTCCCTTTCATGAATTCTACCTTGAATCTAATGCTATTCAACTGTGCCACACTCAATAGATTATGCCTTAGTCCTTCCACCCAGTAGGCATTATCACATCTGAGTTCATTTGTTAGTGAAATACAACCTTTTCCCTTTATGCAACAAGGTTCATTATTTCCAAATCTAACACTTCCACCATCATAATGATTCATATGTTTAAACTTTGTTTTGTCACCAGTCATATGATGTGAGTAGCCACTATCAATAATCCATTTATCATTTTTTCTAACATGAGAGATAAGTGCCATTTTATCTCCTTCATCATTAGATTCATCTTTTACAAAAATATAAACCATTTCATCATCTTCACTGTTATCTGAATCTTTATCCATAAAACAAGATTTCTTACCTTTGTCCTTGTAGTCCTTGAATTTCTTAAAATTGTTCTTGCCTTTGTACTTGTTGTGCTTCTTTTCATCTTTATCTTCTCTGTTTGGGCATCTTACAGCAATGTGTCCAACTTCTTCACAAGAGAAATAGATTAGAGGGATTTTAGCTTTGCACTTTCCTTTTCCTTTGGAATACCTTCTTGTAAGCAATGCTTCAATGGCTTCAAGATCATTGTCAAAACTTTCTTCCTCTTCACTTTCAGATTGTTTTCTTTTAGACCTTTTAGCTTTCTTCTTGAGTGACACCTTAGCTTCAAATGCAGAGTTAAGATTGCTAGAACTAGGAGTATAATTGTCATATTTATCTAGTTCAAATGTAGTCAATCTTCCAACTAAAGCATCCAAAGTTATATTGTTATTTGGATCAAATCCCATCTCTTGAATAACAAACACTCTGATTGCATAGATAGGAAGAAGGGTTCTAAGTACCTTGCTTACCACTGTTACATCTTAAATTGTTCCTCGAGAGGCTTTGATAGAATTGACATTGGCTTTGATTCTCTCAAAATATTTTGCAATGTTTTCATCCTCTCTCATTTTCATTTGATCAAATTGTTATCTAAGACTCTTTGCTTTGGCTCTCCTTACATTGTCATCTCCTCCATAGATGGCTTTTAGTTTGATCCACATTTCATGAGTAGTTCCACAATCTTTGACCTCATCAAATTCAACATAGTTGAGAGATGAAGCAATATCAATCATCATGATGTTATGACTCTTCTTCCCTACAATTTCTTCAATAGTCATAGTTCTAGTAGGAGCCTTGTATTTGGTGTCTAGATACTTTAGCCCTGAATCTCTAATGGTTTCCAAGTGTAACCTAATGAGTTCTTTCCATGCCTTGAAGCTATCTCTATTCAACATTGGGATCTCCCTTCTATAAGACATCTTGATCTTTAGCTTAGGTTTTTGAAACCTTTTTCTACAAGCACCAAAAGCTCTAATAAGAATTGTTGGAAATATAAGAGGAGTAACTGAGAGGGGAGGGGTGAATTAGTTACCACAAAATAAATCCTAGATCCCTTAGATGTCAATACAAATTAAAACATAAACTCTAATTAAACTGTATTCTACTATTACTTGGTAAACACATAGGCACTTAGTTAACATTAACAAATATTGCAACTCAGCAAGCATTAAGAATCAACTGTAACTTGAAAATAACTAAATATACCAATATTAATGTGATTATCTATGATTAATCTTTAACTTAGTTGCATACACATAAAAAAAATAACATAAACACAAGTGACACCGAGATTTAATGTGGAAACCCAATTTGGGAAAAAACCACCAATTGCAACTAGTTACTGATTTTGCTCTTCTAAAGTGAGCTCTGTTAGGAGACAACCTTGTTAAAGGTTGCAAAAAACATTGTTAGGTGTGACCCTATTAGAGGATTTAATCACCTTGTTAGGAATGACCTTGTTAGAGGTCTTTAGACACTTCAATTTAGAAATGCCAACTTGTTAGAGGATTTACAAATAGTTGTTAAGCCAGCTCTGTTAAAAGATTAGATCACTTCTACAATGGTTAGAAAGCAATAATGAGATGAACTGATTTCTAATGCAACTAAATTGCTGATTATATATCTCAATTCTAGCTTCTATACTTGATCCTTTCTAATCAAATGAATCTTTGCAGCTCCACAATGATATTCTTCTTATCCTTCTAATTCACTTCATCTAAGCATCTTCAAATCTTCTATTCACTTACACACATTAAATCCTCAACTTGACCTTATATTCATATCTTACACATTGTCAAGTCAGCTTGAATACAACTTAGAATACTTAATATTCATCTCCTTAGTCGGCTAGAACCAACAAACAAATCAATTGAACTCAATATGCCAAAACAAGAAAATCCTTCTTTAGCCACCCCTACTTGGTAGACACTAACCAAAATGGATTTTCCTTTGTTAACCAAGTGAGCTTGGTTAACACTCTTCATGCCAACTTGCTCTATCTATTGAGTGAACTCAGTAGAAACTACCTTCTACAAATTCTCTTTTGTAAACAAGTGAGCTCAGTTAACACTCATTATCTTCCAACTTTCCTTTGTCTCCTGAATGAACTCGGTAGACACTAACTTCTGAACTTGGCATATATAGGAATTCTTGGTAGACACAGGGAATTGTCTTCATCACCTGAGTGAGCTCGACATACATAGACTGGTAATGATATGCCATTTTGTATAACATCAAAGATAATATACAATTGATCAATTGTTTTCAACAAAAGGGTATCATGCCTCAACAAAATCTAAATGTGTCTTACATGGATGTGGGAGGCTTCAGGGTGCCACTATCAGACTCCTAATTTTTGGTAGGAACTTTTGCATATCTTCAATGGTGTCCACAAAGCTTGTGGATAGTAGATTACTTACCTCTTGAACATTTCCTTGGATAATTCCTATTTCTGGTAATAGGAAACATTGCAACTAAGAGAGAGTGGAGGTCCTCTTGTGATTCTCTATAGTGACCCCATTGATTAGCTGAATCTTTTCTTAGATCTTACTAGTGTGCTTGATAATTGAACTTGTTGTAACATCAAATGATGCCTGAGTGACATGTAGTGTCTCATGAGTCATTTTTAGTGTATCATTCAAATTGATAGGAAAGTTTTGTGAGTTTGATATCTTGTAAAAGATGGGAGAAGAATCCTTCAACAATTCTATTGCCATGTCTCTTGCTTGTGTAAGCTCTTTTATCTGATGCTTAATGAGTTTCTTGAACTTCTCCATTTTCTTTCTCTTACTGGTTTAACTAGTTGCTTTAATAATATTTGTAGTTTGGAGTATTTACTCAAGTTGATCAATGAGATTTACATTAGCATCATATTTTTCATCACCAAGTAGTCTTTTGACCATTTCCCTTGCTTTGATCAATGTTTGTGCTTATTCTTGCTTCAGATGAGATTTCTTTATTGCTTTGAGTCTTTTAAATGAGTGTTGATGATGATCGAGCTCTTTACTACTCATCTCCTTTACTTTCCTTGCACTCTTGTCCAATCCTTCCTGAATTATTTGAGGGTCCTTTGCTTCCGAAACATGTTGTTCAAATAGTGCTCCTTCATCTTTAGAACTTGAAGATGATAATGTTCTTCTCCTTTTCCTCCTTTTTCTCCCTGTCTTCTACTAGTTTATCCTTTCCCAGTTGAATCTTTTTCTTTACTAATTTTGGTCTTGTCAAACTTTTTGACCTTTGGGTCATTCCACCAATCATTCTAAGTTTTTCTAGGGTGGTTTACTTGACCAATTGGTTAGCTTCCTATCACATAATTACTTGAATAGGTTCACGAATAGGTGTCTTAGTTGTGTCCCCTTCTGAACTCTCTTTTATCTTTGTCCAATGTGTCTTCTTTTGATGACAAAACATTTGTCACATCATTGTCCATTTCTTTTGTGAATTTTGTTGATGAAATTACCTTTTCATGTCGAGCTTTTATTTCTGTAAATGGTTAACACCTTCATTCCTTCCTTCTTCTTATTGAGTTTTGCACAATTGGTCTATATCAACTACCTGTGGTAGTTTAGTTTGTTTGGGGTCCTCAACTTGTTCCTATGTTATTGGAGTGGCTTGCAAATTTACCAATCTTTGGGATATTTCACTTTCTAGAACAACTCTATTGCGAGATACTAGTAGGATATTATTCTTTCCTTAGCATGGTAAGAGGGTTAAAATTAATAGGTTCTTCTAGAAGTTTCTCTATATATCACTCTACTTCTATTTCTCTACTAGGGTCAATAGATGTGATTTTTTTCTTCTTTCCCTTATCATTTAGATCTACTTTGGTTAGGGATTTTTCTTGCTTGACTAGTTTTTGTATAAATATTATTTCTATTTTCTCTACTAATGAATTCCAACATATGATTTTATATTCAAACATTTCCTTTTCCTTTCTTGTAGTGATTAGTGAAACATTTTCTTGTGTTAGAGAGTCTTTGAAGTACGCTTCCACGTACATTTTTTCTTTGTAATGTTGTGTATTCTAGTCTAACTTTTGTCAGTAAATCATCAAGGATTCCTTTGAATTGGGTGACACCAGTTCACCACTTTTTGAGAATAATAGGCATTAACTCTTTTGGTAAACCATTCTTCACCATTTTACATGTCTTGTTGTAAGTTCTCATGCTAACTAGTACACCACTTATAACACTATTATGATCCTTCTCACTCATGAGTGGATATCTATACCTTATTGTGTTATCATTTCCATTATGAATTATGTAATTTATTATGACATCAATTGATAGTGGAGGGGTAGGATTACTACCTCTTCTTATAGGTTTTGTTGTTCTTGATGTTGATTTACCTATTGATGGGTTTGATCTCTTCTTTGCAGGTGTTTGTTTCTTATTTATTTCACCTTCAGTTTTCTTTATCTTGGTTGCATCTTCCACACTTGTCTCTGGTTCAATGAGGGTAACTCTCTTCCTGAGTCAATGGTTATCTCTTCATCTTCCTTCCCTTTGGACTTGATGTCTCCTTACTAGTGTCCTTTTTGCTTGCCCTCTTGGCTTCTTTTTTGTTCTCATCCCTGTCCTTCTCAATTATAGCAATTTCACTTCTCCTCATTATGCTAGAGCCACACATTCATAATTCAATGTCTACAAGCATTGATAGTAAAAATGCAATGCAAGGTTTAATGTTAGAAATGTAGAATAGGATAGGTGACTGAGAGAGGAGGGGTGAATTAGGAATGAATAATTTTTTTACTTCATTTCACCAACTAATCCTCTTTAAGCTAATCTAATCTAATTCATTGCATGAAAGATTGAAAGAAATAAAACATTCATAACACATGACACAATAATTGGTAATCCATAAACCATCCAAATAGAAAGTAAAACTTGGGTGGGAATTATACCCACAAGCTTTAGTAGTGCAGTATAAAGTTGGCTTGTTAAGGCTTACAATAATCACTTCTGGTGATCTACATTTTTAGGAGTAATAAGGACTACTAGGTCCACCTTGTAAAGGATTTATACAATACAATGAAATATGTACTCGGTTAGGAGATTCTGCATAAGACTGTTAAGTCCACCTTGTTAGAGATTTGACTAATGCACCTATTAGGATGAACCAATAGTTGATCTTTACTCTACAACTCAGTTAGTTGATTTTGATTCCTTTGATGTAAAAATGATCACCTTGTTGTGATAGATGAGACTATGCTTTTCCTTATACTGCTTGTGTCATTTACTCTTCCATTTGCATTCATACTTGTTACACATACTCTTTTGGATATGACAAGATATCTTACATATATACCAAATCAAATAGTTACCTTTTGAGGTTAGCTACAATACCAAATTCAACAATCTTCACCAAGTCAACTCACTAGTAATACTCGAGATTTGAATACCACTAGGGTGATATACATACACTCAACAACACAACGAACTTGACAAACTTTGGCACTTGGTTGACACTAGTGCTCGGTCCACAATGATCACTCAGGAGTAGATATGAACTCGGTTAACACTGATGACTTGGCAAGCACTGTAGAACTTGGTTGACACTATAGAGCTCAATTGACATTGAAGCTCGATCGACTCTACATTTTCTCTACTTGGTTAACATTGCTAGCTCGATTTACATTGTCTTTTTGTTCTAGTTGGTTAACACTTACTTTCTGCTTGGTTGTTACTACAACAACTTAGTTTACACTTTGAGGCTCAATTAACACTACAATAGCTTAGTCAACACTATGAAGCTCTGTAGCAATGTGACCAACCAAATGATCAAGTGTTTTGGCACTAATTGACAATGATTTAACCATAAGGTCAACAATCTCCCCCTTTGGCATTAGTGACAAAAAATCTTATCATAGCAAAAATTTTGAATGCTAAAAAAGATAAGTTAAAACTCCCCCTATCAATGTACTTGGGTCTATAACTTACTTTTGACTACTATGTTGATACTCAGCTAACACTAACTATGTTTTTTATTTTTTTAAATTATTTTTGTAGCTCTGATGTATACATAGATTCCTACTAAATAATCATATTTACCACTTATTTTTTTCATTCTATATTTACCCCTTATATATATGCAATATTATATATTCTCCCTTGTTTTTGACACAAATTTCAAAAAAGACATATCTACAAGGTAACACCAAAATGTGAGAGGAAATCACTATGTACCTTCAAAACTAGAGACATTGTTTTGTCTCAATTTTCTTTTAAAACTTTTGAAGTATGCAAAGCTATCTATACTTCAGCTGATAATTCCATCATATGATTAGCAATAGAGAAGTTATTATCATGGATTAATAACTTTGCATGAGAAATGTGTTTCTACATTATATCCATGTTTGGAATTATCATACTCTAAATTTCTACCTGTGTAGCTCTGATTCTTGCTTCTTCCCTTAGTAACTTTGCCTGCAAGTCTATCAGATACTCGATCTTTGCAAAATGTGTTGAGCTGGTGCTAAGGTCAAGTGACAATTGGTTTGCACTTGCCTTTAGATCAATATCAATCTTTGACGACTTGTCCTTGATTTCCTTGGTGAAGTTTGTAGTATCACTTAATTTTACAAACAAGGAAACAACGATATTTATAGTACTCTCAAAATTAACAATAATAGTGGATAGTTCCACTTGATCTATGGAAATTTTCTATGCCACCTTTTCCAAAACCTTGTTATCAAATTTTCTCTTTGCCCTTTTTAGTAGTTTCTCTTGTCCATTCAAATCTTCATTAAAATTGTGAACTATGTCAACAACTTGATCTGAAGTAGGCTTCTTATCATCAATTTCAATACCAAGTGCATCATAAATATACTTTTGATATCCTCCAGCACTTGATTTATTTTCTTCTTCTCTGCTCTCAACTTCTATTGTCTAGATTTTTTCTTTGAAAGAGTTCTCCAAGAGTACCCATCTGATCAGAAGTGAGATTGGAAAGATCCCAATTTGGAATTACTATATCCTCTTCTAGATCAATTTCCTCATGAGAAACTTATACATCTTTACCTATTTTCTTTGAAGGAATAATTTCCTTACCTTTGTTCATACCCTCAGTGCTCAGTTGAGGCTTAGCTTCAACTATCATTGCACTTACTATGGAATCACTCATAATAGAAACAAAATTACTGATTTGAGAAACAACAACAATAGTATGAGTACTTACAATACTTTTCTATAACCTGATTTGGCTTAGATTTGTGAAGAGTGGAGCCTCCTACTCAATAGATGAAGTAGTGGTGACATTACTCATCACTATAATTGATAAGACAACTCCAACAACCAATTGAGTGCTAGGTTGAACAATGTTTTAGCTCAATTGTTTGTGACTTGGTTGCAACCTTCTCTAAGCTAGATATCACTAAGGCTTTGCTTGGAGAGTTAGGGAGGGAGCCCATTACCTCTACTGAAATCTTTTCAGGATCTCAATCTTGGATATTATGAATATTAGGTAGATCTTCACTAATTGTTTGGTCATCTTTTTCCTCTTCATCATCATTAAAATCATCAAGTTGCACAACTTCTTCAATAGGATTTGGAAAATTCAATCCATAAATGTTCTTCCATGCATTTGTATTGGATTACATAACTGACTCAATGTCATTTTCCAAAATTAGGGGTGTACTGAACTTAGGGGTTAATTCTTGTTCATGCCTTTTCAATGCCTCCTTCACTTCTTTATCTGACATGTCTAGCATTAACTTTCTCAACATTTGATCATAGATGTCTTTGGTAATATTTACCACATTTTCCCAATGATATGATATTGCCTTTAGTACAATTTTAGGAACTTGACTGCCTAGTTCACTCAGAGAGTATTTCCACTTTGCCATCTTCTCCACTAAGGCTTCTTCAATTTGCTTATGTTCCTCTTTATTCCTAGTCTCATATTTAAGAAACTTGAAATCTGCCATACCTCCTTTTAGTCATTGCAATCTATCTTCAAAGGTTAGGAAAAGCCTTTTGAATGATATCTTCTCTTCATCTTCATCTTCATTTGCAAGTTTGAGTTTCTTTTTTGACTTTGTAGGTCTTTTGGTGAAGAAGGCAGGTGAGGACCTTGTGGCTCTTTTTTTATGGTTACTTTCCCCTTTTTCTTTGGAAGTTCCTCTTCTGTTTCTTTCTCTTCCCCTTCTTCATGTTCATCTACTCCTTCTTCTTCATCAATGTCATCTTCCTTTCCTTCTATGAGTAGAAGAGGGGAACCATATTTCACATTCTCCTTCTGAATCTTTTCAATCTTCTTGCTTCCTCTCTTCAGGGCTTGAGGAATCTTGATTTCAAGGGAAATACTAGTTATTGCCTCTTCATATGTTCCAAAATATGGCATTTTGGGGTCTATAGGCTCATTTAAAAGAGTCTCAATTATGTCCTTAGTATCATTAATGTTTACCTCATAACCAAGATGTTTTACCCATGCAACTCTATGTCTAACTACCTATATATGTACCTTGTCACAATCCACAAGGAAACACATGTCTTGTTCATAATCATCCACTAGTTTCTTAGGTATTTTGAACCTACTCACCATCCTTTCCTTGAAAGTATCAAAATATGCATGCATAATGCCCTCAAAATTGTCTCACATTTTAATCTATAAGCTCATTGATCTGATATACAATAGGTCTATCCTTTTCCATATACAGTGTCTTTTGAAGGGAAAAAACTTCTGAATATAAAAGAATAAACATACAAGAAGTGATCCAAACTTACACAAATTGGTCTTGGGTGCTCAAATGCTCTCTATGTTCTTGCTTAACTGGCTTAGGTGCAACTTGACAAGGTCAAAGGATAGATTGTTCTTGACCACCTTGAATGCTAAGTCCATAGCTTAACATGGGACACTATTCACTCAATTAGAACTATATATCTTCTCAGAAATCACATGAATTCCAAACTTGATCTCCATGTCACTAACAAAATTTAGCTTCATTTCTCTGCCATCCTACTCAACAAGTCTTCTTTGCTAGCTTAATTCGACCTAGGGTTTTTTTTGTTTTAGGTATGTTAAACATGGGAAACTCGATAACCCTATTAATCATTTTCTTTGTGATCTGGAAGGGTTGGTCAAGCTAGAATTGTATGTTGTAAACATGACTAATGATAAACCTAATCAACTTAATTTGGAAATCCCTTGATATATGTAGAATGTGGGTTAAACCCTTTGCTTTAAGGTGTTTATGCTTGGGTTTTAGGTTTATGTCCACACACAATGCTTCATACACTTGATTCATCTCTAAAGTTTCCAATTTTTGTATCGAACAATGATAAAAGGATCTAATGTCATGTATCAAAAGTACCTTTAGTGCAATTTTTTAGCATGAATGCTAATGATACTACATTAGGGGAGTATCCTAAGCATTGAAGAGTATTGATATGTTGCATTCATGACTATATTTGTCATTGATGTCAACGTAGCAGTAATTTTATTAAGACTGGAAGAATAATAGTTAGTAATCTTAAGATGTGAACAAGCTAAGGAATTTTTAGATGATGCATAGTGGAGGACATGCTCTTGAGGTTGTCTTGATGACATGGTTATGAGGACTAAGTCCAAGTCAATGTTGTACGAAAATTACACTTGATTTATTGGAAGCAGTATGGAAACAAAGCATTGGAAAATAAAGTTCTGATGATCTATCGCTATGTTTCATCTGAGATGTAATGAAGCTATGCACAATTACACAATGATAGAAGACAGTCATATGGTGATGCCAGTGCGTGTGCAAGATGTGGTTTCACATGTGTGAAGTTTTGTATAGATTGTGAGCCAATAGTGATATTGTAATTGTGAATTGATTAATTATCTTGTTTAAATTAATTGGGAAAGCCTCAAGGTTGACTCAAGGAATTATTATGAAGATATGGTATAAAGGAAAGTTGTTTTCCTTGCTTATGAAGTAATGCAAAGTATTAGTGCACAGTGCAAGAAGGAGATGAATGCTTGCTAAATGCTTGTAAGCAATCCAAGGGATCATTGGATGTGCAGTATGAGATCTGGTTACAAGATCTAAAGGAGCAGAAGTCTGGTTGATGGCATAAAGATAAAGGAAGGATATACATTTCAGATATATTATTCTACAAGGAATTATACAAAGATCATTTGGATAGTGGATTCTTTGATCTTAACCTTGAAGCTTTTTGCGTAGTGGGTCTAACTATCTTCCACAACTCCTAACAAGGTTGGCACAACTCCTAATAGGGATTCAAAGTCTCCTAATAGGGACTCATATGTAATGAATGTTGCTACAAACTTGTAGCAGGGTCTATTCTCTAATAAGGAACATTTATATTAGTACATCATCTTGTGGGTACCATCCCCATCAGGATTTTTCCTCTGATCAAGGGTTTCCCTAATTAACATATTTGGTGTTAATTATGTATGAAAATCTTGTTGTGGTTTTAGTTTACATTACTCATATGGTTAAGATTGTTTAAAGTAAATGGTTGTGATAATAGTTGTATAATTGATTCAACAACTCCCCCCCCGACCCAATTATATTAGTGGACTATATATTATAACAATTGGTATGCGAGCCAAGTTGTTGAAGATAAAGGTTAACAACTTTGGGAGATCAATGGTGAATATGTTTGGGGAGGATAGTCCAAGATTTCAATGGGGCCAACTATGATAATTGGAAAGAAAAGATGAAGACTCATCTGCTATGCATGGGTCCATGATATTGGCTTTTGACAAAAGCTAGGAAGGCAATTGTTGAAGAATCAAAGTTAGAGGAATGCAGTGAGGGAGAAAGAGATCGGTTCATGTGTAACATGAGAGCTAGAGAAGCCCTATTGTTAGCTCTTCCAAAGAATGAATACAATCAAGTAAAGACATTTCAAAGTTCTCATGAAATTTGGAAAGCATTAGAAGTTACTTTTGAAGGTGATGATCATGCAAAAAGAATGAAATTGCAAAATTGGATTTGTGCATTTCAAGATGCTAAGATGATGGAAGATGAATCCATAAGAAATTATTGTGGGTATTCAATCTCTTGGTGGAACTAAACAAGATGATGAGGTTATATGGAAGATCTTGAAAAGTTTATCACCAACATTCAAGAAAACAACTCAGATGATTCAACTAGTAATGTTGTCCACCAAAGATTTCACAAAGGAAGCATTTCTTGGAAGATTAAAATCTATAGAAGAAGAAATGAGACAGTTTGGAGAAATAGCCAGAGTTGAGACAACTTTTAGTGCTCTAAACATTTGACCTAATTTGTCAAGAAGTATAAGTGCAAGAGGAGACTTTGCCAGTAATAGCATATTTGAAGAAGATAAAAAGATTAAAGAAGGAATAGCCCTTCTAGTAATATGAGAGAAAGATGGTAAGACAATCTTTAAGTGTTGGACTTGTGATGAATATGGTCATTATGTATCTAAATGTCCTAAAAGGGAGAAAAAGTTTAGAGGAAAATTTAAGCCTAGAAAAGATAAGGATATAAATTATTTATATGCTAATGAGAATGAATAATTTGAGGAAAAAGATTAGAGTGAAAGTGATGATAAATTAGGGTTTGTGCCTATTAAGGAAGATAATCTTGATAGAGAAATTAGAGAAGAGAGAGTTCTAGTTACCCAAGTTGAGAAGAAATTAGATTGGATAATTGATAGTGGATGTTCACATCACATGACTAGTGATATGAACAAATTTTTCAAGTTCATAAATCATGATGGAGGTATTGTTAGAGTTGGTAACAATGCAACCTATCATATTACAGGGATTGGATCTATTACTCTTGATGGTCAAACTAACACCGATGATATTTACTTTGTTGATGGTTTGAAACATAATTTGTTAAGTGTTGGGATATTGGTAGACAAGGGATATCTATTGCAATTCATAGAGAAGACTTGCATTATCAAAGACAAATATGGTAAGCTGAATGGTACTAGAACTAGATCCAGAGGTAATGTATTTAAGTTGAATCCTACTAAAATAATGTGTTTGATTACAAAGGTTGACAACAGTTGGTTATGACATAGAAGGTTTTGTCATATAAACTTTCATAATATTGTGAAGGTTAGTAGTATTTATGCAGTGAGAGATCTACCCAAGATTATTAAGCCCACTAATGTTATCTGCAAGGAATGTATTTTGGCTAAGCAAAGGAAACTATCTTTTACTAGAAAGAAGTTCTCTACTATAGAACTGGAGATTGTTCACACAGATCTAAGTGGTCCTGCAAGAACCCGAGGATTCTATGGTAAAAGGTACTTTATAATTTTTGTTGATGATTTCAGTAGGATGATGTGGGTAGCATTTCTTAAAGAGAAGTCTAAAGCTTTTGAGAAATTCAAGATATTTAAGAATAGAGTTGAAAATAAATCTGGTGTCAAGATTAAGTGTTTGAGATTAGATAGAGGAGGAGAGTTCACCTCTAAAGAGTTCAACATGTTCTATGAAGAGAATGGAATCAAAAGATAGTTATCTTCACCTAGTACACCTAAACATAATGGGATTGCTGAAAGAAGGAACAAGTTAGTGGCAAAAGCAACAAGAGCAGTGCTATTTGAGAATGATGTCTCAAAGACATTTTGGAGAGAAGTAGTTAACATTGTAGTATATAATCTAAACAAAGTACTAATAAGAAAAGGTATGA
Source organism: Cupressus sempervirens (assembly GCA_028749045.1). Taxonomy (NCBI): domain Eukaryota; kingdom Viridiplantae; phylum Streptophyta; class Pinopsida; order Cupressales; family Cupressaceae; genus Cupressus; species Cupressus sempervirens. Next base: position 467,047,174 of record CM053786.1, read on the forward strand.
GAAAGACATTTTATGAGTTATGGTTCGATTATTCACCATCACTCAAGTATTTCAAAAAATTTGGAAGTAAGTGTTACATTAAGAGGGATGATGATATTGGTATGTTTGATCCTAGAGGTGATGAAAGTAAGTTTCTTGGTTACTCATTGAAAAGTAAACCATATAGATGTTTCAACTATAGAACTAAGACAATAGTTGAGTGCACAAATGTAATGATTGATGAAAAGTTTGGTACTAAAGAGAATATGGTAGATTATAATTCTGATGAAGAAGAGGATAATTCTAGATTTGTTAGATAGAATGTTGAAGTTCTTTTTGAGATTAACAATGACTTGTAGAATGAAGTATCTATTGAGCATAGAGAAGAACAAAGATCTAAACCTAGAGAAGAGATAAGAGTTGAGATAACAACTTCTACTTCCAATAGAAACATGACAAAGAATCACCCTCCAAAGCAGATAATTGGAGTGAGGATAAAGGTGTGATGAAAAGGAACACAGTGAATGAGGAATTATGTCTGATTTGTTAAGTGGAACCTAAGAGCACATATGAGGCATGTAAAGGTGATAACTGCATGCAAGAAATGAAAGAAGAACTAGATCAAATTGTGAAGAATGAGACATGGGAATTAGTTCCTAGATCTAAATACAAGGATGTTATAGGAACCAAGTGGGTATTAAAAAATAAGATGAATGTGCAAGAAGAAGTTGTGAGAAACAAGGCTAGACTTGTTTGCAAAGGTTACTCACAACAAGAAGACATAGACTATGAAGAGACATATGCACCTATGGCAAGAATGGAAGTATTAAGCATGTTCTTGGCTTATGTAGCAAGAAAGAATTTCAAGCTTTATCAAATGGATGCCAAGTCAACTTTTCTAAATGGAGAACTTGAAGAAGAAGTCTACATTAAGAAACCTGATGGATTCCCTCTGATAGAAGATAAAGATTTTTTTATGTAGAATAAAGAAAGCACTATTAGGTTTGAAGCAAGCACCTAGAACTTGGTATGCAATGTTGGACATGTATTTGTCTAAGCTTGGATTTATCAAAGGTACAATATATGGTGATTTGTATTTAAGGAAAATTGATGATGGTTTATTTATCATTTTAATATTTGTGGATGACCTAATATTTGGAGGAAATGATAAAAAAAGTGATAAGTTTGTTGAAGAGATGAAAAATGAATTTGAAATGAGCATGATAGGAGAAATGAAGTTTTTCCTAGGATTGCAAATTGCATAGAACAAAGATGGGATATTTATTTCACAAACTAAGTATCTAAAATATTTTTTGAAAAGATTTGGCTTGGAAAGTTACAAACCTATTGGTACAACCATGATACCTGGTCACAAGTTATCCAGTAAACATGAAACACCTATAGTTAAGTAGAAAAAGTATACATCTATGATTGGAGGATTGCAATATCTGACTCACACCAAACCAAATATAGCAAATGTAGTTGGGATTGTAGCAAGATTCCAATTTGATCCGAAAGAGTATTATTATGCAGTAGTAAAGAGGATATTTAGATATTTGAAGGGTACATCTAATTATGGAATTTGGTATGATAGATGAAGTGATTTCACCTTGTGCACATATACTGATGCAAATTGGGCAGGCAGTATAGATGACAGAAAGAGCATCAATGGTGGAGCATTCTTTCTTTGAGGAAGATTGGTTTCTTGGTTAAGCAAGAAATAGGATTGTATATCATAGAGTACGACTGAGCCAGAGTATGTTACAACAAAAAATAACTGTAATCAAGTTACGTGGATGAAACAAATGTTGAAGGATATTGGGATTGAGTTTACAGAACCTATTATCATTTATTGTCATAACACAAGTATAGTATGTCTAAGAATCTAGTATTGCATTCTAAGACTAAACACATATTCATAAAATATCATGTTTTAAGAGAGAAGGTAGTAGAGAAAGAGATAATGTTGGAGTATGTAAGCATTAAAGATCAAATTGCAGATATCTTTACAAAGCCTTTGCCTAAAGATACTTTAGTACAGAGAACTATGGTTAGACTAGACAAAATGTTGATGCTTCCTATATGGGAGAGTAGTTGGTATGTACTAATTTATTAAGGACTCTTGGTATTTTGGTATTTTGTATTAAATAGTGTCTTTGGACACTTGAGCTTATTGAAAGAGTTGGAATAATAACTATATTGATACCTTTGATATTGATGTCAATGGGGGGAGAAGAATGTGTACATGAAAAACATCTCCTAGGCAATGCAGAGAGAAAATATGAAAGATGCACCAGTTGAGTTGTTAATGGGGGAGTGTTATCTCTTTAGGGAGATTTAGAAAGATTCATGTAAATGCATAGAAGAATATGTAAGTGCACAGAAGGATATATTTATGGGAAAGATATGTAGCCAAAAAAGTGTTGGAAGCTGTTTATCATAAACAACTCATGATAGTAAACAAAATATTTCAGATTGATGAAGAGGATTTAAGAAGATGGCAACAACAGCAACAACAGAGTACAATTTGGTATTCTTGGAATTTAGATGTTTTTCATCTATGTTGCCATCAATGCCAAAGGGGGAGATTTTTAGCATGAATTCTGATGATACCACATTAGGGGGGTATCCTAAGAATTGAAGAGTATTGGTATGTTGCACTCATGATTGTATTTGTCATTGATGTCAACGTTTTAGTAATTCTATTAAGACTAGAAGAATAGCTCTTAGTAATCTTAATATATGCAGAAGGTGAGGAGGTTTTAGATAATGTGTAGTGGAGGACATGTTCCCAAGGTTTTCCTAATGATGTGGTTAATGGGGCTAAGTCTAAGTCAATTTTGTATGAAAGTTACACTTGATTTACTAGAAGCAGTGCATAAACAAAACATTGGAAAATAGAGTTATGATGATCTAACACTATCTCTCATTTGAGATGTAGTGAAGAAATGCACTATTACATAGTGATAGAAGATAATTGTGTAGTGATGCCAACATGTGCACAAGATGTGGTTTCACACATGTGAAGTTTTGTATAGACTATGAGCTGACAGTGATATTGTAATTATGAATTAATTAATTGTCTTATTTTAATTAATTGGGAAAGCCTCAAAATTCAAGGAATTACTATGAAGATATAGTATAAAGGAAAGTTGTTTTCCTTTCTTATGAAGTAGTCTTGATTTAGAGGATCAAGTGGAATGCAAAGTATTAGTGCGCAGTGCAGGAAGGAGTAGAATGCAAGTGATCCAAGTGATCATTGGATGCATAGTATGAGATCTGGTTAAGATCTAAAGAAGCAGAAGTTTGGGTGATAGGATAGAGACAAAGCAAGGATATACATTTCAGTCCTATTATTATACAAGGAATAATACAAAGATCGTTTGGACAGTGAGTTCTTTGATCTTAACCTTGAAATTGTTTGGGCAGTGAGTCTAATTGTCTTCCACAACTCCTAATAGGGATTCAAAGTCTCCTAACAAAGACTCATATGTATTGAATGTTATAAAAGAATCCTAACAATGTCTATCCTCTAACAAGTAATATTTATATTAGTACATCATCTTGTGGGTACCATCCCCACCATGGTTTTCCCTTTGATCAAGGGTTTCCCTACTTAACATATCTAGTGTTAATTGTGTATGAGTCTCTTGTTGTGGTTTTAGTTAACATCACTCACATGGTTAAGATTGTTTAAAGTAAATGATTGTGATAATAGTTGTATAACTAATTCATCCCCCTCTTAGTTATATTAGTGGACTATATATTCAAACACAATTTGTGAATGTGCACCAACTGGGTCCAATTCTTCTGTGATTGTTAGGAAAAGTTTGAACTTTGGGTCTATAGGTGCAACATTCTTGACTAACATCTTAGAGCCCTTCTTAACCTTACTATTGGATGAGAATGCCATATTTCTTAGTGATGGAGGAATGAACTCTATTTATAATGAATCGCTCGGGGGCTCTAGAATACTCTGCTCTTTTTGCTCTCAAATTTATGGTGAAAAATTAAACCTTTTGATTCTTAATTTTAATAAAAAAATATATCTTTAATTCACCATTAATGCATCATATGAAGGTAAGCTCGATGACAACCTATTAAACTCAATAGGCATGAAATGCTTAGCTAAGTCTTCAACTTGGTAGATACCTTTGATCTTCAACTCAGTAAGCATAAGCTCAGTTATGTCTTGAACTCAATATATGCCATCTACCTTAAGATCAATTAGGTCATCAACTTAGTGATCCCAATGCATCTAAAATGCTTATTTGGATCTTCTTGTTTGTAGACTAGAACTAATATAAGATGTTTCTTCAAAATCACAGTTCTAGTGATCCTTATGGACCATCAGTTTGAAATGATTGAGTCACCCAATTCATTGTCTTGGGTGCCAACGTTCTCATGAATTTTCCTTACATTATCTGGAGATTTATTTACCCATTTCTAACTCATTTGACTTCTAATGTTGTCAGCCTTTTCTTTCTTTTCATCTTCAACTGTAGCTCGGTTCATACAGTTCTTTTCTAGATGACCAAGTTCTTTGCATACAAAACATCTCTTTGTAGGGTCTCTCTTCCTCATGTGAGTTCTTGTGTAATTTTCTCCAATATTTCCATGCTCACCACATAAGTGACATCTACATCATGTGTTATAATCCCAACCAAAGATAGCTTTCACAATTTGTTTTGCTGAATTCCATTTCTGGGTCTTGCATTCTAAAGATTTGTGCCCTTGTTTTTTGTAATCGAAACAATTTCATCCAAAATTGATTTTCTCTGTGCATTCACTTGCTCTATAACCTTGTTTTTTGTATTCCTTATCTTTCCACAATGATTACAAGTAGGTATTTTGTTCTTCTGAGCTCCTTGCTGAAATGATTCACCTTCATCTGTATAGCCTAATCCCACTTTTCCTTTGTATCTAAATTGAGTTTTCTTGTCCAATTGATTCATGATTTCTTGATATTTCATTATTCTTTCATTGGTTTTCCTTTATATATTGAGATCATTCTACAATCTTGCATTATTTATCCTCAAGTTGATAAGCTCTTGATTTGCACAATTGAGTTGATTTATCAAATCTGCTTGTTGAAGAGATAGGTGTCAAATTTCATTGTCCTTTTCTTCCATCCTTTTAGTTAGCAATATTTTCTCTTCTTTTGCTATTTCCTTTTGTTCCATGTCTTCACAAATTCTAATTCACTCAAATTTTTGTTCTCTTTTCAACTTTTGGACTTCTTCATGAAGAATAAGATTCTTTTCAAGTCTTTGATTGCTGCATTAGCTTCACCATAACTTCTTCAATTCTTTCTTCTATTTAGAGATTTCCATTCATCTATACTACTAGTTCTTTCCTTCTTTGAAAATATTTAGAGAGTTGCTCCTTCATTTTCTTGAATTGTTCCATGGCCAATTATAGATCCAACTTTTTATTTTCAATAGCTTTCTCTAGTCTATACACTTCGATTGCCTTTGATCTTTTCTCAAGCTACTAAGCTTCTAATGTGAGAACCAATGCTCCGATACCAATTGTTGGAAATGTAGAATAGGCTAGATGACTAAGAGGGGAGGGGTGAATTAGAAACCAGTAAAACTTTTACTTCATTTCACCAATTAATCCCCTTTAAGCTAATCTGATCTAATTTCATGCATGAAAGATTGCAAGTAATAAAACATTCATAACACTTGACACAATAATTGGTAACCTAGAAACCTTCCAAATAGAAAGTAAAATTGGGGTAGGGATGATACTAACAAGCTTTCACTAGTACATTTCCCCTTTTTTTTTTACCAAAGGCCATATTGACCTAGGATTTCTTCTTTTTTTATTTTTTTAATCCTCAAGTTGGTCAAAATTTCAACCAAGTTGGGTTCATAATGAAAAAATGAAAATTGTAACATCATTTTTTATTTGGAAAGTTTGTTTGGCAACAAGAGTTTGTTGTTCGGTCTATGCTCGACTTCCTTTAGACTCAATCTAGCTTATCATCTCCCTCTTATGTTGTTTCTTCTTATACCATGATCAACATAATTGATGCGACAAGGATGAATCGAGGGTAATGACATCAAGAAGTGGTGGTCTTCCTTGCCCATTAACCTCTCAAATAGTTTGGAAAAAAGTAAATAAGTGTGGTTTAGGAAGTTTCAAACCTACTCCAAAAGTCATCAGAGAGGTATGGCTCAAAATTTCTCCAAAAAAATTGAAGGTTAGGGTTTCTATAATTTTCTATCTATTATCTGTTTCTATAGGCCATCTAGGGCACAATCCTTAAAAAGTAAAATAGAGAGATTGAATTTTATTTTCCCTTAGATCATTTAGTTTCCCTTTTCAAAGTAGTTTTTTGATAATTACATAGTTAATCTTTGATAACTAAAAGAATTTAATGTGTGAAATGGAATGTATGCATGTTGGTGGTATCAAACATTTTTTTTGGGTTATTTGTAAATGCTCAAGATCGAGGATTCATAGTTGTTGCAGGCTCAACAAAGGCTAAAAAATATGGCTTGATGAGATTCACACGGAATAATTTGTGAACTCATAATTATAGCTATTGGTCAAGGTTGCACATGTTATAATGTGGGGGTCATAGTGCAGAGGCTTGATATTCATATGTATGGGCCTTTTTGAAATACTCTTTACCCTATTTTGAACATTGTAATGTGTATAATGTGCTTCATTACATATATGCAGCAGAGAAATCTATTGAAGTAGATACACATGAATATGTAGTTCTCTTTTTCTTTTCTTTATTAAGGCTTTTTGGAAAAAATTGATGCATTACCTGACACCAAGGAGCTGATGCAACTTGAGAATTAGGTGTTCCTCATTAGGTGAAATGTATCTTCTTTTCACATCTGGTCATAAGTAGTTCATCCATCTCAATCGACATCTTTTACCATATCTCTACAAACCTACCAACAAATTATAGTTCAACTGTCATGAATATTCTTTGAAGAAATTTAGCCATTGTAATACTATATATAAATGCATCCATATGTGGATAACTCAAATGAAGAGTTGTTTAAATTTTGGAAAATACCACCCCTAACAAAGAGCCAGTTAATTATTATTCCTTTGAACAAATATGTTGGTTGGAGATTTCTAGCATTTTGATTCTTTAATGAATTAAAAATCATTTTAAAGACCCAAAAGCATTTTAAAAATCAATCAATTTCTTTGAAAATACTACATAGATTTCTAGCCTTCCAATTGAAAGAGATCATTTCTTTATATAGGGAGCATATCAACAACCATTTTGATACAGAATCAACAGAATATATAAAACTCTCAATCAGATATATTATATGTTTATATGCTGCAATATGTTCTGGTAGGAAACACCTATAAACTTCCAAGTTTATTGGGTTGCTTATGTCACATTAAAATTCATGAATATGATAATGTGCTATATTGGAGGTTCTATGTAAGTATAGTATCTGATAGATATTACAAAGCATTAGCATCAATTACATAAATGGGGTTATTCTACAATTCAGTGAATGAAATTTGAAAGTGTATTAAGTTGATGGATCTAAATATAGGAGAAATAAATATTTGATGTTTTAAATTTAAGCAACCTACCAAGTCTTGGTTCTTGCTTAGTTTTTGGTTCTGGTAAACAAATTGTTATGAACATAAATTTTTCCACTACTGCTTCTTCCCCATCTTTTCCTAGGCTACCAATGCTGAAAATAACAAAAAAACACATTAAAATCATCCCTTAGACATGTAATATCTCATGATTAAATCCTTAAATACCTAATGCCATGCCTTGGTCCACATGTGATATTTTGAATATCAACATTAGAGGATCCACATATAATGGAGATATAATCATCCCTTTCTTCATAATCAATAATAATTAGAATTAGCAAATTAGAATGAAGTATAAACATTTCATAATTTATTAAGAATATTGTCACATAATTTTATAATTAGCATAGTTGAGGCATCTTTTAAGTTAACAACCATATATTCAAGGCATTGCCAAGGCAGGTGTAAAACTGAATGTCAGGCCTTGTCAAGAAAGACCCAAAAAGAAACCAAGTATCCTTATGCTATGAATTGAATATCATAACTATGACAATTTGGGTTATACAAAATATTTTCTTTCTATAGATGATAAAGTAATATCTAATTTAGACTTGGCAACCTGTTCCAATATCACTATTGCTTATTTGGACATTCTTAGCTCCTTGGAGATGAATTCCATCTGTATTAGGACTTTTCTTAGGAGCTCTAATCTTTAATCCCATGACTTGGATTTATGAGTAGATTAAAGCAAGGTGCATTTTTTGACTATTCCAAAATTGCAAATTTGCCACCACAACACTTGTGCATTTTATGATAGACACTACCTGAAACATGGCAAAAAAAATCTAATTTGTCAGATTCTATTAAAAATGATACTATTGTATTTAAGCAATAAAATAGTGATATTTAGGAAACAACCTACAACACAACCATAAACTATGAGCCTTTTATCTGAGAGATCTTAACTTCATGTGAACCATCACCAACTGCTCCAAATTACATAACATTGAAATTCACTGAATGACCCTAATAATTTTGCTTCCTCTTGTAGAATGTTTTTCAAGAAACCACAATCTATATTTGAAATATTTCCTTTCATAATCAATTTATTGATACCAATTTATCTTTCTGACTTTAAAAAATATCAAATGGGAAATGATTAGAGAGGCCCATCTACACACAAATTTGTGCACACTTAGAGCTTGCATACTTGATTGTATCCTTTAAGGTACAATAATATCTTTTCATACAGTTCATTAGATTTCTAGGAATGATTGTGTGAGTTTTTATTACTATCAATGTTTCAAATCATACTACATGATCCATCATCCAAAATGTTGATGGCAAAAAAACTCACACAATCATTCCCAGAAATCTAATGAACACTATATATGAATTGTGGAAATTTGTAGCTTTGATCTTCTCATACATCAATAATGACCTGCAAGTGATAGGTAGATGATTTTCAACATTAGCATCATCATCTCTAGCTTCTCAACATCTATGTATCTTTCAAATATTCTTAAGGTTGGATATGCACCTTAGTTGGCTCCAAACACCAATCCTAACAAACTGACCTAATGAGGGCTCTTCATTGTAGCCTTATCTTGGGGTTTTAGAGCAAGAAATCAAAATCTTTCAAAACAACTACCAAAACTAAAGGAGGATTCAGCTACACAACATTGAGCTCTACTAAAATTCAAAATCTTAGGTTTTCAACTATTCATTAAGGCATTCAAATTGTAGGCCCTAATCTAGGCTAATATGCCTAAAGACACACTCAACTCACAAACTCACAAAACTCTCAAAGAACTTGGACAATGAACTTGCCTACACATTTACCTTATCAAGAGTGTCCAAACTTTTGACTTTTGGGAACCTAGCTACTGTGGAGATGACTAAACCTTCAAACCCTAGCCTTAATGAGGGTTTCATTGCTATTTTAAGAAACAACTTCAAACCTCTATTATCTCATCTCCTCAACTCTTTCAATGGCTTATTTAGCATCTCATGAATGACTGCAACCTGCCAAAAACATGTAGCTTATACACAAGCCTCTGTCACGTTTCTTAAATGCTGATACATTTCATTCTTCATGTAACAACAAGTATCTTATAGACTCTTTTCCAACTCCATTATGAAGAGTAGGGGTATGGTGTCAACCTACAAGATGGCAACCTAAAACAACAAAGAAAACCTTTCAATCTTTGCTAACTTCATAGCATGAGAACATGCATCCACTATGGTACTTTACCCCGAAAACACATGTAGTTTACTATCCAACTAGTGGTTAAAGAGAACTAGACCAATAATTAATGAGGTTAGGCACAAAAGTAGTATTACTATTGATTCTAGGCTCCATTCAACTTGGTAGAAATATTTTGAACTATTACATGCATGGGGTGAAATCTTTTCCCATCTATACTCCATGTCCCACAATGTATTGATAGTTGATTACTTCTATCCTTCGCACACTTTTTAAAAATATAATTTATTGATGAATTCACTTGGATTATGAACTAATGATGGCACAAATTCCTCAATCTTTGTCATTATTTTTAGATCACTTCATTTAGCTTAGGTTTTTCCTAAAGTCTTTTTGATACATATGTATTTGGTACTTAAATCAAGACTTGAACACAACCAATGATAAAACAAAGACCATATTCCAGAATCCAAATAATAAAACAATAAAACTCACTCAACTCGTGCTAACTAAATCAACTCAAGATCCTACACAAAAATAATGTAGACTAGGAAAAATGGGCAAAAAATCTTAGAAAAACATAACATAGTAGATATTTTTAGAAAGAAACAAGCTATAACCTAGTTAAATTGGTCTAGTTGCTAATTAGCTGGATTGATTACAAATTCCTATAGAATTGTCATCATATTAGGTACAATAAATTGAACAATCAGCTATTCCCAGCTAGTAGGATCAAATATAGTTTTCTAAGGTGATAAAAGTGCATATGTAGATGTATGTATGTATGTATATATATTTATGTATGTATATATGTATGTATATGTATGTATGTATGTATATAGAGAGATCTTGTGGATTGTGGAGATCAATGAAGATCTGGGATTTCATTGCCATGCCATTGTGATCGTTTCATTTCATTGTTGTGTCCTTGTGATCTCTACATCTCATTGTTGTGCCCTTGTGATCTTTGTATATGTATGTATGTATGTATGTATATAAACAAAGAGATCTTAGCACAACTAAACAAAACTAAAAAAAATTCACTAAACAGGTAGCATGGCCACATGTATTGTCACAATATTTTAAACATAGTGATATAAGGAGTGAGTTAGGATGGATATAGGTTAACCTTACTTAAACTGTAAAATACAACACAAAGGTTGCACTAGGGTATTACAATATTGTAATTATAGAAAACCACTTGATTTTCTCGAGTGGGTGTATGATGGCAAAGAGTTGTATTAGGTGAGTAAAGCTCACCGATGGTTATAGGAGCTACATCAAAACAATTAGAAACTAGAACTACATATTTGTTAGACTAATTAATTCAAGGGTCTTGATCCCGTGGATATGGGTATCTAGGCAGCTAGGTAGGTAGAGTATGCCTCTAGTGTGCAGATGCCTTAGACATAGTTAGGTAGCACTTAACTATTTTAAGACATTATATGTTAACTCACAAGTCTTATATTTTAAGTCATTATATGTACCTAGTGTACCTAGTTTTTGAAAATAGAAGGATAAATTCTACATTTCAACATTAATGAGGCTTATATTTTAAGACATTATTAGTTGAGCTTGCACCTTCTGCAATACTTCATTTCCATTATTTGCACTCTCTAAATCAAAGGTATATAACTTTATCACTTGTAACTATAATTTTCAAATAGTACAAAACACAATGGTTTCTTATAACTCTATGGTTCTCTTTATAAGTTTATAAAATTGAATTATATTTATGTAAAACTTTTTCAAGTTTTATATTTCTCTTTTTCCTGACTCATAGTCCAAGAATAATTTTTCAAAACACATTCCTGACCAGTCAGAGAATGATTGTACCAAAAGAGCTAAAAAACATGATTGGTCCACAATAATCATCTTTTTACATGATTTTTGGTGTAGTTGTTCTTACATTTTATGTTTTTTGGTGAGAACAAAATTCTAAACTAATCAGGCAGGTGATCCAAAATTAAATCATAATTGGTTGAGGCATGTTTAAATACCTTATTTCACATGTTATTGAATGTTATGTGTTTATGTGCTATTGTTAATGAATGTTAAAGGATTAACTAATTTTAGATTTAGCTTTCGACATTATGAGATTATTTTATGGATGCTCATCATTGCTTTTTACTTCATGTGATAATGAATGAATGCTATATTTTATTAATGAATGAATATGAGATCCATCTCTTTTTAGGTACTCTTTCTAGGCTGTTGTATAATGAAATAAAATTGTTTTAAGTAATTATCTATGAATGTTGCATATTAATATTGATTTTTATGTCATGTTAATGAATATTGTTAAGTGTTAATGAAGTTTTGATTAGTATTGCATATTAATGAATTTTATATCATATCAATGAATGCTATGTGATTGTATTGATTAAATGTTATAGTTCATAAATGGATGAATGAATGAAGTATGTAATTAGATGATAATGGGGAATTTTGATTGATGTTAGTGGGAGGGGGGTGAGGCCAGATGAGCTTCCAACTTCACATGGTTGGCCTCGTTAAGTAGAGAATATTAAAGTATTCTTGAAACCAAGTGAAGCTCAAACTAACATACCTTCATTAATTAATCAATTTCATTCATTGTAGGTCTAGAATGATGGGATGATACTCTATGGTATAGATATGAATCTCTAGAGGAAGATTAGGAGATATTACGATCCATGTAGGGATCCTCTAAAGTTTGATTTGGTTGACCCTCCCCAATGGAATACTATTGTTGTTCATGTTATGGCTAGGCTGCCATTTGAGTTGTTGTGGACAATTGGGGTATGCATATAATAATCTTTAATATTTTTTTTCTTTAGTTATGGTGAGAGAGATAATTATATAATAATGCTATAATGAGACACGAGTATAACTAAATTCGAATGATTTTCTATAGGTTTTTTTTTTTTTGGGTGTAACTTCTTACTTAACATGTTTTTATCTACTAGGAACATGGACATGACATTTCATATTTAGAAACATATGCAAGAATATAGTTATAATTGTGGAAGTTAGAGTTTAGAACATACATCATCTACAACAAAATTGGCTCCAATCAAAGTTTAGACTTGCCAAAAAAATATTAAATTGAGATAAAGTGTACTAGAAAAGTTTTAAAATATACATAGTACTTAACTAGGACTCTCAACTACCTATACAGTTCATGAACCTACAATAGATCTAAGAACATACAATTCTATGCAATTATTGCTTATTTGTAAACATAAAAAATATTACAAAACTTTTACATATTTATTTCCAAACATTTATACATGAAAATGTTGCAACCACAGGCTTTCTAGGACTGTAATTGGGAGGATCTTGTCGCCTATGACTTCCCTGTAATGTTTTACTTTGTCAATTCTATGATAGCGAACCCAATTCTCTACATTATTTTTTCTCAGGTAATGAAAATTTATACAAATCAATATATATAAACTAATTCTTTATATTGTTTTTTCTCAGATAATGAAAATTAATAGAATTCAATCTATGCATATACATATATAGAAAAGAATTCCATATAACTATCTAAATGTTGTATCTGAATATTATAGGGAGCCATGAAAAGATTTGTTGGATTCACAAACAATAATCTTGCAAGCCTTGCAAATAAAGTTGCAATGCTTAGTTAGTCTTTTTGCTTATCTAGATCATGTTACTTCTCCCCTATCAAGAACTACAACAACAATCAACCTTGATTAGGTACTTTTTTGTAATTGTTTGTTAACTACATTTCTATACTTTAATTCATATGGAAACAAACTTTCTTTAATGCTCACCATTTTCACTCACAGGTATAGCTAGCTCTAGGCATCTATGAATACAATACACCAACATAAGTTGCATAATTATCTATTGATTATCAATACAAATTTATGAATACAATACAATACAATACAAGTTTATCAATATCAATATTACATTTTACATTCTCTATTTTACACTAATTTATTCATTCTTTAAATCACATTTGGGATTTTCCATTTATTTTAGGGGAAGTAGTAGCTAGGGATTTGAGGCTATGGATTTGTAGATTCTTCCAGGAGTTCAAAAGATGTTGATCTTTCATCACTGGTGAGCATATAATAAGTTTTGATATATATTTCTAAATATTCAATAGATAAATTAATAATATCCATTTGAAATACACATTCAATAGGAAGGTGTTGCAGAGATAGTATTGGATCTGTACATTACATGGATTGACTATAGTGGTGTAGCACAAGAAATATTCTTCCAAGATTTTGTGTTTCTAATTATTCTTCACTTGTATTCTCTATGGAAATGTTTGCAAATAGCTTCTATCCCACCTTTAACCTCTAAGCTTGCAGTAGGGTATCAATGTGATAATCAAAAGGTTGCCAGATGATCCCACCAAAGGTGTTATAGAGAATAAGATTCCTAGATTCTTATATCTCCATCCTTTGGAAAGCTTGGTTGGATATGTTTGTAGACCACATGAGTGTTCCATTTGAGGTCCTTAACACAAGTTCCCCTTTAGAAGTGAGTGTTAGGGCCACATTTTCTTGCACCAACCAGTCTTAAATATTTTTCATTTTATTACAACAACTGCTTAATATTTGAGTTACAAAGATTAGATCACTTGTAATGATAGTAATTGACACCAATTAATATAATAATGAGATATTATGATTTACAATTGATACTACTTATAATATGATGCTATAAGATATTTCTATGTCTACCTTATCTTTGGAAATATACAAGATAGTGGGCTCTTCATGATTACTTTCCTATAGTATTTGCAAACTAATTTTTGAAAGGCAAGTACTCCCTTGATAAATCCAATAAAGATAGTTAGTTAATAAGAAATACTTGATGATGTCTTTGACAATGGGATTGATTCTTATAATATATCTCATTATTATTGGACACTTGCACCATAGGTTGGGATAACACCTTTCTTTTTAGAAATGGGCATTTAATGGTTAATCACTATCTTTGCATAGTTATGAATAATCACTAGTGATTAGTTTTTTCACTTCACTTTTCATTATTTTATTAATCTTCCATAGGTGGTGATAAAGACAATATCATGCTAATAGTTGATAATGTGATTATCTATTTGCTAATAGGAAACTACATACATATGTACACACACACACACACACAACTATGGCTACATTTATGTTGTTTGATGTGAACATGGGAAAACTTGAATGGTGTGACATAATTTGTCCTTTGATGTTCAATCTTCCAAATCAATACCTTTTGTATTGGTTATAATTGATGGGTGATTATGATGATCATTTGAGCAATACATAAGGTGATAATCTTGACATGCTTGCTAACTGATATTTCATGGTTAATATTACTAGTTATGATAGATTGGTTTGGTAATTAATGCTCTATTTGGTTATGTCTGTAGTAATAATAATTGTTGGATGATCATGCTTCTTGTCTTATCATGTTGCTTTCTCACTTTATTATCTCATCTTTATATGATTAATGACAAAGATTTGTATTCATATATGATCAATGGATGAATGCTATGATGTGACAACAGTGGGTAGAATTTGTGTAGAAGTAAGTTATCACACTTATCAATTATTAGCTATTATGGATCCCTTTGGATGGAAATAACTTTATTGATTTTTTTGAGAATGACTCAACAACCAAGATGTTATCTAACAGAGTGTGAAATTGAAAAGAAATCCACAACAAAAAACAAAATGAAAGAGAACAAATTTGTGGTTTTTCATAATGAAAATTTGAACCTATATTATTTTCTATTACAAATAAAGTCCATTAAATGTCTTCTAATTAACTATAGACTTATTTGAATTTTCAAACTAATATAGGTGAAGAAAGTTTACAACCAAGATATTTATTTTAAAAAGTTGTCAAATATATTGGTGAACCGATGACTAATTTGGAATCTATAACATCATCAATGGTATGATTTTTTTCCATTATTATCGAATTTTCCATCATCAAGTTGTCCATTAGAGTGCAATGTGATTTTCTTTAATGCAAATTATGGTGTGGCATGATATTTGTTCTTAGTATTTTGTTTCTTATTATCTTCAACACCTTAATCACTAATCCAAAGATATGAATGTTGGAATATATGATTTGTAGGTATGTGTAGCAATCAAAGTGAAGGCATCTATTATTGTAGTTTTCACATAATTAGTATAAGTTGCAAGGTACCCATAATTTTTTACTTTTTGAATGATTTTCTTTCACCATTCACATGCTTCACATTGATTTTTTTTCCACCATTCACATGCTTCTTTGTGTTGGAAATATTAGATAGGAAAGGTTACTGAGAGGGGAGGGGTGAATAAGGAACCAATAAAACTTTTACTTATTTCACCAATTAATCCTTCATATAATAATCTAATCTAATTACATGCATGAAAGAATGAAAGTAGTAAAACATTCATAACACTTTGACACAAGATATGGTGACCCATAAACCTTCCAAATAGAAAGTAAAATTGGGGTGCAGATGACATCCACAAACTTTAGTACTACAGTATAAAGTTAGTCTGTTAAGGCTTACAATTGATCACTTTTGATGATCTACCTTTTTAGGAGCAATAAGGACTGCTAGGTCCACCTTTTGAAAGGATTTATAAAACATACAATGAAGTATGCACTTGGTAAAGAGATTTGTCAAAGACTGTTAAGTCTACCCTATTAAAGGATTTAACTAATACACTTATTAGGATGAACTAGTGGCTGATCTCTAATCTACAACTATGATTTTTTGGTTGAGATTCCTTTGAAATGTAAAGATCACCTTGTTGTGATAGATAAATCTTTGTTGTCCCTTATACTACTTGTAGCCTTCTCGATTCACACTTTTTCTCTTCATATTTTCTTCATACATACTTATTTGGATATGATACAATTTATTATATATATACCAATACAAATCACAATTCATCAAAGTTGGCTACAACATAGGTTTCCATCAAGATCAAAAAGTTGGCCCAACTATTGACACTCAGGTTTAGAAGATAAACTCAGTGATGTTATGAAACTCAGAAACCATTGTCAACACTTGACATCATCATGCACTTAGTAGACATAGAAGCTTAGTTCATACTAATCAATCCCAAGTAGCTTGAACTCAGTCAACACTTGCGTGACTTTTTAAATACTATTGAACTTAGTATATAAATTGAATCACTAGGTTGACACTTCATGTCTCGGTCAACACTAGCACTATGAGCTCGGTATAAACTGAATCACTTGGTTGACACTCTTTGGCTCAGTCAACGATAGATTCTTATCACTAATACTGCAAGCTTGGTAGATACTGGAGCACTTGGTTCACTGCAAACTAAAACATAGGCTCGGTAGTAGCTTAACCAATTGATTAAGTGTGACTCACTAATAAACAACTTTGACCTTAATGTCAAGAATCTCCCCCTTTGGCATTAGTGACAAAAACACTTACCAATCCAAAACTAAATGCTCAAAATTTCATGGCCAAAACATTCTTTTATCTCCTTTGTGTGTCTACAACTTGGTAACATACTCCATTTTAAATTTTTTTCAAAATTGCTTTTGTAAAAGATGTTTTTTGATTATTTGTACATGTATTTGTAATACTATGCTACTCCCCTATACATATATCTCATCTATACACATATATCTAGAGTACTGCTCCTCCATACATATATCTCATATTATACTTCTCCCTAATAATCTTCATATATACATTCATCTTATATTATACTTCTCCCCCTTTTTAACATAAATGCCAAAGGTGTATGCTACATGTTAATGCCAAAATGTGACAAGAAGTCAGAATGTACCTTCAAAATCAATGCCATTGTCTTGTCCCAATTTTCTTGTAACACCTTGCTTGTATGAAATGCAATCTACACTTCTACTGATAACTCCATCATGTGATCAGCTATGGAGAAGTTATTGTCATGAATGAATGTCTTGGCATCTGCAACATGTTTTTATAATGCATCCATGTTTGGAAGAACCCTGCCTTGGATGTCTATAAGTGTGGCCTTGATCCTAGCTTCTTCCTTTAATAATTCTACTTGCAAATTTGTCAGATATCTGATCTTTGAATAGTGAGCATAACTATAGCTTGGGTCAAGTGACAAATGGTGTGCACTTGCCTTCAAGTATTCATCTATCTTAGAAATTTTTTCCTTGATTCCTTGGGTGAAGATAGATGTATCACACAACTTACTAAATAATGAAGTTATATTCTTTGTGGATGTTCCAATGAACTAAGAATAGTAGACTATTCTACTTGGTTTATTGTAATTTTTTGTGCCACTTGTTTCAATACTTTGTTTTCAAATTTTCTTTCTACTCTTTGTAGCAACTTATCTTGTCCATTCAAATCTTCATTCAATTTTTGTACAACTTCTACTAATTAATTCAAAATAAGTTGTGTACTATCAACCTCTATACTTAGTGCATTCACAAATATATCTTTTATATCTTCTAGCACTTGTGTTTCCTTCCTTTTCTATTCTCTAAGCATTTTCTACTTAGCTCTTTTCTACAGTAATTTCCCTAGGATGTTCATCTTATCACTAGTGAGGGTAGTGAAATCCTAGTTTGGGATAACAATATCCTCATCTAAATCTATTTCCTCTTCTTCATCCTTTGCTTTTAGAGTTGGAGAAATAATTTTCTTACCCTTGTCTAATACTTCAGTATTCGGTTGAGATTGGTTCTCAATTGTCATTATACTTGCTATTGACACATTTGAAATTGTAACAATTGTAGAAATTTAGGGGCTAGCAATAAAAGTAGATATAACATTGATATTAGAAATACCTTGTTGCTACATTGTCAAATTTGATGATGGAGGCACTCGATGCTCAGCAGATGAATTGCTGATCACTTTAGTCAATATACCACTTAGCTAAACAGGTGTAGAGATTGGTTGGGTTCTTGCTGTTGTAGTGGTTGCCACAAACAACTCAGTAGAAGCTTTCTTAGAGCTTGATGGAATTAAATCTTTGCTCAAAGAGTGAGGAAATGAGGCCATCACTACTGCTACAATCTTTTTTGGGTTAGTTTCCCCAATACTCTGAATCTCTAGGATACTTTCCTCTGTAGCTTCCTATTCTTCCTCCTTATCATCTAGATTTACATCTTATGTTTCCACATCTTCTTCATCATCATTTTCATCATCTTCCTTTTTATCTTGATCATCTTTGTCATCAACATGAACAAAAAAGTCACTCAGTTGATGTAGTTGGTAGATGTTTTTCTATCTAGTAGTGGCAAATTTTACTACAGATTCTGTCTTTCATCAGCACAAGACATGTGTTGAACTTAAGTGTAAGATTTTTTTCATTTGACTTTAACACTTCTTTCACCTTTTTGTTGCTAAGACTTAACTTAAGCTATCTTAGTGTCTGCTGATAGATGTCCATAAATGTCTTCTTTGCATTCTCCCATTTTGGCTTGATTGGTTGAAGAAGTGCATCAAAAACTTATTGAGAAATCTCATCTAGTGAGTATTTCCCTTTCCCCAACTTGGATAATAGAATATCTTCAATTTGTCTCTTCTCCTCGGGTTCCAAGTTTCACATTTTAAAGATTTAAAATTGTTTATAACAAAACCTTCTTCCATCTTCTTTAACCTTTCTTGAAGTGTAGGAGGAGACTTTGGAAGGACAATTTGGTTATCATCTTCTTCTTCTCCTAACTTCAACTTCTTCTTGGATTTTGATTTCCTTATGAATACTACAGTGGATGACTTAGTAGGTTTCGTTATGATAACCTTACCTTACTTCCTTAGAGGTTCTTCTTCCTCAGACTTGGTTTCTTCTACTTCATCCTTTCCTTCATCTTCTTCCACATCATCTCCTTTTCCCTTTATCAGCAGGAGAGTATAACTTGCTTGTTTCATTTTTTCTATCCTTTTTCTTCCTTTGTTAACTACTTGAGGTAGCTTAATTTAAAATCCTATCCTCACCTTGGCTTCTTCATAAGTTCCAAAATATGGTGCCTCAGGATCCATAGGCTTATTCAGTAGAGCCTCAATGATATCTTTTGTATCATCAATGTATTCAAGAGGCTTAACACTTGCCATCCTTGGTCTGACTTCCTAAATGTACACTCTATTACAGTCTACCATGAAACATATATCATCTTTTTAGTTCTCTACAAGTTTCTTTGGTATCCTAGATCTATTATTTATCTTTTCTTTGAATGTATCAAATTAGTTATCCATTATACTATCAAAATTTTCACCCATCTCTACTATGTATTCATTAATTTGACATAGAATAGGTACATCTTTTCTCCATACAAATGTTCCTTTAGAAGGGAAGAATTTTTGTATAAAGAAAAATAAATAAGTTATGAGTGAACCAAACTTGGATTTTTATTGGAACCTCTAATGCTTTCCATGTTCTTATCGAACTAATTCAATAATAACTCGGCAAGGTTGAATGTCATATTTTTTTTCACCACCTTAAAAGCCAAATCTACTGCCTCACATGACACACTATTGAGATGACTAGAGCTGTAGATTTTGTGGGGAATCACATGAATTCCAAACTTCAATTCCATGTCTATGACTCCACTTATCTTCATTCCTCTACCATCCCACTTAGCAAGAGTTTTCTTCGCTAGTTCAACCCGACCTAGGGTTTTGGTCACATTGGCTTTGTTTAACATCTTATGATCGAAATGGGCTAATCCAACCATAATTTCCCATTGTGAACTCGGCTCAGTATGAATCTTATCTATTTTTCCTAAAAATCCCTTGGCATATGTGAAATATGCATCAAGCCCTTTTCTTCCAAATGTCAATGCTTGATTTTTAAAGCACCATTCATACTTAACTCATTCAATGCCTCATGCATTTCATGTGTTCCTAGCTCTTGAATAGAACAATGATAATACAAGCATATATCATGCACAAGTAATACCTAGGAAGGAATTTGTGATTATGCACCTATTGGTTCAAGTGATTTGGCAATTGTTGGACTAATTTTGAATGCTGGAAGCTTGCATTCTACTCCTCGAATCAACCTTTCTGATCCTTTCTTTACTTTTTTGCTGGAAGAAGCCATGCTCGATAGGGTCTTGTAGGGTTTCAAAAAACTTCAAGAATTCTTCCAACAACAAACACACAGATCACTTGGAAGCACAGAGATTGCTCTTTGCAATAGCTCTCAAAAATTCATCATGAAAAACAAATTCAATTTTCTTCCTTTTATCAAATTTTCACTTTTCAATCGCCATAAATACTTTGATATGTCCACTCGCTTGGTGATAGACTGTCTTCCACTTCTGTCTTTTAATACTTGACAAAAATTCATAGCTTGACAATCTCAACATTACTCAATAGAGTCTTCAATAACTTGGTGTCCACATAGAATACTTTAGTGTAACTTGACCTTTCTTGGCAGGGTCTTGCGACTAAACCTAGCTTGGTAGAGGTCCTAAATTTTCACAACCACTTGGTGATCCTTGTGCATCGTGAATTCTGATATGGATCTTTTCTTCTAGCTAGCTAGAATTGATGAGATATGTCTACTTCACAATCTCAATTCTAGTTATTCCTACGGGAATTCAAGTTGAGATGCTTCAGTCACCCAATTTGAGTGAAATTTACTTCATGACTTGAGCTTTCATTCTTAGGAGACTTTGGCACTAATTGCTACTTCATTTATTTTTTGATATTATCAGCTTTGGCTTTCTTTCCATCTTTAACTCTTCTAGTGTTCATACAGTTCTTGGCAAGGTGTCCAAGTTATGTACAAACAAAATATCTTCTAGTGGTGTCTCTTTTCCTCATGTGATGTTTCACACAATTTCCTCCAATGTGCCCAAATTCTCCATAGTAGTGGCATCTACACCATGTGTTGTAGTCCCATCCAAATACAACATTTACAACATTTTCCTTCAAACTTAGATTTCTCCTTGCATTCACTTTCTCTATGTCTATGCTTATTGCAATTGCAACACTTTCCATTGAATTTTGCTTTACCATTACTCCAACATTTGTTTGATGTATGACCTAACTTACCACAATAATTGCAAGGAGATCTTTGATTCTTTTGAGCTCCTTTCTTGGATGATTCACCTTCTTCTGTGTATCCTATTCCAGCTTTGTCTTTGTGTCTATACTGACTTTTCTTATTCAACTGATTCACGCTTTCTTGAGATTTCAACATTCTTTCATTAGTTTTCTTTTCAGTGTTTAGATCATTCTGTAGTCTTTCATTTTCTGATCTTAGATTCATGAGTTATTCATTTGCATTAGTGAGCTAATCAATGAATTCTATTTGATGAAGGGATAGATGCTACATTTCATTGTTCTTTTTTTCTATCTCTTCTTTGGCTTTGTCTTTTTCTTTCATGACTTCTTATAATCTTACTGATTGGATTTCTTGTTCTCTTTTCATCTTTCTAACTTCTTCTTGAAGATTGGAATTCTTTTCTAATAGGTCTTTTATTGCTTCATTAGCTTCATCTAAATTTCTTTTTGGATAGATATCTTCATTTCTTTTTCTAGTATAGAGATTGTCATTCATTTGTACTACAAAATCTTTCCTTCTTTTCAATGATTGAGAGAGTTTCTCTTTTGCTTTCTTTAGTTGACTAATGACTAGTTCAAGATGTTAGAAACAATAGTCCACCAAGATAACTAAGAGGGGCTTGGGGGGTGGGGGGGTTGCGGGGGGGCATGTGAATTAGTTATTCAGAAATCAAAACATTTATCTTCTTTGTACAAACTTAACCATTCAATCAAAATAAATAGAAACCAATAATAAGATGCACATAGACAATTACACTAGATATATTGACTAGGGAAACCCTTGATTAGAGGAAAAATCCCAGTGGGAATGATGCCCACAAGATGATTTACTAATATAAATATTCCTTGTTAGAGGATGGACCCTATTAGGGGTCTATTACAACATTTAGTACAATGAGTCCCTATTAGGAGACTTTGAATCCCTATTAGGAGATTCCAACCTTGTTAGGAGTTATGATATAATGTATGCAAGAAGAGCCCACTGCCCAAACATGCAATTTCAACTACAAGGAGAGCTCACTACTCAAACAAGTAATTTATTATTATCTTCTTCTTTCCTCTATCTTGTCAACCAAACTAATCACTATCAAACCTTATAGACCAAGTCAAGAACCTTGGATCCAAATACCAAACCTTAGATCGCTTAGCAAAACCTTAGCAATGAAGTTTCCTTCACTTCTGCACTACTCTGCTCAACTTCACATTTCACACTCTTTACTTCTTATCATCGATCATTCAATCATCACATCACACATAATGATAAAGGAAAATTTCCTTCCTTTATACTAAATCCATAAAATAATTCCTTGAGTCAGTTGTTAGTCCTTCTTAATTAATTATTATAAGACCACATTGAGAACATGTTACACTTAATGATAACATTAATCTTCTACCTTACAACTTGAATAAATTTTTGTACATGCAATATTATGATGAGCAAGCTTAGACATGCCATCCTCAACATGTCTTCTTCATGTCCTCAACCTTGTTCCTTAAGATATCAACTCTACTAAGAGATATAACAAGTTTACTCACACATTCCTCTCTAAACTATATCTCAGAACAAACATCACCAAAACATACATTACTTCCTCTAGACTTATCCTTTCTACTTTCAACATTAATTGCATATACAAGATACTCTAAAGTATCTCTCATAACCTTGAGTGGTTATCATGCTCAACTAGTCATCCATACCAACTTGATCTTTCTACTATTCTTCTATTAGATACCACATAAGACATTAAACATGCTATGTTGACATCAATGACAAAATTGATAATGAATATAACATATCATCATGAAACCAATCTATCCAATCTTCCTTTCCAATCTTCCAACAATCTCTCCCTTTGGCATTGATGGCAACATAGATGAAAAACATCTAGTTCCAAGAATACCAAAAAAAGACAAACAATCTTCAAATCCTCTTCATCAATCATACTCCCCCATTGATATACCTCAATGTACTCTATACCAAACTTTCATTACAAATTCATGCCAAACTTCTCCTCTTTATTATGCAATACTTCTCCCCCATAATATGATGTAATACTTCTCCCCATAATATGATGTTTTTAATGCCAAACTTCTCCCACATTGACATCAATGTCAAAAGTTTTTGCAACCAACATCTTTGAATCAAATTCTATAACAACTAATACTTACTCAAGTATCAAAAGACACTTTTTAGAATAATAAAAACAAGAGTCCTAGATGACTCTATCCATCTTAGATACTCCCCATATATGAAGCATCAGTATCCAGTCCAGACAAACAATGGTGCTTTATTACCTTGGACTGATGCACTCTTGCATCTTCTTACTTTGATGTAGGAAGGGGCATAATCCCAATCATACCTCACAAATACTCAAAAGTCTCTTTGGGAAGAGGTTTAGTGAATATATCTGAAATCTCCTCTTTAGTGCTCACATACTCCAATCTAATTTCCTTTTCTGCAACTCTTTCTCTCAACATACGATGCTTAATAGAAATGTGCTTCACCCTCGAATTTAATATTGGATTCTTAGACATAATTACCGTGCTTCTGTTTTCACAATGAATAACAACAAGTTCACTAATTTCTATCCTTATATCCTTCAACATCTATTTTATCCAAATTACTTGATTGCAACTATTTGTTGCTGCAACATACCCTACTTCTACTATACTTTGAGATGTATAATCTTGCTTCTTGCTTAACCAAGAAACCAATCTTTCTCCAAGAAAGAAATTTCCTCCACTGGTGCTCTTTCTGTCATCTATACTGCCTTCCCAATCTACATCAATATAAGCACTTAGAGTAAAATCAATAGATCTATCATACCATAATCCAAACTCAGATGTTCCCTTTAGATATCTAAATATCCTTTTCACTATTGCATAATGTGTGTCTTTGGGATCATCCTAGAATCTTGCAACAATTCCAACTACATTTTCTATATCCCACCTTTTGTGAGTTAGAGATTGTAATCCTCCATTCATAGATCTATACTTCTTCTATTCAATAGTAGGTGTCTCATCCTTTGTAGATAACTTGTGTCTAGTTACCATTGGTGTTCCAATAGGTTTACATATTTCCAAACCAAACCTTTTTAGTAAATCCTTCAAGTACTTAGTCTGAAAAATAGATATTCCTTCTTTATTCTATATAATCTGCAATCCTAGGAAATATTTCATCTCTCCTATCATACACATTTCAAATTCTTTCTTCATTTCTTCTACAAACTTCTTACTTTCTTCATAATTTCCTCCTAATATAATGTCATCAACAAATATTACCAAAATCATCAAACTGTCATTAGTTTCTTTCTAATACAGATTACTATCTACCATACCTTTGCTATATCCAAGCTTTGTCAAATTCTTGTCTAACCTCCCATACTAGGTTCAGGGTGCTTGCTTCAATCTATACAATGCTTTCCTCAGTCAAAATACTATGTTCTTGTCATCTATCAAAGGACATCCTTCAGGCTTGTCAATGTATACTTCTTCTTCAAGTTATCCATTCAGAAATGTTGACTTGACATCCATCTAATATACTTTGAATTTCTTCTATGCTGCATAGGCTAAGAATAATCTTACAGCTTCTATTCTAGCCATTGGAGCATAAGTCTCCTCATAATCTATTCCTTCCTGCTGTGAGTGACCTTTACATACCAATCTTGCTTTTTTTCTTACAACTTCTCCTTGCACATTCATCTTGTTCATGAATGCCCATTTGGTTCCTATCACATTCTTGTCTGCTGATCTAGGGAACAATTCCCATGTCTCATTCTTTACTATCTGATCCAATTCCTCTTTCATAGCTTGTTTCTAGTAATCATTTGTACATGCTTCATCTACATTCTTAGGCTCAACTTGAGATATCAAGCATAGTTATTCATTTACTCTGCTCCTTGTCATCACACCTTTGTCTCTACTTCTGATGATCTATTCAGATGGGTGATTCTTTATCATATTCTTTCTAAAGCACGAGTTGTTATCTCAACTCTTGGCTCTACTAAAGGTTCTGAGCTTTGTACACTAAAAAGAGTGCACTTCCCTAAATCCTTCTATCCAAGGTTTTCCATAGATTAGAAAGCTTGAATGCCAGCCTAGGGCTCCCTAGTCATGGAGTGCAAAAACATAAAAATTAGCATAAAATGACTGTCTACTGAGCCTTAGAAATGTAACCCTTACTAGTAAACCATGAAATTGAGTAAGAGCAACAATGCTAGTGTCAAAGAACTCTTGATGCATGTAGTGAAAGATTGCAACTATGCTAAAATGGGATGCACAATGCAACTAAGCTACACAAATGAAAGTATTACAACCATCCTAATCAGACTATGTGATCCAAGCTACTTGTAAAAGAACTACTCTATATGTAAACTAAGCTAGGATGCCATGTAAATAGAATGCTATGAATGTAAGGAATGAAGACAAGAAGATGATGTTCTCCACAAAAGCTCTTAAGAACTCAAATGAAAATCTTATAGCATAACAATACTCAAGACTGTAGATCCTTTGAGGGGAGAAACCCTCTTCCCTTTAAAGCTATACAAATGGTAGAGATCAAGATTGAGAGGGTGGATTATCAATGGTTGAAATTGAAAATGGGAGGGATCTGTGTGCACACACAAGTCAACCAATAGGAAATGAGTTGACTTATCATATAAGACAAAAGGTCTCATAAGCTTTTTCTTTTAATTTCAAAAATAGAAAAGAACTTTATGTGTGCACTTTAAGTGGGTTAGAAGAATGGGGTCTTTTTATTTAATTAAAAGGAGACATGTTCTTTTAATCAAATAATGAACTTAGGATAACATAGTCAAACCATATGTTATAATCAAATTAATTGATTATTAGCAATTTGGTGTAGGTAAATGATAAATTAAATTAGCCAAAATTCTGAGAAGAGGGCTAACAGTTTAGATGACCATGTTTAGGTGATTACATTTGCCCCTCTTTGACTAATGTGTGATTGATCCAAAAACACATTATGTAAAAGAAAATAGAAGTCAAGTAGGTAGCAACAAATATAGATATTTGATTCTGAAGAATGAAATGCAAAAAGAGATAGCAAATCCTTAATGTACATCCTCATAGCAATAGTACTAAACACTAGGAAAAGAACGACGATGTCAGAATCCAAAAACGATGTTAACACCTAGTAAAGTAAATAGATCAAGAGCAAGTCAGAAGGTCAATCACATGCTCCTAAGAAATAGGTAGCTGTAGCAAGTGATGATAGAGTATGTCTGCCCCCTCGGGATCAAAATTGAAATGAGGTAAGGGGAATGTAGAAACAAGCTAGATATGAATAAATTGAGATATAGCAATGTCCAAGATGACAGATGAATGATTAGAACCAAAGAGTAACCATTAAGAAGTGATAGAATGCCCCAATTTGACTAGAGTTGACCATGAAGGATAAAACATAAAGACTAGGTCAAATCAAGTAGAAAAGTGATTTTAAGCATGAAAAGGTGAATAGAAGGAGATATGAAGCATAGAAATCGTGAAGACATGAAGAGATGAAGATGCACCAGTGATGATTCAAAGATTATACCTAAGAAAATTAGCTAGCTGCTCAAAAGAAGGTAGAATTTTAAAATGCAATTTTGACCATCAAGATGAACTCATATTTCAATTTCAATCCCAAAATGGATCCAAGATGCCAAAACTAGGTAGGGGTGCATTTTTGAGTAATTTCGAGGGGTTTGAAAATTAGGTCAAAATTAGGTTGGAAGCTATAAAAGGGGCCCAAGTGTCATTTTCAAATTCATTTTCTCTTTTGTGATTTCTTGAGAGCTTGTGAGTGGTTGAGAGGCGACAATGGCTTTGGCAAACATTCCACTTCACCGACATCATTTCAAGCACAGCCGGTTGCACAACCGGCCAGAGTAGTATAGGGCACTGGTAAGTAACAACTTTTTGTTGATTTTTGAAGCTTTTAATGGTGTTTTTTCACACATTTAAAGGTTTTTTTGCAAAATATCGTTTGATACTTTAAATGTATCATATGGGTACTTAGATAAATATCACGCAATAGATTTTTGCCCAAAATGTATCACACACATGCTATGTAATCTATCGTATGGGACATACCCATATGTCACATGAATCAATTTGAAATGTCACACAATAGAATTGTGTCACATGACTTTAGAAAAAGTATTGCATGATATTCTGTCAGAAAATTATGTAGCCTATAGTATGAAAATGTATTGCATAGCTATGTTTTAGCATGTTTTGTGGATTTTTTGTGTTATGTTCACATTTTTGATGCGTTATTGATGTGTGCATGTTGTGTCTTGATAGGAGGTATTTCCAACACTAATAATTAGAGAACCCAAAGTGGTGGGGTTGCATGTTGTGCAGTATTTGAGTGATGATGAGCATGTGGCCATGTCTACGATGGGTTATACAGATGCCATATATACAAGTGAACTATGCATTGCTGACTGTGCTGGCAGAGCAGTGGCACAATGAGCATGACACTTTTCATCTACTGATTGGTGAGGCCTCTATTACATTGGAGGACATGTATCACATTCTTTGAGTGCCATGCCATGACGAGCTAGTAAGTTGTTTGATTGATTATTGTTGTCATGTTTTCCAAATGTTGATGCGAGAGAGGTTGATGTTAACCTTGGTTATGTCATAGTGTACTATGGTCAGACCTTGATAGAGGGGTAGGTTGTGATGCAACAGTTGTTCCATGATGCCACTATCCTAGATCAAGATTTGGGTTGGGAGCGGTTGATTGCCGAGTACGGAGAAGTTTCTCTCTTCCTAGCTTACTATGTTCATTGGTAGCCCAGGCTTTGGTGACAAATCAAGGCCAAAAGGGCTTCCCACTAGGATGGCATTGACTAGTATTTGACTTGATTGCATGACCACATAGATGGCATGGGGACCTGCAATACTAGCAGACAAGGCATTTTTTAGTGGCTACTATTCATAAATTGGCTAATTTTAGATTTTTTTGCCTAGTAATTTGGCTAATAATTCAATATTTGATACAACCTAAATCACCATATTTTTATAAAATTTAGTTCTAGAACATTTAAAATCTCTCAATAATTTATTTAAAAAATAAATTTAAACTCAAATATTCGCCACAATATTCGATACATGATTAGATTTGAATCAACTAAATACTATATATTATTAGAGAAATTAAATTGAACAAACCAATAATTATCATAATTATTAGTTACTTTAAGGATATATCACCAATATTTAGTTTTCACTATTGATTTAAATTATATGTAATGATCCTCATAACATTCCACGAGGTAAAAAAATATTCATTTTTGATTTGTAATATTCCATGGTGATTAATGAACTTCCTATTATTATTGAGATTCGTCAATATTTTATACAAAAAAATTATGATTAAAAAATAATCGCTAATAATAATCATAATTAGAATAAAAAAATTGAGAGATTCGCCAATAGAAATAATTTTGTTTTTTCAAAATAATGAAAGATTTGCCAATATTTTATATCTTGTTTTGGAGGTGACTTCCTTAAAGTTTACCCTGCTAGTAGAGATGTACCATGAGCTATATGAGGGCCACTAATGGGCATGCGGTGTAGTGGTGGCACAGATCTGGGCTTGGGAGTACATTGCGGTGATTCAGCCATGAGTGTAGCCATGAGAACGGAGCCAACTATATATCTTTGGGTATAGAGGATTTATCCCCCAGACACATAGTGGGGATGTCACATATTATCAGCAAATTTTTGATGAGCTGACAAAATTCACATGGAAACCTTCTTGAGAGTATCCTAGATGGTCAAATGCATGGGAGTTAGATTACATGAGGTATAGTAGGCCACTAGTGGGGAGGATGGTAGATGTGGTGGAGAGATTTGTGATTACCCAAGTATGGTGGTAGTTTGTAGAGTGCCAGGTGATATCGGTGGAGATGACCACCTATGCTTGGATGCATTCGAATGAGGCATAGGGATGGTTACCAATGCTAGATTACCATACAAAAGTATGTGATACAATGGCACTAGTGGTGACTCCCTAGGATTATTCAACAAAGGCACCCTTTCCCATGATTTATAGAGTCTGATGCGCTACCCATAGGAGGGGGACATGGAGGTGGAGGCGGATGTAGGGTGTGAGATGAATGGAGGTTGGAGAGTGATCTTGATTAGGGAGGAAGAGGACATGGGAAGAAGCCATGAGGGAAATGGAGGAGGAGGAGAAGGAGGAGTAGGAGGTGCCACTAAGGTGACAATGAGCAAGGAGAGTGAAGGCAGAGGCAGAGTAGCTAGCCAGGGGTTGATGATGAGCGGGATGCTAGGATTCACACTTTAGAGGTTGAGTTATAGGCAGCTCAGGTTACCATTGTAGTGCAAGATCAATAGCTCATAGATGAGCAAGTGCAAGGAGATGAGCTCTACAGGGAGTGGGGTGCTGCGAGATGAGAGGTGGCTCATCATGTTGCCCATGCCGCATATTGCTATTCCTCTTATAGGGATGTGGTGCCACTAGGGTAGGGACTACTTGATTACTTAGAGTAGGCAAGTAGGTTAGAGGGTGCAGTACAATTGTCGAATAGGAGACAGGTTCCACCACCATGGTCACCACCTCCACCTACTATAGAGGGTGGGAGTCAGTCATAAGCTGATATCAATGTTTTGACATTTTGATTGTACATCATGTATTTTTGAGATAGATATCCAAATTTTGGATCTCATTTTTGTATATGTGCTATGACACATTAAGATATATATATGAGATACTAGATTGATTAGCAATATTGTGTACTTGTCTGAAATGGATGTTTTAGCTTTTTGATTTCCATGTGATGTTTCAGTTTCAGTTTCATGCTCATGTATGTGTTTAGTTGGATACTTATGCTCTTGTATCTCTCTCATGTGTGATATTTTTAGCTCTCATGTGTATGATATAGACTTTATGTTTCTAGAAATATGTGACTCTTGGATAGATTAAATACGATGTTTAGATTAACCCCTTGTGATGACAGGATAGAAAGATATGAAATGAAAGATGAAGAAGGTGAAAGACATGATAAAGAAAGCAAAGAAGAACATGAAAGTAGCTAGCTGATAAGTCCATGAAAAGGATAAAGAGAGAGTTCTCCCCATATGTAAGAATGGAAGACTAGACTAGAAAAATGATCCTAAAATGCAAGTTAGTATGCAAAGTGGTTTATTGGCAAGGGAAACATAACATTTAGACTCTTATTTCATCATTGAGCATTTATTAGGGACATCATGAGATCATATAACCATCACTAGTATAATTATGAGGATATGAATATGATCAATATCAGATAGATATGTGGAAATCTAATCTAAGCCTCAAAGACATAGAAGTCAAGATGACTACGTGATTAGATTCCCTAATTTTAGTATAGTAAGATTACACCTACATCAAGGCATAAGCATTGGGATAACCCCAAGTGCGGTCTTGCAAAAAAGATAGTCAAGGATGATACATTTATAAGTCCAAGTGTCAAAATAGGATCAACATGAAACACTTTAAAACACTATAGACAAATAAAGCATACCCACAAGCAAAAATCAAGAAAATGTGCTCCATGCCCCCAGTCTTCTAGTCAATGACGTCCTCAAGAGACTATTAAGGAGGGAACACATAGTAAAGAAATCATCATAGATAGTACACCAAGTAAATAAAAATTAGCATAGCTCAATCATTTAAGTGTTTAAGTGCGTGTGTGTAAGTCACTTGGCTATTTCTTCAAGCCTTGATCTTGATAGTGAGAAATATCATGACATCAGAGACTATAGGTAAACTATCTAAAATGTGTTAGGAAACACTTGATTTCAAGTTGGGGGTAGTGTTGAGAAACACTATTTTGTGAGTTGCCAAAGAAGCCCTAGTGCACAAGGAAACCACAAGTAGGCTTAAATAGTGGTGCCCTTGAGACAAGGACATGAAACAATCCCAAGCTAGGAAATGTGTAGCAAAATGAGTGATTGAGACTAATAGACATAGATGCAAGGGTCTCAAGCAGTGCTTGTTGCTAGGTTTTCACCACTTGGCATTGTTTTGTTTTGTTTTTTTCTTCAGGACTTTTAATAATTTTTTGTATTTTTGAATTTTTTGATTTTTTTTTTTGGTGATACATCAAAGCACCTATTGCTAGGTTTTCGCTAAGATGATCATTTTTTCAGGACATTTTCTAATTTTTAGGACTTTTTTTAGGATCATAAATATGTACAAGAGAGTTGAGTAGTAGGCCATTAAGCA
This sequence comes from Cupressus sempervirens, assembly GCA_028749045.1. Classification (NCBI taxonomy): domain Eukaryota; kingdom Viridiplantae; phylum Streptophyta; class Pinopsida; order Cupressales; family Cupressaceae; genus Cupressus; species Cupressus sempervirens. The sequence continues at coordinate 467,079,157 of CM053786.1, forward strand.
TAGAACTTTTTTAAGTGTAGGACATTAATAGGCTCTACAAGCTCTTCACCTTTAGGAGTAGCCAATTGATAAGCACCTGACCAAAATTCTACTGTGATAATGTATGGGCCTAACCAATTAGGTTCAAACTTTTGCTTCTTCTCTCTATGTTGTTGATTTTTTGGATTTTCTCTAAGCATGAGGTCACCAACTTGAAACTCACATGGATGAACATTTTTGTTATATTGAATAGACATGTGCTTCTGATAAGCCCTCATGTGATCAAAAGCTGCTTTATAGTGTTTGTCAAGGGTCTCTAATTCTTGTATTCACATAGCTATGTGGTCTTCATCAGTTATCAACCCATGCAAAGAGACTCACAAGGAGGGGATCTCTACTTGTAATGGGAGAACAACCTCAGAACCATAGACTAAAGAAAAGGGCATGGCCCCTGTAGGAGTACAAATAGTAGTTCTATAGGCTCGAAGTGCTAGATTTATCTATAGGTGCCAATCTCTCCCAAACTTATGAACCATGTGATGCAATATTTTCAGCAATGTTTTGTTGGAGGCCTCTACTTGACCATTCCCTTGAGGGTAATAAATAGAAGACCAATGTTGTTTGATCCTAAACTTCTTGAATAGCTGTCATAGGCCCTTATTTTTGAATTGTCCTCCATTATTAGTGACAATAGAGGAATGAATACCATATCGACAAATGATGTGATTGAGTATGAATAGGGTAACATGTTTTCCTGTAGCAGCAGATAATGGTACAACTTCAACCCATTTAGTGAAATACTCAATTGTTGTAATGATGAACTTGTGGCCACTAGAGGAACTTGCATGAATTTTGCCGACCAAGTCAAAGGCCCATTTTTGAAATTTCCAATATATCACAGAAGGGATAAACTCTTGTCTAGGAGCATGAATTAAATTACCATGGAGTTGACATTTTTGACAAGACTTGGCATAACAAACAACATCAACTTGCATAGTTGGCCAGCAATAACCTACTCTAAGCAACTTTTGAGCAAGTGTAAGGCCATTAGAATGTACCCCACAAATGCCATCATGGACTTCGACATGTGCCTTTTTAGACTCTTCTAGCTCTAAACACCTAAGCAATGTTTCATCCAGACCCCTTCTATAAAAGTCACTAGAGACCAAAATGTAATTTGAGACATTACAAAGGAATTGGCATTTTTGGTTGCACATGAGGTTTTTAGGAATAATTTGATCACGTAGGTAAAAGAAGATGTTGGCATAGCAAGAAGAATCATGACCTAAAATAGTGTAGATCACTTAGTTATCAGGAGAATCATAGGCGAGATGATGCAATTCTTCCACCAAGAACTCAAATCGAGATTCATGTTCTTGTAGTTGGAGAATATACGCTAGAGTGTCCATGGCATCAACAACATTGTTTTCTACTCTAGGAATTTCTTGAAGTGTCACAAAAGTGAAGTAGTTCCTTAGAGCATATGTCAACCTTTTATAAGGTATCAACTTGTCATCCTTTGTTTGATAGTCATTATTTACTTGGTTAATAACAAGTTGGGAATCCCTGCAGATATGCAATTCAGTTATTCTCCATTTAAGAGCCATCTTGATCCCATTTGTTAAAGCCTCATATTATGCCATGTTGTTTATACAAGGGAACAAGAGTTTGTAAGATTTGGGAATCGTATACCCAAGAGGGGCAACAAACAATATATTAGCTCCAACTCCATTTTGTGTGTGAAAACTATTGAAGAACATTTTCCAAGTTCTCTCAGTACATTATTGAGGCATCTAGAAATTAAACTTGTATGGGTGTTGTATCCTCTAAAGGAAAATTAGCTAGTTGTTCAGCTATAGCTTGTCCTTTGATGGCTTTACGTTCAACATACTGAATATCAAATTCTGAAAGAATCATCATCCATTTAGCTAGATGACTAGCAAGCACAACTTTGCTCAACAAATATTTCAAAGGATCAATTTTAGAAACTAGGTGGACTATATGTGCCAACATGTAATGTCAAAGCTTTTGAGAAGCAAAGACCACCACAAGACAAGCTTTCTCAATGCTGGTATAATTCATCTCATAGGAAACAAAAGTTTGACTAATATAATATATGGCCCATCCTTACCAGTCTCATCACTTTGGGCTAATAGTAATCCTAGAGAAGAAGCTATAGCTGAGATATACAAGATCAAAGGTTTTCCTAGAATAGGTGGCATCAGGACAGGAGGTTTTGCCAAGTACCCTTTGATTTGATCTAGACTTTTTTGACATTCATCATTATAGATGTGAATATAACCTTTGTGAAAATTTTTGTTGAAAGGTTGAGCTTTATCAACCAATTGAGAAATAAACCTTTTTATGGATTGTAGACATCCTTGTAGACTTCAAAGTTGACTGATATTTTTTGGAGGAGGCATATCCATGATAGCCTGGACTTTTTCAGGATTAACCTCAATACATTTTGCTAAGATAATGTAGCCTAGCAACTTTCCCAAAGTGAAATCAAAGGGACACTTTTATGGATTTAGTCTAAGTTGGAATTGTTCCATACGATCCAATATCAAACTCAGGTCTTGAAGGTGTGTGTCTCTTGTTCTAGATTTTATCAATGTGTCATCAACATAGTCTTCCATATTTTTATGCATCATATCATAGAAGATGGTGGTCATTTCTCTTTGGTAGGTAGCACTAGCATTCTTGAGCCCAAAAGGCATGATGTCCAACAAAAAGTACCCCATGTACATGTGAAGGCTATCTTCTCTTGATCAGCTAGAGCTATCTTAATTTGATTATACCCAAAAAACCCATCCATAAGGGAGTACATTTCATATCCCGCAATCATGTCTACGATCATATCAATGTTTGGTAGCAAGAAATCATCCTTGAGGCATGCTTTGTTAATATCTTTGAAGTCAATACAAACTCAGATGGTTTTATCATACTTGGATACAAGTATAATAGTGGAGATCCATTTCGCATAGTCAATTGCTCTAATAAAGTTTGCACTCAAAAGTTTTTCCAACTCTACTTTCACCAAAAAAGCTAAATGTGGATGCATCTTCCTCATTTTTTAAAAATAGGCTTGATATAAGGAGAAATAGACAAATGATGCATGATAAGATCTGTGTCAAGCCTAGGCATGTGCAAGTATGTCCATGCAAAATTGATCTTTTTATCTTGAAAAAATTGGGCAAATTGCTCCTTTTCTTTAGCTAATAATGATTGAGCTACATGAATAATTTTAGGAGATTCCTCTATGCCCAAGTTGATTGGCTGCATAGGTTCAATCAGATCTAATGATCTATCTTGAAAATAGCTTGGCAGACTACCAAGTACCTCATCCATTGGTTCCTCAAAGAGGTTTTCACCATTAGATATATCTTTATTTTTACTATTTTTAGGTTCAGATACTGCCACAATGTGGTTTTCACCATCTAACCATTTGTTTTTTCTTTTGATTTTATGACTAAGGTACTTGATATCTGATTCTATCATATGAATCATGGGTTTATTGGTGGAAGAAGTGACAGATTCAATGGCATTTTGGTAATAGGCGATCTCATAGTCATTTTGGAAAGACAATATTTCTAGTGTTTGATATTGAATGGACCAATCTATGAGATTAGGATAGATCAATGAGAGTGAGGTAGAAGCTTCAAGGTGATTGATGTGGAAAGAGTCATCTCTAGTGACATGTGAAGTTGAGTCTATATTGAACATTACAAAGGTATCCAAATTAGGAATAGTCCTAGAGAGACCAACATGATCCACTAAAGCATATTGTGAGCCAAACTCATCTAACCGTACACTAGACTCATCGACTGCATTTGATTGAGTAATATAGGCATGAATACCATCCACTCCTAGTTCATAAGAGGCGTTCGATAAACTTTCCCATTCATACTCTTGAGAGTCTGTACTCTAATATCTAGCAATTAAATGAGCAGTATTTTGTCTAGTCTGACATCTATTCATGTCCTCATGGTCAGATTCATCTTGTTCTAGTTGTCAAGAAGTGGAAGCTTTAGCATCATTAGTAGTATTTGGAGTGTCTTCCCTCCAAAGAAGAGAAGTTGTAGACTCCAAGTCTTCTTCTTGCAAAGTGGTAGCAACAAAGGGAGGATTATCATCCTCTAATTCACTAGATATGAGCACATTTTGAGTAGAAATTAGCATATTATCCTCTAGCCCAAATCCTAAGCCAACAGTGTCTCAAGCATCATGACCTTGGGTATGACTTAAAGGTTCAGCTAGAGCTTTTTTGTTACTAGTTAAAGACCCATGACTTTGATAGCCCATGTTTACAAGAATCTTATATCCTTTCCATATCATTTGGGAGAAATGGGGGTGGTAACTACAACATCCTCTTCATCATCCTCTCCCCTATAAATCCAGTCTTTAATAGATTGTTCTTCTTTTTTTGCTTCTAGGGGAACTGAGGACTAGACAAAAGTGCCAAAAAGAGTCATGGAAAATGCAAAAGGTTTCATTTTGGTGGACAACTTCCCATAAGACTAAGGGGAAATAGGTAGAGCAACAATGGAGTCTAAACTGTATTCTCCCATAGCAAGACTCATCATTTTCATTTTCCATTCGTACTTTGTAAGAGATGGTGTTGGCTCATGAGAAGAGCGACTATTGGGATCTAATGTTTCAGTAGTAGACAATGTATTGATGGACATTGAGTTGTCATCGGGGACAACTGCTTCAGTACCATTGAATGAGAACTTGATGCATTGATGGTACATAGAAGGTACTACTTACATGTCATGAATCCATGGTCATCCCAACAAAAAATTATATGCAAGGGGTATATCTAGGACTTGGAAGACAACATCCTTTTCCACTGGACCAACTCTAATTGGTAGCACAATTAGACCCTTGGAAGGTCTTTCAACCTCTTCATAAGCTTTTATGGTAATCTTGCACTGAGGATCAATAGCAAATTATGACATGCCCAACTGTTGGATGATATTAAAGGAAATAATATTTAACCCTGCACCATTGTCTATCAAGACTTAGCAGATGTGAGTACGGAAGATTTGGACTTCGACATGGAGAGCAAGGTTGTGAGAATGATTAGGAGCTCGATCATCTTCTTTAGAAAAGGTGAGGTGATAAGGTGAAGAGATATGATTCACCATAGCTTGGAACCGTTCTGCATCAATATCCATGGGAACATTGGTAGAGCATAAAGCTTTTCCATGGATATCCTTGTGCAAGGGAGATAACTCTAACAACTTGAAAATGGAAATTTGAGCCAGGGTACGCTGTAACTGACTAACAAGGTCATAGTTTGAGATCCTGGAAGTGGTTGATTGTTTGGAAGATGAAGGATTCTTGGAATTCTAAGCAACTTTTAGAACAACCTTAGATTGCCCCCCTAGTAATAGCATTAAGTAGTTCACTTTATGATGAAAAGGAAGCGGTCACCCAGAGCACCACCTTAGGTCAAGAGTCATTATGGTATTGAGGAACATCACATGTTTTTAAGACAACTTTAGGTCATTCATCTACATATCAGTTGTCACCATTAGAATTTACCGTGCATAAATACTCAACGGGCTCAAGCATACCTATAACATTGTTTGTGTCAGCATAAGCATAACTGATCTTGGTATCATGGTTCTTTTTAACAACTTTAGAGGTTGCACCCTTCTCATATTCTGGTAAGGGTTGCTTAAAAGCTTTTTGATCAACATTTTTGGTGAGACCATCTGTGACAACTTTTCCTTCCTCAATAAGATCTTGAATCACATCTTTGAGCTTGAAATAATTTTTAGTGTTGTGACTCTTGCTTCAATGATAACTATAGATATGATCCTCTCTCCATCATGGGGGTTTGATGGGTGGGTCATATTGTTAGGTATTATATGGCAAAGTAATCAAGTTTTTTGCAATTAAAGTTTTAAAGACCATTTCATAGGGCTTAACCACTGGTGTGTAAACAAGTCATTTCTTAGTAAACTTAGAGCTTTTGTCAAATGTTTGTGGTTTTGCATTTTCTTGTTGCTTTGTGGTGTAGATGGGAGTGGAAAGATTAAACATAGGTTCCTTGGTCGTAGGAGTATCAACCACTCCATCATTAACAACATACTTGTTTTTATTCGAAGGTTTACCTTTGTCTTTACCATTTCCATTGTTGTTCTTATCTTTGTTTATGACAATATCACCCTTTTTGATAGAAACATCTTCAATATGATACACACTCTCAACCATGGCATTAAAATATGTGAATAGCTATTTCCTTAGATCAAATTATAATTCTAGTATGAGAGTACTGACAAAGATATCAATTTTTTCAGCCTCAGGAACTTGCCAGGGATACCAAGAGTATAATGACCTCCATCATTGAAGATATGTTGCAAAAGGCTCTCTTGGTTTTTTTTTGATGTTGCATAAGTCTAGCATTGTTACAGGATGTTGAATATTATAGGAGTATTGCTAGATATAACATTGTGCAAGCTCATCAAATGTCTTAATGGGAGGACTCAATTTGGTGAAGCATTCCATAGCTTGCCCTCTTAGACTCCTAGGGAATAACCTCATAAGAAAGGTGTCTTCATGCATAAAATCCATGCAAAGAGCATAGAAATGCCTCACATGATCATTTGGATCACCATTTCCATCATATTTGTCATACTTGGGAACCTTTATATCCTTAGGAAATGGTAGCATGTAGAGACTCCTATCAAATGGAAGGGCATATATTGATTCAACAAATGAGGTTTTAGGTGGTTCTTTCTTTTGAAACTTGTAGTTATTTAATGTGTTTCCTCAATTCTTGTATTTCTTCCCTTAATATCTTAGCTTCAATGGGTTCTCATTTTGGAATGATGTGCTCTATATCAAAATCTTGGGGAAGTTTCCATCCTCTTGCTGCAATGTGTCAGAAGTATTGGTCTCCGTTTTCATCTAAAGCTCTAAGCATCAATTTTTGAATGAAGCCATCTTGTTGGAACTTTATGACATCTTCACTAGTTACTTCTTCATCATTGTCATGATGAGAAGGACGTGTGCTCGTGGTGACTCTAGGAGTTCTTGGTAGTGTGTTGTTGCCATGATTACCATCAAGAGCATTTCGAGAGCAAGTTCCCTTATTCCCTTCATGGCGGGTATGGTTATTGTTTTCAACTTGTTGATGTTCTTTCTCTCTAGTATACATGGCCTCAAAGATCCTTTGATTTTCACACATTTGTTCCTCTAAACAATGTTGGACTTCATCAAGGTGCACCATGGTGACCAAACTATTCTCAACCTTAGGTGTTTCACAAGATGTGCTAAATGAATTTTCAAAACTATAAACTGGATTATGCCTAACATTAGCTATTTGTATTTCAATTGGCTCAGGGTCTTCTACACAAGGTTGTTTGTGGGGATGTCTAGGTGGGGTTTCTAATTGTTTGAAAATGAAAGGGGTATGATTACCACTTCCAATTTGAAATCTAGTTGTAACCAACATGTAAAGTCTTGTCCTTGTTTAATAGGATGAGAAAAGTGACAGAGTTGAAGCTTTTACATTCAAGATTAGTCAGTTGTCAAAGTGTGATAGATGGCTTGTCAAGAAATGCTGAAGAATTTATAGCATTGGTGACTCGAGCTGAGCAAGTGAGAAAGAAGCTCAATAGCAAGTAGCTAAAAGGAATGGTAACTGAGTTTTGACAAGTGATTTATCGGTGACATTGCAAGACTTACATTCAACAGACTAGACCCATCTTTTCAACCTTGAACAGTTTCCTAACATACAGATATGTAACCAGATTCTAGGAAATAGGAGTGACACACCCTAGACCAGAAAGACCAAAGTGCAGATGTTGTTTTGTCAAGAAACAACCTCAAGTGATACTTTCTCAATTATTAGAAGATAGTAGGACAACATAAAATTTTGTGCAATACTCTTCATAATAGGAGGGTGAGACTTTTCTTGAAAGTGACAGTTCACACAGAGCACTGCGATAGAACTCAGTAACAAGGGCAATATAACTCACAATAAGTAGGCAATACAATTTTGGAAAATTTTAGTTGCATGATATTTCTTTAGAGACTAGGCGATAAAGTGCTAGTTTGGGTACAAAAGACCAATTTTGACTCCAAAATTTGTGTTTTAGTCTTGACAATCAAGTGATTTTTTGAATCAAACAGTGTATGTTTCTAGTTTGTGTCAGTTATCAACAAGGTTTGCAAATAGTAAGTGTTTTAAAATGTCTTGAAATAGTTGAACAAGGGTAAAAACAACCTTGCCAACACACACTTGTGATATGATAACAACCTTTCTACTAATATTATCATGATTGTTTGATGTGCAAGAATGTTAACATTGGTCAACACATTCAAAAATAGTAGCCAAGCAATCTACCTTAAGGTCGCGGTTCATTACTCAGCAACTTGACCCACGCTTGATGCTCCTTTACCTCACTCCAAGTGGTTACCCATAAGAGATATTGGCTTTTTCATAGAAGTGCCATAAGCACGACTAAGGGAACACATATGGTGAGTGTAAATCTTGGGGTGATCCAAGTAGTCCACTAGGATGGATCCTTGCACCAAGAAGTTGAGTGGCAAAATAGGGTGGATACTAACCTAGGATGTCTAGATAGGGCTTCCAATCATAGTGTTCCTCTTGCCCTCAATTATGAGACACCCCACCTTGTGCTAGATAATAGACCTCATGACCAAAAGAGCACCTTCAAAATTCTTGCCTAGTGATCTCCCTATGGTTGAAATCCCATAAGCAATCACACTAAGTGAAGACAAACAATATGTCTACCAAGGTTTTGTGTCCTTGATAGCCTTGAGTTTATAGTGGTTTAGAAGAGCTAGGTAATTTTCTTATCCCCACTTGGGTCATTCCTCTTAGATTGTCCGAGAGTAGGCTCGCTAAAGGATCCTAACTAAACATTGAGCAGATCAACTTTTGGAGGTCAAGATTTTTGATTCACCTCAAGGGTGAAGAGCATACTTCTATTCCAATCGCTTCACCCAAACACACCAAGAATAGTAAATTATCTGCTTGCTTTCAAAATCCAAAGGTGGGTCAAGATTTTTGATTCACCACAAGGGTGAAGAGCATACTCTCCTATCACAAGGGAACCCCAATTACAAGTTTTAATGTGCCTACAAAAATAAACAACTAGTATATGCCACACATGAAATAAATGAACAAGCAAGTGTTTGATTTTTATGCACTGGGAAGCCCTACAAACAACCATTAGTAGCCCTTTTCCAGTTGGAGCTTTGGCATGCATTCTTGTAAGCAATTTTTCAAATTTTTCAAAAATGGTAACCTATAACCACAACTGTTAACACCATGGGTTAGCTTCCAAAAATAAAGATAAATCTGTAAATGAACTTCTGCAAAACCATTTGGAGACCTGTAAAAACTAGCAACCAGCCAACAAAAATCAGAAACTGTTGAAGACACCTCAAACAATAAGAAAATCTCTGTCAAGCGATAGTTTTTGCTAGAAGACTATTGTACAATACTTCACAATATATCCGTGTGATAGAACTTCTTTGTGTGATATATTTTCTTAAGCTGGGTGACAAAAGTTTGCATACAGAGGCGATATAATTTAGTATATCCATGCGGCACTATTTCCAAAAAAATGTATTACACAATAGTAATGTGAATTGTCATACAAAATTGGAAAAATGTTGCCTAGAACTGCAACTGTTAAAAAAGAAAATGCAAAAGAGAAAATGAAAATGGTGACAAAAACCACAAAACTAAGGACAAAGCCACTATTCTGCCCCACGGTGGGTGCCAAAAATGTACACTAAAAAGAGTGTACTTCCCTAAACCCTACTATCCAAGGTTTTCCATGGATTAGAAAACTTGAATGTCGGCTTAGGGCTTCCTAATCATAGAGTGTAAAAGCATACAAATTAACATAAAATGACTCTAAGCCGAGCCTTAGAAATGCAACCCTTGCTAGTAAACCATGAAATGGGAGATTCTTTGAGAAAGAGCAAGAATGCTAGTGTCAAAGAGCTCTTGATTCATGCATTGCAAGAATGAAACTATGCTAAAATGGGATGCACAGTGCAACTAAGCTACACAAATGAAAGTATTACAACCATCCTAATTAGACTATGTGATCTAAGCTACTTGCAAAAGAACTACTCTATATGCAAACTAAGCTAGGATACCATGTAAAAAAAATGCTATGAATGGAAGGAATAAAGATAAGAAGATGGTGTTCTCCACAAAAGCTCTCAAGCACTCAAATGAAAATCCTACAATAGAACAATACTCAAGAGTGTAGATCCTTTGAGGGGAGAAACACTCTTCATTTTAAAGCCGCATAGATGGTAGAGATTAAGATTAAGAAGGTGGATGATCAATGATTGAAATGAAAAATGGGAGGGATCCGTGTGCACACACAAGTCAGCCAATAGAAAATGAGTTGACTTATCATATAAGACAAAATGTCTCATAAGGTTTTTCTTTTAATTTCAAAAATAGAAAAGAACTTTATGTGTGCACTTTAAGTGGGTTAGAAGAATGGGGTCTTTTTATTTAATTAAAAGGGGAAATGTTCTTTTAATCAAATAATGAATTTAGGATAGCATAGTCAAACCATAGGTTATAATCAAATTAATTGATTATTAGCAATTTGGTGTAGGTAAGTGATAAATTAAATTAGCCAAAATACTGACAAGGGGGCTAATAGTCTAGATGACCATTTTTAGGTTATTAATTCTTGTCTTAGCTCTCCTTCATTTTGAAAATCATTGTTAGTCTCAAGAAATATCTCATCATTCCTTGGCTTAGTAAAAAAATCATCACCATCTTAATTGTAATCACTTATTCTCTCTTGTATTCTAAACTTCTCATCAATTTTCACATTTGCACTTTCCATAATAGTCTTAGTTCTCTAATTATAACATCTATAAGCCTTTATTTTTAGTGAACAACCAAGAAACATACCTTCATCACTTCTAGCATCAAACTTACCAATATTATCATCTCTCTTTATGTAACACTTACTTCCAAATATTCTAAAATATTTAATTGTAGGTGAGTGACTAGACCAAAGTTCATAAGGTGCCTTGTTTGTGTCCTTTTGGACTTGTACTCTATTCATTCTGTAGACTTCTGTATTCACAACTTCTCTCCAAAATGTCTTGGATACATTATTCTCTACTAACATAGCTCTTGCAACTTTTGTAACAGACTTGTTCCTTCTTTCTACAATACCTTCTGTTTAGGGGTTCTCGTAGCTGATAGCTATCTTTTAATTCCATTTTTCTCACAAAACATGTTTAACTCATTTGAGTTAAATTCTCCTCCTCTATTTGATCTTAAACATTTAATCTTTACACTAGATTCATTCTCAACTCTATTCTTGAATATCTTAAACCTGTCAAATGCCTTAGAATTCTCTTTAAGAAATGCAACCCACATCATTCTAGAAAAATCATCAACTAGAATCATAAAATACCTTTCACCATAGAATCCTCTAGTCTTTGTAGGACCATTGAGATCTCTGTGTACAATCTTCAATTTTGTTGTAGTGGTAAACTTCTTACTGGAAAAAGAAGTTTTTTTATGCTTTGCAAAAACACTCCTTTCAAATTGTGTTAGTAGGCTTTACAATCTTCAACAAATCTCTAATAGAAAACATTCTACTTGTGCTCACAATACTATCAAAGTTTATATGACAGAATCTCTTATGCCATAACCAACTGTCATCTACATTTGCAACCAAACATGTCATTTCAGTAGGATTCAATTGAAATACATAACCTCTAGATCTGGTTCCTACTCCAATTACCTTTCCATCTTTATCTTTGATCATGCATGTCTTTTTTATGAACTAAAATTGATAACCTTCATCTACTACTTTTCGAACACTCACAATATTATGCTTTAATCCATCAACAAAGTATACATCCTTAGTATTAGCTTTACCATCAAGAGTTATATATTCAATACCTTTTACTTGGCATGTTGCATTGTTTCCAACTCTTACAATTCCTCCATCCTGACTTTTGAAGTCAACAAACTTGTTCGTGTCACAAATCATATGATGTGAACAACCATTATCAATAATGCAATTAGATTTCTTCTCAACCTATAAAACCAAAGCCACCTTCTCTATAATTTCTTTTTTAATTGCCACAAATCTAATTTCATCATCACTAGCACTTAATGCTTGTTCATTAGAATCATAATCTTTATTTGCATACAAACAATCTCTATCTTTTCTAGGCTTATGATTTCCCTTAAACTTTTTCTCCCTTTTAGGACACTTAGATGCATAATGACCATATTCATCACAAGTCCAACATTTAAAGATTTTCTTACCTCCTTTTTCTCTTCTTACCATAAGGGCTACTGCTTCATCAATCTTTCTGTCTTCTTTGCATCTGTTGCTGCTAGCAAAATCTCCTCTAGCACTTGTACTCTTTGATAGGTTAGGTTGAATATTCAAGACATTAAAAGCTATCTCTATTCTGGTCAATTCTCCAATGTCTAAGTTCATTCTCAGCTGCTTCAAGTCTTCCAAGCAATTTCTCCTTTGTGAAATCTTTGGTACATGATATCAACAACTATATCATCTGAACTCCTAACTTGAATGGTGGTGTTAGAGTCTTCAATATCTTCCATATAACCTCATGATCTTCTTTGGTTCCTCCTTGAGCTTTAATACCTACAGTAATATCTGATATCCTACCTATATATGTTCTTACAGATTCATCTTTCATCATCTTAGCATCTTGAAATGCACAAATCCAACTTTGTAGCCTCAACTTCTTAGAGTGTGCATCATCTTCAAAACTATTTTACAAACCTTTCCAAATCAAATATGAAGTAGCAAGTTGTAATGTTCCTTTTTTGAAACATTAGAAATAATGAAGTCTTATTTTATGCAACATTAAATTGATTCTAAGACATAGGCTCAAAATATTAAATGGTATCAACTTAATGTTATATTAAGGACAAATGGGCAAGGAGGAACAAGACAAAATACCTTAGAGTAGTTGGAAAGACACAACGGAGTAAGATGAAAACCAAAGAGGGGCCAAAGAGTCTTAGTTTTCCTATTAAAAGGGGAAGGAGGTTCATTGTTGGGTATGCTTGATTTATTAATCTAATTTTCAGTTCTCTGTTGTGAGAGTCTTTCATAAAGTCTCAGCTTTTAGACAGTGTGAGGATGTAGCCTCTTGTGTAGGCAGGCAGTGGACACAAACCCATTATCCATGGAGATATCGTTCTAGGTGTCTCGATTGTGCTTATAGGTTCTTCTCTTATTTTCCAATCTGACTATAAAATTCATGTATAAGATTGGATTGTGGTTAGTTGGTTATTATATTGCTGTTGTATAATACAATAATATTTTAGAAGTTATTTGCAAGTGGTTGGTTATTATATTGCTGTTGTATAAGACATTAACATGCTTCCAAATTGTTGAAAGGTTGCCAGTTTAGTGCTTTTGATATGTACTACATTTTTGTATGCTTGAAGTCTTTAATACCATTTTGAAAAGACATATTTATTAGAAAGAGTTCAGGTTTATTTGCTATTCATATTTTTATTTGCATGTGGATGTATTTCCTAATTGTGTTATTTAAGAATGAGTTGGAGCCAATACCTATCTGGAATACCATCTGTTGTTCATATTGCTGGTTATTTTAAAAATGGGTTCATACTCTTACATTTAAAAGGGAAAACAAAAATATTAGATTTAGGATAGTACAGTGCTGGTTGGATTTATTACAATACTAGTATGGGTCCTTACACAAGTGATTTTACTTGATTGTACTCAATTTCAGGAAGTGCAGTCAATAGTGCTTCTTTAGCTTTCATGTCACACATGAAAAGAAATCTTTCTGCTTTGGAGCAACTTTCCAAATCCTTTGCTTCAATGATTGTCTTCATTGATTTTTCATGATCTATATCCTAAACCCATACAAAAAAATGTGTCTTCATCTTTTTCTTCCAACTATCATAGTTTGTTCCATCAAACTTTGGAGTATTTTTGCTAAACATGTTCACCATGGGTCTCGTAAAGCTATTAAATTTTTTCTTTAAGGACCTAATGCTTTGATACCATTTGTTAGAAACAATAGTCCACCAAGATAATTGAGAGGGAGGGGGGTGAATTAGTTACCCAACAATTAAAACATTTGTCTTCTTTAAACAAACTTAACCATTCAACCAAAATAAATAGAAACCATAATAAGATGCACATAGACAATTACACTAGATATGTTGACCAAGAAAACCCTTGATCAGAGGGAAAACCTTGGTGGGAATGATGCCCACAAGATGATGTACTAATATAAATATTCCTTGTTAGAGGATGGACCCTGTTAGGAGTCTATTACAACATTTAGTATAATGAGTCCCTATTAGGAGACTTTGAATCCCTATTAGGAGATTCCAACCCTATTAGGAGTTGTGCCAACCTTATTAGGAGTTTTGGTATAATTTGTGCAAGAAGAGCCCACTGCCGAAACATGCAATTTCAACTACAAGGAGAGATCACTACTAAAACAAGTAATTTACTATTATCTTCTTCTTTCCTCTATCCTACCAATTGGACCAATCACTATCAGACCTTGTAGACTAGGTCATGAACCTTAGATCCAAATGCCAAACCTTGTATCACTTAGCAAAACCTCGGTAATGAAGTTTCCTTCATTTCTACACTGCTCTGCTTAACTTCACATCCACACTCTTTGCTTCTTATCATCAATCATTCAATCATCACATCACAGATCAATATAAAGAAAAATTTTCTTTCTTTATACCGAGTCCATATAAAATTCCTTGAGTTAGTTGTTAGTCCTTAATTAATTATTATAGGACCACATTAAGAACATGTTGCACTTAGCGATAACCTTAATCTTCTGCATTGCAACTTGAATAACTTTTTGTAAACATAATATTATGATGAGTGAACTTAGCCATGTCATCCTCAACATTTCTTCTTCATGTCCTCAACCTTGATCCTTAAGATATCAACTTCGCTAAGAAATATAAAAAGTTTACCTAAATATGCCTCTGTAAACTCTATCTCAGAACAAACATCACCAAAAATTACATGACTTATTGTAGACTTATCCTTTCCACCTTTTGATGTTAACTACATATACTAGATACTCCAAAGTATCTCTCATAAACTCAGGTGGTTATCATGTTGAACTAGCCATCTGTACCAACTTGATCTTTTCGTTATTCTTCTGTCAGATACCACAGAAGACATCAAACATGCTATGTTGACATCAATGAAAAACTCAATCATGAATGTAACATATCATCATCAAGCCAATCTCTCCAATATTCCAAAAATCTTGCCAATATTCCAACACAATATCCAACTTTTCATTGTCAATAGCAATATCTAGCTTGTATACCTCCATTGCCTCTGATCTTTTCTCAAGCTGTTAAACTTCTTCTTTGAGAACCAAATGCTCTGATACCAATTGTTGGAAATATTAGATAGGTAAGGTTACTAAGAAGGGAGGGGTGAATCAGGAACCAATAAAACTTTAACTTATTTCATCAATTAATCATTAATATAATATTTTGATCTAATTACATGCATGAAAGAATGAAAGCAGTAAAACATTGATAACACTTTGACACAAGATATAATGACCTAGAAACCTTCCAAATAGAAAGTAAAACTGGGGTGGGGATGATACCCACAAGCTTTAGTACTACAGTGTAAAGTTGTCCTATTAAGGCTTATAATTGATCACTTATGATGATTCACCCTGTTAGAAGCAATAAGGATTGCTAGGTCTAGCTTGGGAAAGGATTTACAAAACATATAATGAAGTATGCACTTCGTAAAGAGATTTGTCAAATACTGTCAAGTCTACCCTGTTAAAGGATTTAACTGATACACCTATTATGACGAACTAGTGGCTGATCTCTGATCTACAACTCTGATTTGTTGGTTGAGATTCCTTTGAAATGTAAAGATCACATTGCTATGATAGATAAATCTTTGTTGTCCCTTATACTGCTTGTAGCCTTCTCAATTCACACTTCTTCTCTTCATATTCATTTCATACATACTTATTTAGATATGATACAATTAATTACATATATCAATCCAAATCACAATTCATCAAAGTTGGCTACAACATAGGTTTCCATCAAGATCACAAAGTTAGCCCAACTGTTGACACCCAGGTTCAAAAGGCAAACTTGGTGATGTTATGATACTCGACAACCATTGTCAACACTCAACATTTTTATGCACTTGATAGATGTAGAAGCTTAGTTCATACTAATCACTTCTAAGTAGCTTGAAATTGGTCAACACTTGTGTGACTTGGTGAACACTATGAAACTTGGTATACAAATAGAATCACTTGGTTGACACTCCATGGCTCAGTCAACACTAACATTGCAAGCTTAACATAAACTAAATTTCTTGGTTGACACTCCTTGGCTTGGTCAACACTAGATTCTCATCACTAATATTGTAGGCTTAGTAGATACTGGAGTACTTGGTTAACACTACAAATTGAAAGATAAGATCGATAGCTACTTAACCAATTGACTAAGTGTGAGTCACTAATAAACAAACTTTGACCTTAATTTCAACACTTTGATGCCCCCTTTTTCCTTACTTTCAAACATGTGATCATTTAAGATTATGAGAGGACATGTACTGCCCACACATTCTAGTCCCCATGTTAGTTTCATATGCTACACATTTCATGCACAATATGGATGATCCTATCTCTTGTGAGCATCTTTTTTGGGTTGTCAGTTGTTCTACTATTTTAAGTTGAGATGGATCATTGTATTCTATTTATTGAGAGGAGTTGTCATCTTGTTTCCTTCTAGGAGATTGATATGAAATAGCATTATAATATTTTATCTAATGTGTCCTAGACTTCTATGAGATTTATGGGAAGAATTGTTTTGTTCAAATACTATGACATTTCCCTTTACACTTTCTATTGTTAACCCCTGTTCAAAGGTCTCTGGTATGTTTTGTCCAAGAAGTCATCACTTTCAGGTGACATTCTAAGTGAAGTTCTTTGCATCTCCCCTTGCTCCTAAAATTATCTAGCCTATCTCCCTTAGCTATAGATATTTCCCCTAATAACTGTCTAGGTAGTATGTGTTTTCCCATTCAACATAGTAGATGACATTATTGTTTATGCTCACTATGACTTTTCCTTGATGTTTGAGATTGGTAGTTTCTTGTCTTGATATTTTTCTTTGATTTTCGTCAAATTGATGTTTCATTTTGGGATCCATTCTCTTTTGGATAATAAGATTTTATTGAATTGATTTTCAAATTGTAATTAGTGATCATTATTTAGTAATTCTACTCTTGATTTTAAAACTGATTTTGCTAGTTATATCTTTCAAGAAGTCTGGTTGTTCACTCTATGTTTCAACCATTTGAAGAATGTGTATTTAAAATTTTTGTGTAGGTAGCACAAGGTGAGCCCTCATGTCCCTTTTGAGAAAGTTATCAGCTATTCTATAGATACAAATAGTGGCCAATAAGATTGTATTATCTTTTTATCTTCTTTATTCATGTTTGGTCAACATGCAATATAATTGTAAGAAATTATCATTATTGTATATCCTTAGATAATTAAAAATTCATGTTTTATATCTTTTGTATTTAATACAAACAAATTAACTTGCTCCTTAGAAGACAAGTTAAATGTTTTAATATCCAGTTGATCATGTTTATACAATACGACAATGATAAAATACTCCTTTTTGATCAGAGGCAAATCATCATGGGGGAATTTGGCTTTAGCACATGTTCTACACTTAGGCTTAAAGCTTGTCATTATCTTTCATAAGTCAAAGTTACATGATTTGAGATTGACAAGTGAAATGCATTGCTTAAAAATAGTTATTTAAGTTACAAAGCTTTTCATTTCACCACCTCAAATATTTCATGCATTGTTTTCCATTTCTTCTTCAATGGTAGAACAAGTACTTGACTACTTGTGCTTCTTGTTCCTTGGCACCCATCCTATCATATTCTTTACATATAATAATAATTGCAATATACCTAGATTAGAAATAGTAGTCATTGTAGCTTCAGTTTTCCTTTAAATGGTCTTGAACTATTTAGATATCAAAATTAATCTCCATAATATCCATCCATAATAATAATATCTAGGTTGCTACTACTTCTACAAGAATGCCTATGGACATATTCTTTCACCTCCATAACATCAAATCTACCACTATTCAAACAAAACAATACATAAAACCATTAAAGCCACATTATAGCTTTGCTACTTTAATCAACACAAGAATTTGAGTTTGGATACATTTGGTGGCTTGACTAGTATACATTTAGGATCATCTAATTTAGTAAAATCAACATTATTTCATAGTTAATAGTCCTGATAATTGTTAAATTAACAATTTTGATCTAAAACATGTATATGGAAAATAAAGATGGGATTTTATCCAGATGTTTCAAACACAAAATGTCACCTAATCCTCTACCCAGAACATCATGAATGCTTGGTTTGTTGAAGAGCCATGCAAAATCCCTATCAAAATCCCACAAATTGGTAGAGCTTTCAGCCATTAAAGTACCTTCAAAAGATCACTTTGAAACCTAGATCTATCACTAAGTTTCTCAAATTTTGATTAGATTACTTCTCCAATCTCACACATGACTGAAATAGAATAGAGGATGAATCTTTCTTGCACATCGAGGAATTGTGATCAAGTGGGTAACTTGCAATGGAGATCAACACATATTATGTTCTATTCTTGAAAGAAAGATCAATTTTTTGGTTATAGATCAATTCAAAATGGAAAATCTCTAACTTCAAACATTGTTATTTTTATCCTTTTCAATAGTTGAGGCTTTTAGTTTGTATTGCTTTCTATTTCTTTTTGCTTCTCACTTTTTAATATTTCTTAAAATTCTAACTTCCGTGAAATGAAAAATAAAGGATGGGGGAATAATGATATTGAATTTGGAAAGATGAAAGCAAGGCTAGTGATGTTTTGATCTAAGGTATTATGATGATGTGGGTGGCCTAGAGATAAAGCATCTATTTAAGACTTTTTGGGAAGTCATTTGTCATTATTAAGCCCGATAATCTACAAATACTTATCCCCAAACACAAATGAATGTTGGAAATGGATTGAATATATGCGCCTTAAGTTTGAGGAAATAAGGAAAGATGACATGGTGGCTCCTACAGAATCTAATACTAGGCATGATGATTATCCTATTAAGGATTTAATGGTTCTTTTCTATGAGACCATGTATCTATAGACAATTCTATGATATATCCAGGTTCCACCTCAAGAACATACCCTTATGTTTGTTGTAAAGAACATGGATAGACCTGCTATCAAAATGAGTTTATCTCCAATACATCCACTTTTATCCTATCTTGTAAGTCTCTTTTACTCATTAATAGATTCATCTTCAAATAGCTTTGATGCCACTTATACATATGGATGCCATGCTTGAGCACACTTAAAACTTGCTTTAAATTTTGAAACTTCTTTTTCATTGCCATTTTATTTCCAAAGCATAATTACTACATACAATTTCATTTAATCTAGTATGATTTATGTTTAAGTTTTTCATGTTCTAAGAATGTTGTGTGATAAAATAGAAGTCATTATTTCCAAATATAAACTTCCAGATGTCATTCCTACTACAATATTTGTATAATTCTAATTGAATTATCATACACTATCAACCTTGATAGGATTGCTATAGAGTCATCTATGTTTACATTCTCATATTTAGTTTAGCTATGATAGTAATCATGACATAATCATAGACATTATATCTTTGTAAACTACTTATAAAAATTCTTAGAATGCTTTAAAATATTCTTATTTATTGAATTCAAATCTTAGCACATATTACCACCATTATTGCAGATGATTGTAGTTGTTGAATCTTGGTATGTACTACCACCATTATTGCAGATGATTGGGTTGATACCATTTTTCCTTCACCTCTTAAAAGTGTTGTCTTGCTTGGGCAACAAGAAAAATTAGACTTTTTAGCTCTTAGTGACCATCCATCACAACCTATCCTTCTAACATATTTTGCAGTGGGGTGAGAAAAATCAGAACCCTTGTGGTTTGAATCCATAATACATACCTCATTGTAGTGTTTCCAAATTGAAAACCATTACAAAAGGACCCCACAACATCATTACCTTAATGTGAAATAGGTGCAACCACATGATTAGATTTGTTGTTGCAATAATTTGAATGGTGTCACACCTTGGTATCTTGTTTTCATCATGTCCAATGGGCTGATCCATGGTTGTAACCATTTCAACTTTGTGATCAACATGATGAATCAATGGCATGGTATGAATCATTGGATCCAAATTTTTTTCTTCATTAGAACACCCACCTAATGACTAATTTTTACATTCATTGTGATCACTTCTAGGCTACAAGCTAGAAACAAGTGATTCACCCTTGTTCGATATAACAAGAATTGTGTGAAAGGAAATATATCCTATATCTCTTGAGGAATAGAGCAATACTTGTCATAGCTAGTCATTATCACTTTTTTTTTTCTTGAGACACAAGGACTCTTCTGAGTTCTTTCTTTTCATACCTATTTATTTATAGAAAACTATTCCATAATGTGCAATTCTACTGCCCATAAACAAAACTAAAATTGAACTGAAATGATAATAAATTCTCTTTAGCCTACAAGCTAGCAAGATCATGTGCTTATACCACTGAAAGATCCCTTTCCAAATTTAGCCTCATAATTAGAGACTCAAGGAACTTCATTAAATACATTGCAAACAATCATTGTACATATTGTTTCAATGTTTTAGTCTGTTAATGATTTCTTGAAATGATGTCAAATTTGTTTTACATGCTCTTAAATTTTACTAAGATGTCTATGTAAAGAACCCTAATGTAGATGCAATTATTTTTTATTTTTGAATGCATATAGATGATCCACACTATGTAAATATGTAGGTAGACAATAACAAAGATAGTTGTCATGAAAACTAAATATGAGAGAGATAACTTTTGACATTTAAACTCCTTGTGACTATAATAATATTTACATAGTGAAATGATAAGAAAAAGGTCAACTTTTGGTTTACAATGATGTATCTGATGCAATTACCAAATATTAGAGCCTAGTTATACAACATTAATTGGCAATTAAGTTGAACACCCTAAAATTGATAACAATAATTGATCGAGGTAATACTTTAGAACTAATAAGGATTAAGATATGATAGGACATCACCTTGACCCTACGAAAATCCAAGGTTGGTCGAATTCAATGTACCCCCCCAATGGTTGTGACACTTGGAGATACTTAGAGATTCTAGAGCTCGGCACACATGGAAATATTCCTACTTAAATCATATCAGCATTTAGGACTGAATGGATGGTAACTTATCTCGATGATGTACAGGTGTTGGTAAGAATTTGAAAACCCTTATAAAATGTGGAGATATTCATGAGGGCAATGAAGACAATAAGAATAGTAATTTACAGAATAGTGACAAGGAACCCCTGCAATGGGGAAAATGGAGTAAGGATTAATAGGATTATAATAAGGCTAAATTTTACATCTTGACTATTTTGATCCAAACTACACGTAAAGAACTCCTGAGAAGTGATGTCTGATAAAGATAAGTCCACTTTTGTACCATGAGGAAACAAAAGGAAAACACACATTGAGACATATAACGATGGACATAAAATGGTACAATGATTTCATTATAGTGTATACCTCCACAACAAAAGAGAACCCCTCACCACCTTCACCATCATATTAAATGGGCAACATGACCATACATACTTACTAGCTAGGGTAATCTATGGAACATATTAAGGGATTTTCAAGGTCACTCAATAGACTTTGTAAGTCAAATTTTTCTCAACCATTTTGTCGTTACGCAACAATGCTTGCAACTCGGTGATGAACGGATGCGAGGGCATCAATTTCATGCTCATTTTGCACTATAACTTGAAGTAATGAAAGATTGACAAGGGTATAAACATAACCCAATGATCCTTCTAATAGCAATTGATTATATGTCAGGTAAGTGACTAAAATCATAATTCCATACTTATCTAAAGGGCCACTAGTATGATTTGGGTGGAAACCCTAGCCCTCAACTATATCTAGAAAGTTTTGATAGCAATAGGAAAGTAAGTAAGGAAACATCGACGAATAAAGAATGGATTTTTTTTAGACTAATAAATCGTAAGCAATAGGAGTGGAAACACAAGGAAATCGTTTTGGCATACCATTGATTTACCATATAACCCTAAGATGAACCTTCCTTTCCTTTGCTTTCCATCAAAAAAATCTTGATATGACCGCAATATCTTTGAGGATTTGGATTGTTATGAATTCTTGTTGTTGTTTTCGATTCTTGGTATATTTATGGTAGTTTTGTGGAACATTCATTTGTGATGATTTCTTGGTATGGTTCCCCTTTTTGCCTCGGGGTGAGATTTGTTTTAGCGAATTTTTTTTATCATTGTGGCCACACTTATGGTTAATTGGTGACTTTATCTTAATTTAATTTATTTTTGAGGCATTTTTCTGTGAGAGTATTGTGTGATAGCTTTAAGTTGGTCATATCAGGGAATATCCTAGATGAGCATCAAGGGAAAGGTAGAATATCACCCTTCCATGCATCATGAAATATGATCTCATTTAACCCTAATAAACTTGGGAATATGTTGACTCTTGAACGAATACACTTTAATTTCATGCTATGCTAAGGACTTTACGTAAAGGTACTAAATGTGATAAACCTATAAAGATCAAAAGTGAAGGGATATGTAACGCTATTCTGATATCTTATTTAATTAGTATATCAAATCAATAGTGTAATGATCAGATTTCTCAATTAAGATATAACCAAAAGAATACTGTAACTATTAAGTGTCAACGATTGAGAACTTATAGGTGGATCTTGAAGATTAAACCCAATGAATTTTTGAAGATTTATGAAATATATCAACCCTTCCTAATAAAGTGATTTTGGATTATCATCATAAGCCCTAGAAGTGCAAAGCTGAGTGAGTGATTCAAGTTAATAAGAACTAATGTAACATATGATGACAATGGTAAATGGATGGTCACCCAAACAAGACATAGTACATAAGATCACAAGTTGTCCAAAATAGAAAAAAAACCCTAAAAGAAGCATAACTAAGTGAGAGAGAGGAGAGTAAGTAAGTATGTTGACTAAGGTGCAACATAGGAGGATAAGTAACTCCAACTGGTAAATGGTAATGAAACTGCATAAACAAGTTGACAATGACAAAGGTAAGGAGATTACGCCATGGAATGACTAAACTAATAACCAAAGAAGTATAATTACAGAATTAGCTATTGAATATATTATTGTGATGAACCATTCTTAAGAGGCTAGGAATTCTGCAATGGGTTTATATATTCTTCATATAACAACAACTACCCTATCTACTCCACAAGTATGTTTGTATCAGGTATTGGTAGAAACCCTAACTTGAAACGAAACTTGAACCAATCAATGGTGAATTAATCAATTCTTCCCCTATAAGCTATGGGACAATATTCCATAAGTCTATATTTCGATTGTATGTAAGATTGTTATGAACATGAATTGATGTTAAGGCAAGGCCCAAGTGGTATAATCATAATGAATCAAGGTAAACCTTCATATGGGAGGTATGTCTCTGATTATAGATGACTTCCAGGAGGAAGTCGAGAGCTAGGGGGGGAGGATGTAAGGCCCACACTAGTGCCCTATTCTTGATTCTGATGAAATAAAAATGGTTAGGAGTTAATTGAGTTATGATTTTAGGAGACTAATGTAGATTTTGATACGCTCTCTAGTAACATTTGGTTGATAAGATAAGACCACATGGAAATGAGATCTAACTATTTAATACAAGAACTTGACCATGAGACACTGCGGATGATCTCCTAGGCAGTTAAGAAGGATAAGATAACATTCAGCCTACTAAGAACAACTGTGAGTATAGGTTATGATGATGATCAAACATAGAGGTATATTTGAAATTGGTTCTCAAGTATCATGACATAATTATTGAAACATTCTAACAATCTGTGGAATTAAACCTAGAAAATCACACAAACCCCTCATAATGTGATAAAGGGATATTGCTAGGAACGTCACTGTGTTTAACTTGATCAAAAGTTACTAGTTAACTAGTCTGCATATATCCATTTAAAATTGGTTTTATAATTTACTAAAGATGACTTAGAGTTTTATTGTTATGTGAGCTAGAGTTGTGATGATACTCTAATTGAAAGTGATTTCTATTAAGAAAGATGACAGTTGATACACATATTCGATATTTCAATGTTTTAAATATTTTATGAGATAGATAATGCAATGTTTTGAATATGCACTTAGATGAAAGTTAAATGGAATATGATATTGCCATGTTTTATTGACAGTACTTAGAACAGAAATGATTAGATGATAATTAATTGTATACATTAATGAGAAGTATGAGATATTGGATTTATGTTGTATGTGTTTGTATGTATCTCTTACTATTTTATTGGGTTACTGATGTTTAAGTTGAGTGTGCAGGAAAGTTGAACCATGGAGATTAATGGGGAAACAAGGTTCAATCTTATGTGAACACAACGAAGCCAAGGTGAATCTTTGAAAGATTCTAAACCTCATTGTATTGTGTCTCTTTCATAACGTGATTGTGCACGAGTGTTATAGTCAGAGAGCATGATTAATTAGAGACATGTCATCGTGATGTGTAAAGTGTTTTAACATGTGTGTGTGTGTGTGTGTGTGTGTGTGTGTGTGTGTGTGTGTGTGTGTCATTTGACACTTGTATTATTTATGTGTAAATGACATGTCAAGTAGGATTCTTTGGCATGAAGTCACTTAACCTTAGCCTAATCCTCATTACAAAATCAATTAAACCACCTCAGAGAGTGTTAGGAAGAGTCACCTTCTTGACGAAATTCAAGTTATAAGTGATAGGAATTTTAGAGAGCCTAAAGTGATTCCTTGGTGCTAATTTTGTGAAAATAAGTCACCCACATGGTAATAGTAAGGGTTGGGGGTTAAAATATAATCATAAGTGGTTCTAGGGAACCTAGGGGACCCTCAAAAATAGTCATTTCCAAGAAAATTCGAAAATCATATTGTTACATAACTTCTTTCCTCATTACACCACTTGGTTAAGTTCTTATTGGTGGAAAATACAAGAAAGTAAGAGGGATAGGTGAGAATGAAAGTGGAGGTCTTTATAGGGAGCTTGTGCTAACCTTGGTGATCATTCACCCACTCTCTAATTTTAGAGACAACCATGGATTGGGAAGGAGAAGCTTGGAAACCAAGTAGGAAGAGGTCCTCATTCCATTGCCATAGCTTGTAAGCAAGTTAGTACTTCATGCCATGCTTCTTTATTGGAAATTGTAAGAGTGTCTTTTGCAGGGTTGTTTGAGTGATATGGCATCATGTATTGTTCTTAGGTTTCTTGTGTTGTGGTGTATTGTGAGTATATGTATGGTTCATGAAACTTCTTGGGGTTTTCTATTAGATTTTCTTGTTTGTTGGATGTGAATTTTGTTCATGGGTGTGAAGGCTTCACTCACCCTTGGAAGGGAAGAGCAAGCCTTGGGTGAAGGGGTTAGTTGGGCTTGAAATTTAGTTGAGAAAATTGGAGTATGGGCTCCATTGTATGCCAAATTTGTTCATGGATTTCTTTGTGGTGTGAAGGAAAAGATGGGGTGGAAAGGAGGTTATGAAGTGTGGTTTTCAAGGTGGTTGTAGTTGATGGTAGTATGATGGGAGAATGCTTGTGAATAGCCCCGAGAGGGCATGAAATTATTGTTTGGTGAAAGCCCGAAAGGCATGGAAATTATTGATTTATGAAAGCCCCGAAAGGGCATGAAAATTATTGTTATAGATTTTATATGATATGGCAAGTCTCCTAATTGAGAGCCCACCTTCATCCAATGTGTATGATTCCAATTGAGAATCATTGTGCAAACCTTGGTTGGGTTTGTAAATGTGTTGCTAAATGTGTGATCCTATTAGTTCATGTTGTTGTGGTGATGTATGGATGTATCCCGGCTGAGCCTTGTTTCCCCTAGCATGGGGGTGGCCTCCTTGAGGCCTAAATTGGGAGGTGAGCCTCCATGGTTCATTATTTTTTTTTACCATTTATTTGCAAGTCCTCATTTGATGGTATTGGAACTTGGAGCTCTTATTTCCTTTCTATGTGCATAGGAAATGAAGACTTTCACTATTGCATTGTGATGAGATAGAGGGTCAATTCCATCTTGATATGTGAATCCAAATGTGCTGTAAGAGAAATGTTATTGTCTCATTTCAATTGTTAATTGTAAGGGGTATGAATATTTCTGTATGGTGGAAGGTGTTCCTTTGTGAATTTTGTTGTGATACATTCTTCCCACCATCCTTTGTGTATTTTGGATATGATGGCCTTACCACCTTTTTGTGTATCTTAAGAGTTCTTGAAGAAAGAACATAATCGGTACAGATGGATAAGCTATCTTGGTTCTCAAGATTATTGTGTTCCTTCATTTCTATGTAGATTTCTAGATTGGATTTGATTTGCATGGAGAAAACAAAATTGTGATTTATAGAATTTATTATCATTTTAGCTCTAATGAATCATAGTAGAATCTTGCATGAGAATATATCATTAGTTTTCTTTATATGTTGTTCCAAATCCCATTATTCATAAGTTAAGAAAAATCATTAGTTTCATGTATAGTGATCCTCTTAGGGGATAGAATTGACTGAAAGAATTATCTTTGTCAAGATTTATTATCACTTCAGTTCCATTGTATGATAATTGTGAATGCACATTCAAACTCAAATATACATGAGAACACCATGTTAATCCTTGCCTTGGGCAGATGGTTGCTAAACTTCATAATTTATTTATATGAATAATCCTGATAGTTGATATAAGAATTTATCATGCAATGTATAGTCACTGCATTGAGTTTTATTATTGGATGTTAAAAAGAAAAGTTATTAACCTAGTTTATACAATATGAAGAGAATTTCTACGTTAGCATAGTAAAATTCTATAAATTATAGTATTGACTTGTAGGTAATAAATTAATGGAGAACAAGGTAGCATTTTGTGTAGAGGAAATAAGTTTGCTTAGGTGCACATTTTATCCTCTAGAAAATATATGAGAAAGTAAAATAAATCACTTCTCCTAATACAAACATTAAAATATTCAAGAGCTTTCTTAGCATCCTAGGACCCTATAACCTATAAGGCATATTTTAATATAATAAACTCACCTTCCTATTAATTGCAATAAAGGGGACCTCATATGAGACTCATAACTCAAGTCAACATCCTTTCAAATCAAAGGGAAACTTCAAATATATATATATATATATATATATATATATATATATATATATATATATATATATAATGTTCCTGTAAACTAGCACCAAGTAATAATTTTTAAAAAAGAACATAGCATGACAAGCAACCCATTATCTACCCTAGGTGACCAACTAGCTTGTCTAAACTCATTTAAAAATATTCCATCAAAAAAAAAAATGGAGAAAGGGCCCCACTAGGTGATCATGGGTTGGTGCATGAGAGAAGAATTTAATATGTTATGATGACAAGGTTGGAATTATCCACTAGGCACCTCATACTAGTCACTGCAACATTTAATGCATTGGACTTTCCATACTCCACACCTAGGGAAAAGGGAGAGTAAGCGCTAGAGAAAAAGGATGAAATAAACATTAATTGCAATGACATGATTATGTCAGTCCTAGCTGCCATGGTACAATGCAAGTCTTTGGTTACCCTTTGCAAGTGTCACCCACATCTATGCAGACCATGCATGTCCACCTAAGGGATTTATGAGGGAAGTTTCTTGCATTGGTAATAGTTTTTCAATGTAGAGGCACGTGGGTCAAGGTGTAGACATTGAAATGGAGCAGTAAATAGGCATTTTTGAATGGTACACATTTCACTTTATTAAGTCACAAAGTATGTAATTAGAGTGTGATTAGGATAGTCAAGAGTCATAGGAAGTAGGTGTTATTTAGGAATTGGCATGTAAATTTTATAATAATTATTGTAAGTGATTATAATTATATGTAAAATCAACCAACCATGGTTAAAGTACTTTAGTTTTATGTAGTTTCATTTTAGTGAGAGTTAACTATAGGAACTGAGGATAGATTATCTTTTGAATTATTTCTTTAAGATATATGTTTCTTTTGTATACATGCATTGATCATCCTATTCACTACAAATTCAATTGTAGTAGGAATTCACCCTAATATTAAAATGAAATTTGGTTAGCATTAAAGATATAATATGAGACATAAACATCGAGACTTGCAATGAATAATAAGAATATTAGTTAAATTAAAATCAAGGGGAAAACTCTAGAAAAGTGTCAATTATGTATATATTGCTATTTGAATTGGTTGTCTAGAGTAGCATAGTTAGCATCAAAGTTACGGTAGATCTAATGGATGGTTAATCGAGGGTACCATGCATTGAAGAAATGTTAACTCATGTGACAAAATAGAAATATGACATTAAAATGTGGAGTGCAGATTATAGTCATAGTTATGGATAGTCCTAGTTCAAACCCTAGGTCAGTAGATGTTAGAGGAGTGTCCTACTCATTGAAGATCTAGTGTAATCACACACATGTTTGATGAAGGCTATTTAGGCTTATGAAATTAATAAATAATAATGAGAAGTAAACTAAATTACAAAAAAAGATTTAGTCGTGTTTCATTTTATTAAATTTAGGGATTTAGTCATGTTTCATCTTGTTAAATTCAGGGCATGACACCAAACTCCAGAAATTCCTATCAAAATGATCAACATTGAATTGAACCATGCCAAACATATATTACTTTATTCAATTCCATCTGTTAATATGTTGTAACTTCATTCAAATAGATATTGCAATTGAAGGGAACAATGAGTTATTGTAATTGAAGGGAAAAATACATTTTGGTATGAGATATTTAGGGAATGATGAATTGTTGTTTTAGGGAATTTTGGGTTTTGAATGGGCAGGAGATGTAGGTGATAGGAAGAGGACTTCAGGATATTGCTTTAGAATATGACTTGTTCGACAATGATATGTTGCTTAGTGTAAGTCTATTTCATATTTTATAAGTTTTGTTTTAGATAAACTAGTAAATACTAAATCCTTGCTTATTTTTTGGACATCGAAATGAGGTAATGATTAATTTTCATTTTTTCCATGTGAGCTTGAAATAATAGTAGTGCTTGATATGAAGTTTCAAATGTTCTTAGTTAAGTTGTGTATTGGCAGGACCATGAGAATGATGATGTAGGGGAGTAGGTAGAAGATGTTGATGATGAGATGGAAGACATTGAAACTCTTAATTATGATGATTTGGACAATATTTCAAAGTTATAGAAGACACAATGCTATATTGATATCATGCAGGTATGTGTAGAATACATATAGAATATATGAAAAGAAAATAAACATATAACCATTAAAAATTAAATAAATCTTGCAATACTGTGAATTTGGCTTAACCATCTAAAACTGGAGTTGGCATAATGATTTCCCAAGTGATAGAATCATTTTGTATAAGATTATTGGATTGAAGATGGATCCCCCTATAGATGTCACTAGACTTAACTCTTTCTTGGATACATTGGGTACTTCTAGAAGTTCATCAGGAACCTTGCATAAAAATCCTATTGGTTAGATAATTTGACTCAAAATGGAAAGCCATATGCATGGGAGATTGGACAAGGAGAGGCCTTTGAGGAGCTCAAACAAGGCTAGTATGTATGTCCATTAGGCATATCTGAATTGGCACAAGGATTTCTATGTTAGAGACATCCACATGAACATAGAAATCCTTGTGCCAATTTAGATTTGCAAAAATGGGTATAAACACTAGCCTTGTTTGAGCTCCTCAAAGGCCTCTCCTTGTACAATATCCCATGTGTATGGCTTGCCAATTTCAAGTCAACTTATCCAACCAATAAGATTTTTGTGAAAAGTTCTTAATGAACTTCTAGAAGTACCCAATGTATCCAAGAAAGAGTTAAGTACAATGACATATGTAGGGGGCTCCATATCAAGATAAATCTCACCTTTTTTAGAATCTTGAATCCAATTTTCATTTTTTTTAGAAGCAAAGTAGGCCAGTCAAAAATTTGACCAATGGTAGTATGGATTTGTCAAAATTTTAACCAAACTTGGTCAAATTTTTAACCAACTCATTGACCAGGATGTTGTCGTGGGTTTGGCATCCTGGTCGATCAAGGATCACAATTGGTCAAAATTTTGATCAAACTTGGTCAAAATTTTGACCAACATATTGACACTATTCCTTATTGACAAGGATGACATTTTTGATCAAATTGTGCATCAATAATTTGATGCTCAGAGGATTTGGTCAAAATTTAGATGAAAAAAATAGCAACGAAACTATTGGTAAAAAATATGAACAATTTTGGTTGAAAAATGAGTCAAAATGTACTAGTGTTTAGTACTATAGTATAAAGTTGGCCTGTTAAGGCTTAAAAATGATCACTTCTAGTGATCTTCCTTGTTAGGAGCAATAAGGATTGTTAGGTCCACCTTGTAAAAGGATTTATACAATACAATGAAGCATGTACTTGGTTAGGAGATTTTGCATAAGACTATTAAGTCCACCTTGTTAGAGGATTTGATTGATGCACCTATTAGGATGAACTAGTAGCTGATTTCTATTCTACAACTCAATTTAATTATTGAGATTCTTTTGATATAAAATGATCACCTTGTTGTAATAGATGAGACTTCACTTTTCCTTATATTTCTTGAAGCCTTTACTCTTCAATTCACAATCATACTTGTTACACATACTCTTTTGGATATGACAAGATATATTACATATATACCAAATCAAATATTTACCTTTTGAGGTTGGCAACAATACCAAGTTCAACAATCTTCACCAAGTTGACTCACTACTAATACTCAAGTTTTGAAGACCACTAGGGTGATAATTTGACACTCAGAAACATAGTGAACTTGACAAGCTTTGGCACTTGGTTGACACTGGTGCTCAATCCACATTGATCACTTAGGAGTATACATCAACTTTGTTGACACTGATGAATCAAAAAGCATTGTAGAACTTAGTTGACACTGTAGAACTCAATTGACACTATAGAGCTTAGTTGACACTAAAGCTCAGTCAACACTACATTTTCTCTACTTGATTAACACAACTAACTCAGTTTACACTATCTTTTTGTTCTGCTCAGTTAACACTTACTTTCTACTTGGTTGATAAGTAACAACTCGGTTTACACTGTGAGGCTTGATTAACACTGCAATAGCTCAGTTAACATTGTGAAGCTCAGAGCAATGCAACCAACCAAATGATCAAGTGTTTTGGCACTAATTAACAATGATTTGACCATAAGGTCAACATTAACCTCTTTCTTTTTCAATTCATACTGAAATGTTGTAAGCCAGTGAGTTTTGGGCATCACAATTTGTACCATACATATGTCTATCTAGGATACATAATGTAAATCATTCTTGTATTCCTCAACAAGAGTAAAGGGTATTCTTTCCCTTTTCTAGATTACTTCCCTAAATCTATTAAACAAATCATATTTTTTTTCCTCCTAGCATCATATACATCTTACCAATTTGTTTAGTAATGGGCCCATCTCTTAACCAGTTTGTTGAACCATGTGTAGTGTATTCTCTCTTGAAGTAAAATAATATGCTTACTAATATAGCTCCAAAATTGAATGGATGAACCATGTGATCCTCCTCAATTTTTGTTAGGTTCATCATCAATTTCTCATACAACCATCCTATTAGATCAAGTGGAGCATTGTTATGCTTTGTATACCACTCCACACAACACATTATTCATCTTGCTTATAAAATAGAGTTGATATGAAATTATCATTGCATCAAATCACATCTCTAGGTCTAGTATATCATCTATATCTAATGACCTAAATCATTCCTTAGTTTGATCATTTTGACAAACTTGTCTAGTGTTACCTTTCTAGTGTTCAACATTGCTAGTTCCAGTCCTGTTGAGCCACATTACCTTATGGATAGCTTGCTTGGTGATTTTTTAGGGCCTATCCAACCAAATTTACTCTCCATGTACTCTTCTCAGTATAATTCTCACCCAATCTTCATAAAAGAAATTAGTAATCTCTACTACATGCTGTAATGTAGTATTTAGTAGATGTTCTCATTCCCTTCTTAGTCTTTCATTTACCAAGAATGTGTTGAATACCTCATCAGTTTTCACAACTCCCAACTCCATAATTTTGCATTTTAGATATGCACTAACATCTTTAATGAGTAACATATCAGTAGGATGTGATAATATTGTTGTTGTTTAGTTCCCTATGTCATCCCTTTATGAGAAAACCATATACTCTAGCTTATTGAAGTCCATGTTGCTAATCAATTCAACCTTGTGAATGCTACTTACCATAGTGCCATTTGTGCTTCTTGGAAATTGATTAATTTTTCTTCCTTTTATCTTTGCACTTCCAAGTTAGGGTTTTTTGTTGGTAAAATGGTATGCAATAGCTCATCAAGTTTTTCCACAAATTTTGCTCAACTCAAGAGTTTTAGTTCACAAAGTGATTAATCACTTCTTGTTACCCTATTTATACATTTCAACAAATAATTGTTAGGCTAATGTTACTTTCCAATGGTAAACAAAATGCTTACCTACCCATCACTTTTCCATTAATGCCAATGAGCCATGCAAAGATAGTCATAATCTTGATATTCTCTTGTCTTAATACGAGTTTCTTATGCTTGGTTTATGCATCCTTCAATTGATTTTGAATAGGGACAGGTGTAAGATATTTTCTTTCACACACAACCCCTTCTAACACAACCCATTCTAAGCTTGGATCAACTTAATTATTCATACAAGTCTCACCCTTAACTGGTGAGATTATAACTTCTTTAGTCTTGGTCACTTAAACCTAATTGGAATTCTTTTCTCATAATTTTTTAAAGTCTCTTTTGACTTCCTCTTTCTCCACTATCTTCTCTATCCTTTTTAATCCATTTTTTTCACTTGGGCTATTGGCCTTGATCTATAGTCTATGGAAAGATGACCTTGTTAGAATAATGAATAACAATGTTGCACATGTGGAAACTCAAGTTTGAGTTTTCGGTAGCAAGAGTTCAATTTTATTGTAGTGGTGTCATATAGTTCCAGTTAGAAAAAATGACTACTTGTAGATCTAACTCTTAGATCTTGTTAGCTATCAAGAGTAGTCCACTTGTCCATTTTCATGTGTGTGTTGTCAATCATTAAGTAGTTTTTTATTAATCTATTTTCTAGTCATTTAGAACATTGATGGGTCATTTTATTGTATAAATAGGCTTCTACTATTCAATAAAATTAAGCTACAAGTTTCTTCTTTCTCTATTATTCTTTTGATATGTTTTCAGCTAAAAAAAATCTTTTTTTTTAATGGACCTATCTTGCAACAATAGTAATAGGTCATGCCCATTCATCCTGAGTAATTCCTTCAATTAGTTCTCATCTTGTAGTGATATTTCCTATGTCCTCTACTCTCACAAGTTGAACATATAGGCATGTTGAAATTGTTCTTCCAATCAGAACTAGGGGTTCTTCGAAACCATTAGTTTTCCCATTCTCTTGATATATAGACCTCAACCTTGTGTTCATACTTGTTATAAAAGTACCACTATCCATCAAATCTCTTCTCATATGAATTAGATCTACACTCTTGAGATATTGACCATACAAGTGCCATGTGTTACAATTCTTGTAGAAGGTATTCTATGTTGTGGGTGAAACCTTTCTATGCCAACATACATTTGAGGTATTTCTTGTTTTACCACAATAATGATAAGTTTTTAGGCTTCTTACCTTTAGATGATGTTTTTCCTTATCTTTTTTGGATGTGATTATTGTTTTTAGATGTCTTACCTCTTTTAGTCATGTTGTCACCCATACAACCAAGACTTGTTGTGCTCTCGGTCTTTCTCTAAGACTTGAGCTACTCATCTATCCCCTTAGGGTTGTTGTTGAAATTTTTTAGCTTCTCATTTCTTTTGTTGGTTCTCCTTAGTAATTCAGTCAAATTTTGAATCTACTCATCTTTTTATCTATCTTTCTCTTTAGTAATTCTCTTGACTTCTAGTGCATCCCATAGTGTGCTTTCAACTTTTTCTAGCAATTGTGTAGGGTCTCCTTTATTTTTCTTTACTTTTCTTAGTTTATCTAATGCTTCTTCAAATTCTTTTCACAACTCTATGATAGAATTTATTAGCCTCTTTTTTTTTGTCATGAGGTTAGAGATTCTTTCCTTCAAACCATCTATTTCATCTTTCTCTTCTATCTTCTTAATGATCTTGTTGATCTATCAATTTGCACCATGATTAATGACAAGAATCCTTTCAAACTCCTCTCTTGAAAAGCTAATTTGAGGATCAACTCCAAGGTTTTGGATGATCTTGTGACCTATTAGAATCTACTTAGTTGAAGATAAATGTGAATGTTCATGAGGAGGCCTTTTCTAGTTTTGAAATGATTCAAAAAAGATGTGTGATCTGCTTGTTGTCTCAAAAAGAATAACCATACAAAAAGGAATATATTTTTGTGTTTTCTATTTTAAAGATGAATGCAATCTAAAAATGAAACTATATGAGTTCAAAATTTAACCAAAGGGTTAGTAAAGAAAATAATGAAGGTAAGGTGACAAGAAATTTAAGCAAATAATATGGAAATTAAAATCCTAACGGACATAAGCTATGGAAACAACACATCTATGAGTTAAAATTTCAAAAAGATTGGTAGGAAACCAATGAAAATAGGAGTAGCACTTCCTTAATTGCACCGATGTAACCATTGATGGGAATTCAATAACCTTAAGATGTTTCACTTTTCATCAAGTCGCAAGGTCACAGAAAGTGTGCTCATGTGAGACAAAAAGCTATGCAGGAACAATATGATGATCTCTTCTTGAACTAAGTATATTAGCAGAATTTGTAGATCTATAGAAAACATCAGAATCAAAAGATCACACAACCAAAACCATGCAATAAAACTGTTGGCTCAATTACATCCCATGAACACAAATTCAAAAAATATAACACATTCAAGAAAGAATCACTACACTCCAAATGCTAGTACCAACAACATATATTATTGCATGAAAATAATGGTGGCCTTGAATGCATATTACATTCTCAAATTTATAAGAAATCTTCTCCTCAATTGGTGTTGAATTGGTGTTGAGAGTGATAGATATTTTTTTGTAATCATAAGCTTCTAAACTAATAAAACAAATCTATTTATGTACAAACTATCTAACTAGTACTAAGTAGGATTTCATCCATATTTGTATCATTAATTGGATGCATGAGCCTTTACATATCATAAAACAAAGAAAGAATGAGAAAATATGAAAGATAAAGCCTTCAATTGATGTAGAACTATCTGGAAGTGCAAAAAATAGGAGCTCCTTCTTCACTAGGCATCTGTAGGAGTTAAATTGCTGTTAGAATACATTTTCGATGCATGGAAAGCTCTAATTTTAGAAATAGAAGTTAATTGTCAGTGCAAATACGAATTCTTCAAAATATTTTAGAATACTACTAAAAAAGTACACCTACACACCTAGCATACTAGCGCACCAGCCTAGTAGTGCACCTTGGAAGCAAGTTCCAAAAATTGCAAAATTTCACAAAGTGTCAAAATTGAAATTTTGGCTTCTGGATTTTGTTCCCTTCTATACCAAAGAAATATCTGGGTATTTGCCCTTGAATTTCTCAATGAGCTCAGTGACTTGAGACACATCTAGAAAATCTAAGGCTTCATATTTGTCTTTAACCTTCTGCTTGTAGTTGCCAACCTCGATATGAGTCTTCGCAAAATCTCTAATTTTACATCTAGATCTAGTAATGCCTCATTTGTTCTAAATGCTTGCCTAATGCCATCATCATTGGAAACTTCCTCAAATTTTTTACATAATTTCTCAACTAATACCTCTATTGGTATTAACTTCTCTTGTGCATCATCCTCAAAAATGTCTAAACATGCATCACTATAATGCTTCTCAGCTTCCAAAATTTGCTCTTCAACTTGATCCTTGATCCTATGAATCTTTGCATGTAATGTCTCCATTACTTTATTACCATCTAAAATATTTTCAATCCAATCATCAATCCTATCTAACTCCTTAGCTGTATGTACCTCCATCAACATTCGATACCTTTGGCTTTTAATTGCCTGTAATGCTTGCAAATCCTTGCCCCAAGTATGCATCTCATCCATCAGATTGAAATCATGATTCAAAATGGCTACTAGCCTATCTGTGCTCTCTTGCACAATGTGTAACAACTTTAGGTTTCCTTGAATGATCTATACACCTTTTTCCTCAAAACTTTCTCTCCCTTGCTGACTAGTGCTCAAAAATGGATCCAATTGGTTCGTACCCCTATCACTTCTCTTGAGTGCTATGTTCAAGGTTTCCTTAGGGTTTGTAGGATCTAGGGGACCAACAACTTCTCTTAGATATCCTTTTAGGATTTAATTTTGTCATTTAAGTGTTATCAACTCCACTCCATCTTGTTCTAAGCTCTTGAATACCTCTTTTATTCCTATTGTAACCATAAGCTTAGCAGTATCCAAGGTAGGTTTCCCAAGCATAACCTCCCTGATTTGATAATCTCATAGAGTCAATTCTTCAACATTTGAATGCAGAGGAGGGATACCTACATGAGAAAATAGGTCCTAGTTTTGATCACTCATGACAAAGGCTAATGCTTGTGCATCATTTGAAGGTGATTTAGGCTTCCTTAGCACTTCAATCAATTCCATCCTATCCTCCTCCTCTATGGTGAATTGTTGTCTCTTATTTTTTATTACTTCTTTCCTCAACCACCATGGGATATGCTCCAATGGAGACTTGCCTTTTGAGGATGAAGGAGTCTACTTTTCTATGCCCTTTCCCTTATCTCCCCTTTCTAGAGTCCTCTCCTTTTGTACGAGATCTGTACTATGAGTCTCTATGTCCATAGAGTCCACAGTCCTTACCTTGGTGCCTTGAGAAGTTTGCTATGGCTATTCACTTATCTACCCTTTTTTTGACACTTCCTTAGTAGATGATTATTGTGGCTCATCTTCTTTCCCTACTTGAACTTGTTCTTCTTTGGTACTTGGAGGTAGAGGGGTAGCTGATCCCTTATTTATACAAAATGTGACTTGCACTGGGGATGATGGAGCTACCTTGGGTCCTTGTGGCTTAGGTGGCAATTGAATCCAATCCTCCTATTGAGGTTGATTAGTTGGAGTATCTCTTCTCTTATCCCCAACCAATTTAGTACCCATGGGCACATCTAAAAGACATTAGTTCCCTCCACATCCTACTCATCTATCCACTATTGCATTTCATCTTTTGATGTTGTGGTATGAATGGGTTGGTCAGGGATAGATGGAAATGTGATTGTTGAGCTTCTTCTCCTTTTTGACTCTGTATCTCTTGTGAGATGAGTCCACCAAGTCAAAGGTATATTGTCCTCTTCATCCTCATCATCTTCTTCTTCTACTTCTTCTGGAATAGGCTCAGGCATTGATGAGAAAGGAATCACTTTCCTAATGACCTTTTGTCTCCTCTTTACTGGAGTCTTAATTTTTCTCTTCTTATGTGTAGAGAGGGAAGCTTGTATTTCTTGTGAAGGCACTTCTTGTATTTCAATCTCAACTTCTCCTTGGCCTTGTTTAGCTGGTGGCACTTGAGGATCATCATGAGCTTGTGTGACTTCCACATTCTCTAGCCCTTGTATATTTTCTTCTCCCTACTATGGAGGTGCCTCTATTGCTTCTTCTTCTAGCTCTATTCATTGAGGAGAAGTCCTCTTCCACTTTCCTTTACCTTTACCTTTTTGAGCCCTATAATAACTAGTCTATCAAGCTGG
This sequence comes from Cupressus sempervirens, assembly GCA_028749045.1. Classification (NCBI taxonomy): domain Eukaryota; kingdom Viridiplantae; phylum Streptophyta; class Pinopsida; order Cupressales; family Cupressaceae; genus Cupressus; species Cupressus sempervirens. The sequence continues at coordinate 467,117,091 of CM053786.1, forward strand.
TGTACTATCTTGGGCCTCACTGGCGACTGGGCTATAAATGTAGGCATTATGACCTTAGCTCCTCAGCCTTTAGTTGGGTGGGCTTGAGCATGAAAAACTACTGTTTGAGGAATTAGATTAAGTTTGAAAGGTCTCTTGATCCAATCCTTAGTCAATCTGATGACATGCCTCACCTTGCGATTAATGTCTGAGTTCTCTTCTTTGTCAATCTTGGCATTCATAATAGGTCTATCACCAATTTTTTTCCTTATTGAACAATGGATTAAGCAGATCCTCTATATCTTGTTACAAAATCTTCAATGAGATCTTCATATTTAGAGCTCTTTCTACCAAATATAGAGCCATCCTACAATAATCCCTTACGCAGATATCATAGTCATCTACTGCATTCATCTAGTGATCCTCAATCACATTTTCATGCTAAAATGTCTTACCAGCTAGATGTTGCACCCTTCTAATGTTATCAAAATAGGGCCATGGAGAATTATATTCTTCTAAGGGATATTGATCCCTTTCACAGTCAAAAAATGGAATGTCTTGTCTCCAATCCACACTGAACAGTCCTATTGCAATAGGCCATACCCATGTTACTTTGTGCTATCTCCTTACTCTATTATATGCAAACAAGAATTGTCAAGCAATCTCCCAGAGTATAAGTCTATTACTTGGACATCTTGGGAGCTTCTTAGGATTGATAGTCGTGCCTGCTACCCTCAAATATGTGAATGTTTGATATTGGATGTAATAGGCTCCAACCTCTGAAATCTTTGCAGTTGCCTTCTCCAACATCCTCTTCGTATAATCTCCTTTGATGAACCAAATTATTGTGAATATGAAAGCATCATTTACAATCCTATATTCCTTTCTTTTCTTTGAAAGACTCTTCTTTACTAGCTAAGGATATACAATGTAGGAACATGCGTTTGCATCCTGCATGCTACCCTTCTTATAGAGCCCTGGATAGTCCATTGCCCTTGTGGCTAATAAGTACACCAAGTATGATGTCATGTAAATTTTTTTGTTATTATTCACCACCACCAGCTAATCACCCAAGTACTTGTTGAGTATCAAAAACTAATCAATTGACATCTCTACTATTTTGATCGTCTCAATAAAATGCACCATAAAAATGTTCATTTGTCCAGCTGCTGGAAAACCCATAACTCTACTCAAGAGTATGATTGAATATCCAATATATTCCTTCATATAGCCTCTTTTCATATTCACTTTACCTACTTTTTTCCCTAGAGGAGTCTTCTCAATGAGGTATGAAGACTGATGATCTCAGAAGCTTCATCAATATGTTCCCTTTGCCATCTCTTCGCTTGCTCATAGGTTAATCTAATGAATTGACCTAACCTTGGGAGATGGAACACCTTCTCAATGTTCTTGGGTTGAAGATCTAAGATGATCTCTCTAGTAATGCTCTTGACAACTCTTTTTTCAGAGATATAATTCTCTGCAAGTGTCATAATTAGCTCTAAGGACTGCACTGACACTAGATGTGATGCTACATACATAAGCCCTAATTGGATCAATGCAAAAATCATTGGAGACATTTCTATTGGTTTGTTACACAATGTCATGAATGCACCCAAAGTGTGACCAAAATTTAGTGTCCCAAATTCTTGAGTAATCATCCTGAAATTATGACTTGGTCAAAATGCCCTGAAACTTGAACACTACGGGCTTTGGAACCATCTTTACTGGAAGGGAGGATAATGAAGAAGCCACTGAATCTGCATAAAAATGATGTCTGTTAGTATAAAGTTTGAAGAGAAAATAATTGGATCAGACCGTAAAACTAACATGAACAAAAACCCTAAAAACCTAAATGCCCAAAAACACTCAAAAACCTAACTTTAACCCTCAAATGCAAGAAAAATGTGCACCTGATGCACCTTTGAGGTGGACCTTGTGTGCATTTACCTTTGTAAATATTTTTAATGCATGGGGTGCACAACATAACACCTTATGGGGTGCACTAATGTGCACCCTATATCTTACTTAGGGTTTTTTTATTATGTTTTGAGAGGAAAAATAAAAGGTTTATAGTAGCACACCTAATTAGGTGTGCTACTATGCACCTTATTTTAGGGTTTCAACATGTTTTTTGTGTTTTTTTAGAAGGAAAAGAGGAGGTGCACCTGACAGGTGTGGTGCTATGCAATGAAAACTTTTTGAAATGCAAATGGAGGGAGAGAAGTGGGGTCCCCAGGTTATATAGATCTATGGTCCTAAGCACCCCCTTGGTGCTATGAAATTGTACATCACCAAGGGTAATGCCCCTTTCTAAGTGCTTTGGTGCACTAGCACACCTGATTAGGTGCACTAGTGTACCTTTGTTTCTTTGCCAAAAACAACATAATCCCTCCAAAACTTGATTTTCAAGACCTGAGTTCCTAAGCCGAGACCTAGTCTTAACCAAAAATAATAGATTAAAACCCTAAAAAGACTCAGACCCTAGACTAGGGTTCTAAGAAGTAGAAAAAAGAGTAGGGGGTCCCCATTTCTAGTCGAAATGGGGCATGCATTGTGAAACCACCATAGATCTCATGAATTTTACTAAGTTTCTTCATGATTTTCTTTCTCTTAGCTAGCTATTCTCTTAGTTTATCCTTAAGGTCCTCAATATTGTCAAGAGATTCCTCATACTAATTTTTGTACTTCGTCTCTACTACTCAGTCTTCCCTTAAGTTGTCAGGATTTTAGCTATTAGAGTTAAAACTTTGATACCAATTATTGGTCCTAGCTAGTAATGAGAGGGATGGGTGAATCAATACTAACTCCAAATTTGGTTAATCTTTTTGCCACTTAAACACTAAGGCAACTATGAATGCAATAAGATAGAAACATATAGACTTATACACAAAAGAATTCATTAATAAACACAGATTTATATGTGAAAACCATCAATGAGAGGATGAAAATCATAGTGGAAATAATATACCCACTATACTTTTAACTGCAAATGAAAGGTTTCCTAGTTAAGAGATACAATTTGTTCCTTTTGAGAACACATTTGTTTAAGAATGCATGTAACCTATTAGGATTACAATCAACCTATTCAGGCTACCTTGTTAAAGGATTTTAGCACACCTTCTAAGAGGTACTTTTTAAAAGGATTTATTATATGCTTAATACTAAAGTTTACAAAATTATTACAATAGTTAGAGAGAAAAAAATTGATCTAGAATATATAGCACACCTTGCTTGAGAGAGCTTTAGTGAATACCTTTCAAAGATCACATGATCTTCTCTTGCCTCTTGGGAAAACTTAGTGATATGCTACGTATCACTCTTCTTCTCTTTATCTACTTGCCCATGTTTGAGGTGATGTTTGAGGTGCATGATTTTTCTTTCAAGTAGATGTAGGTTTTAGTCTTGATCCTCTACTCAAAATGGTTCAACACAACATTTTATGCTTCTCACTTCACTTCACACTTAGTTGCATATCTACACACATATGCTATCTTCCACACACACCATCTCTCACTCCTCGTTCAATAAAAACTATTTTAAATGTGTAAAGTCCCTCTTTATTTTTGGGTATTGAAAACCTAAAAAATATATTCTTCTCAAACTAGTGAATTAAAATTTTTAATTCTAGTGCTGAGTGGTTCATGAATAACTTGTGATACCTACATCATAGGGACAGAGTGGTTGCATTTCTAGTATTCTTTGTCTCTAGCTTCAACTATATTTTCCTTTTTCTTTCCATCATTCTATTGAAATGCTATTCCCTTTTGAATGTTTTTCATGTTTATATCTTCCATGTCACAATGATGACTCTTCATATTGAATGTAACAGTCTTTTTCTTATCTTCATCTCCTATACAGATTGGTGTAGATGTCTACTGGTACTAATGAGATGGTGTACACTCCTTGACTGGTTTCCCATCAATGGCAATAATTTTGGTGCATAAACTATTTACAACACTAACGACCCTTCGTAATGCCAATGAGACTAGTTTGGTCAACATCAGACATAGATTGAATATGAGGCAATAGGTCAATTTGTCATTATTTTATATGCTTTTCATTTTATTATTTATTTGATTTATTCATGAAAGTAATGACTCATTGAAGTGTTGTGTTGTAGTTGTAGACCAATATTTACACACACATTTTTGGCACCTGCTATGGGGCTCAAATTTCTAAATTCTAGCCCCAAGTTTTTGCTGAAAGGGAAAAAAAAAATAGTTTAAAACAAATCCATACATTTTTCTAGATTGTCATCTAGGTTTTAGAATTTTTTTTGTAAGAGTAATTATGTGCTTGAAAACTTTCATACTAGGCTTCAATTTGGATTGTATGGGCTTTAATTTTTTTTTATTTTTTTTGTATAGGAGTAGATCTTGACTCACATAAGCATTTTGAAGAATTAAAAATTATCATCTAGAAAGGCAAATTGTCATATGAGTTCTCTTATCAATTTCATAAATTGTCATTCCACTTCTTGAGGACAGATTTTTAGGGTTTTTGATCATATTTTTTGATATTGCTAATGCTAACCCTTGTCTGATTTATTGTCTAGTGTTATTTTTTGAACAACCTAGTGACTTTGTGTAGGAGGTTTGTCAAAGACTATTATCTATACAAGACTAATAAAATATTTGTTTTGTAGGTTGCTTGGATAATACAATCAAATATTATGTCTTCTTTCTTTCTTTCCATTTCTAGGCACTTAAAAAATATATTAATCACATTTGATTAATTGTTAGGGGATTATGATATTGGCCATTTGGTCCAATTAGACACCTAGAAGTATCAAATTGATCATGTGTAATAAGTTGGATTAATTGACAACTCTTAGATCTATTTGGCATGTGCATCTTTTATGTGGTTAGATCTCTCTTTTATGCTCTTTATTACATTTTTGTAGTTAGATCTCATTAGATTTTCATTTTTTATCTCCCCTTTTATGAACTTAATTACATCAAGTCCAACCTATAGCATTCTCATTAGGAAAACTCATAGATTCATGGGCTCCTTTGATCATGATTCCTCTTTTCTACCTAGGACTCATGATGAAACTAATATCTTTTCTCATAATCTTAATCCTATAATGGAGCATAGCTATTCTCACTTATCCCATGATGACGATGAATCTTTAAGAGACATCACTTCACAAGTTGGTAAGATTTCTCACAAATTTAATAAATTGGAAACTTGGATTGGGAAAGAATATCAAAATCCTAATAGTTTTTCTGCTATTGAGGCTCTTAATAAACTTGTTAATAATTATGATAATAATAATTCTATCTTGAATGGTATTTCTTACCTTATTAATACTCATGCTAAGTCTTTGATAGAATGTGTTCAAGAGTTAGGATATCCTCCTCCTTCCATAACCGTTGAACCTTCTATTCTGATTTCCACCACTTTTCTAGCATACCTACACATGTTCCACCTATTGTGACAACTTCTATATAAGTATCCACTCCTTTAAGTGTTATTCTATCTAACCTTTCATTTCCCTTGAGTGTTCCTCCTAATTGTATACCTTCTTCATTACCTTCATATAATGTGCTCACTTTTACTTATTTGAACCCTCTACCTATTCTTTCTAACCCTCCATTGACATATTTATATCTTACTTCCACTTATTAAAACTTTCCTAATACATCTAATATATCTATGCCTACTATCACATCTTCTAATCCTACCATTAGTAGTTTGGTTCAAACCATCACTATGTTGCAACAACAAGCGGCATAATCCACTCAATCTAAGTAAATAATTCCTACATGTGACATTTCTAATCCCCTTTCCTTAGATATCAATTGTGTTGTTATATAATATTATGGTGAGGTACCTCATCTTGAGACTTACAATGGTAAGGGAGATCCTTTGGTTCATGTTAAAACTTTCCACACTACATTTTGTGATTTTTCATAGGACTATAGGCTTATGGATAAGTTATTTTTTTCATTCTTTTAGGGATAGAGCCTTGCAATGGTATTTATATCTAACTCCTTATTCTATTGATTCCTTTCAAAATATTTCTAATGCTCTCATTCAACAAATTCATTTTAATATTAGTCCTCAGATTTCTTTAATTAGTTTGATGCATTGTAAGAAAACTATTAAAGAAAAAGATATTTATTTTATTGGTATATTTAAACATTTGTATGCTCAAATTTCTTATTTTGTACCTAATCATGATATTCAGTGTATCTTTATTTATAATTTATATAAAGAAATTAGAGATATGATAAATCCTTTTCTCATCTTTGTGTAGTGATTCACCATTACCAGTTACAAGTGAGTCAAATCAAGAGCTCTACTTTGATGGCTCTTATTTCTAATGATAAGAGTGATGCTATTAGAAATTCAAAAAAGTTCTCTAAACCTAATAATTTCATCAAGATCAAGTCAACAAATACAGTTGTTGATCAAGTGGCAAATACATATAAAGTTATGGCTAATTTTCCATTTGTACATCACCCTAATCATAAGTACACTTAATTATCTAAACCTTTATTTGAGGTGATGACTAAATTTATTCAATCTAGAATTCTTAAACCTCCTCCTATTTGTCTTATTAACACTAGAAAACCAATGCCTTATTATGTTTCTTTCTGTCAATACCATCATTAACTTGGACATGATACTTAAAGATGCCATGCTTTGAAGAATTCTATACAAGACCTTATTGATTCTAATGCTATATCTATTGATGCTAATGCTATATCATTAATAAAACTTTTTCCTCTAACTGTAGTATTGAGTATGATGGTAAGATAGAAATATAAAATTATTTGGTGAATCAAGTTGAGTTACAATCTCAACCTTTTATTTCCTCTTCTCTTGAACTTAAAAGAACACCTCCTATTACCTTTACTCAAACCAATTTGTTTAAGATACCTAATGGTCCTCTTTACATCAAAAGTTTCTCATATTCCTTTTTGTGGTGTTTTGATTGATCCTTCTTTCATTGTAAATGTTACCTCTGAAGCACATCTTTTTAATAAAGGGTCGCATAAAGATACATATGATTCAACTCTTGTATGGATTCAAACTTATAATGATTTTCTTTATCATCCTCAAGGTTCTATTACTTTAATTGTTACTCTTTCAATAAAGGTTGTTTACAATAACTTTGTTATTATTCCTACTTCTAACCAATTTCAAGTTAAGCTTGGTATTCTATGGCTTTCTTCCATGAAAGTTGTAGCTTCTCCTATTCATAAGTGTCTTAAGTTTCTCTGTAATGGAGAGATTATCACCATCAATAATTCCCTTTATAAGTCATTGTGTGCTTGAGATTGTGTCAAGATTGATATAAATTGGCCATCTCTTCCTAAAAAACTACCTACTCATCTTGATCATCTTTATATAAACCATAAAAAATATGAGGTAGCCAAGATTTTTGAGCTTAGTCTTCCTAAGGGTCACTCCCCTGAGCCTATCTTGCCTAATCCATTTGTCCCTTCCATTTTTGAACCAATTTTACTTTATACATCTATTACTTCAACTATTGTACCCGATCTCATTGTCATTCCTTTAAAAAAATCCTATGGTAGTTGATCCTAATCATTTTAGTTTATCTTGTAAAACCATTAAAAACCAACATACCCATCAACACAACTAGAATAATCAAGCTAAAGATAAGGCTAAAGATCATTCTCTCTCTTCTTAACTCACATTTTCATCTCAACCCTTACCTTCCTTTGATCAAACCATGCATGAGTCTTCAAAGGAAGCTAAATAAGGTAAGATTATGCAAATGTATAAGCATGATGGTTGTATTCATATTTTAGATTCTATTAATATTGATATGGAAGATACTCTTGATGATGAACATGTTAGTAGTGATGAAGAATTAATTGATATAGATAATTATTTACCTAACATGCTTTCTACATAACTTATAATCACTTATAGTGATGAGATTAGTGCCTCCCATCAAAGTTCGTTCTTAGAATTAGTTGTGATTCCTACTATGTTGGATGTTGCTTCTATCACAATTAACCATCCTTCCCCTAGTATTTCAGACCTAGATGGTTGGGGGGGGGGGGGGGGGGGGGGGGGGCAGCATAGAATACTTGATGTGGACTTCATTTACCATGGTAGTATTTGTGTTCTAGTGTTTTATTTGTTCCTATGTTGTGCTTTTGATAGACGTTTTGATTAGATTGCTTTAGATGATCCTTGTTTCTTTGATGAGAGTAAAGAGGATAAAATGATCAAGCATGTCATACATATTATTCTATTTGTATCTCTTTTATTCTATATGTTGTTACATGTTATGTTATACCTGAGATATTATTCATAGTAGTGATCTTGTATAGCCTTCTTGGTTACTTATTATATGGTAGCACCAATTCTTTTTGGTCTCCAGTTTATTGGCACAAAATAATTTTCTTCATAACTCTTACATGTATTTTTCTCCATTATATTGTTGTTATACTTTCTTTGGGAATGATGATATTTCAAACTTAATATAATATTACATATTATCATATAATATTATTGACCCTAAAGTTAGTAGATCCCTTCGTATTCTCTCTTTTGGTCATGTGCTTATTTCCCTTGATATGTTTCTCTTCTTAGGGGCATCTCATAGTGGAAATTTTCTTTAGAAAATGTATGTATGCTTTTGTTAAAGTCATTACTCTTGTTAAGGTATTGGTAATCACTTTAACATGGGGGCATACACTTCACTCATCCTTTTGATCATAAAGTAGAAAATTTAGATTCTGAGTATAGCTTGGAGTACTTTAGCCTAGTATTCTTGGTATGATTTATGAGTTATCCCAAAATCTATGCATTTTCATTTCATTTCATTTCACCTCTCTCTTTCTCTCATGTGCATTATTAGTTTCTTGGAACTATTGATAGTTCATATGGACTTGGTCTCTTTAGATCTCTCTCTAAACTATGGATAGTTTGGGAGGGTCAATCCTTATTTTTGAGCGTTCTTTTGACAATTAGAAAATCCTAGAATTGTTTTGATCCCTTTAGAACACACACATCCTTATGCCTAGATCTCTTTTTGGTTCTTCTTCTTGGGACATGGAGTTCCCTTGAAGTTGGGCTTTGATGGATTGACTAGCATGCAATACACACTTTCTAGACCTTTCAATTCATCTTTGATGGATTGACTAGCATGAGACACACACTTGCTAGATTTTTTAATGTCATTGCCTTTTGCATAGACCTTTCCCCTCTCTTTTCTTTCTCCTTCTTGTGGAGTTCAAAATAAGGCATGCCAATCATATTGGGTGAGTAACTGCACCTTTAGTAGTATTATCTCTCTAATTGTGATTTGAGATGTGATAAAGACTCAAGTCTCTTTGGGGCTTGATGATTTATTTGTCTCCTAGATCATGATAAGATCGACTCTTTTCTTTTGATCTACTTTACCATAATTTTGAGGAAACTCATACTCCCACTAAAGTGGGGAATAAATGTACCATCTCAAAATGGATGCCATTTCCTTTTAATATATTTTTAGCAGCCTTTCCAAAATGATTTCTTGGACCATTGTTGGAACTATGCTTGGTGCTTCCTTTTGTCTATTTCCTTCAACTTTCTTCTTTATTTCTTTTGGAATCTACTTGAGCTTTCTAGTGGCTATCCTATTATCTCCTCTAGGAATAGGTCAACCCAGGTCCACCTAGGCTAGTTAGGGTCAACCCAAGTCAACTTTGAATAGGTCAAGGTTGACTAGATTGACCTTGATCCCAAAGTTTTTGGGGCCTATATCTCAAAAGGCCTTGGGGGTTCGATTAATTTAGTCTTGCTCTCAAGTTGGCCTATATTGTTTTCTTGTCCAAAAATTCATATATAAGGAGACTTGGAGGCTTCATTTTCATATCTCATCTCATAGGATGCTTCCATAAGAGCCAAAAAATTTCCTTTATACTTTTCATTCAAGGAGTTCAATCATTTCAAACTTTCAAGCAAGGGAGATTTCTATCAAGCATTGAAGGAGCCTTATTCAGAATTTCCTCTTTAGGCTCTAGCATATTGTTGGCCATCAAGTGAGGAGATTGACATTGAAGAATTCATCATCTTCTATATTGACACAAACTTACAATGATATGGGATTACTATAGATCCATTGCAAATTATGGAGATACCCTACACTCATACACCAAATTAAAAATCTTCAACACACTACAACACAAAATCCTTATTAACAAGGGTTTTAAGAAATGTGAATCCTGACAATTATCTTATTTCAATCATTTACATTTATCATTTCAAGGTTGATTCAGTAATATAGGGCTTGACCATGGAAAGCCCTCACCCACTAAATGAAAAAAACCTTTCACTTTCTATGTGTAGGAACATGACAGGAGAACTTTCCATATACATCTAGAAATTACTCCTTGATAGATTTGAAGATAGGTTGGTTCGACTCTATTATAGTGCCCCTAGTACACATCAACCCCACAAGAATGTGACTTGCTAGGTCAACCTTTTCTCTTTTTCCTTTTTCCTTTTTGGAAGAACAATTTCTAGGTTTTAGCCATTTTTCATTTAATTCAAAGATTTGCAATTAGATATTAAAAAATAAGCTCATATTTGTAATTTTTGGAGCTAAAATACATACTTTAATACATATTTTAAGGTGAGACTTTCATATTTTATTTCCTTATCTTTATCCTAGATCTATATCTTAATTGGGTTGATTGTATACACTTATCATAGAGATCTACATTATTTAATCAATTTGTTTAATTTTGCATACACATTATCACACTCATATTTCAAAGGCCAAAAAGTGAATTTCCTTTTTTTGCATTCTCCTTTATAATTAAAATTTAGAATTGGCGCCCTCTCTCTTTTGGGCCTTACTATTCTAATTTGGGTTGTAAAGATGAATCATATTCAGGGATTATCTTTTTCCATTTTCACACCCAATACTTTTGAATGTTTTAGCTACATAAAGTGGAGCTCTACATCCTATCAAAGAATTTACCTTTTCACCCTAAAGATTCCTTAGGTAGATTTGTGTGTGAATTGTATTTTTTGTTCCATACCAATGGAAACAATCTTGAACATACACTTAATGGTAGTTTGTTATAAGAGTCTAACAACCCCATGTTTTTGTTTCATAGATTTGCTTTGTCCTTTGTGGAATTGCACGAGCCTTCTATTTTTGTCCTCATTTTTTGTTAAACCCTCTATACTAATGTCTTGAATTTTTTTTAAACCTAATTATGTCAAAATTACCTTGAAATTTGTGTAAAAAATAAAAATATGAAAACTATAATATGATCTACTAAGAAAACCCACACAAGTCAAAATATTAGGACATGCTACTTTAAAATTGTCATATGGCTATGTAAACACTATCGTGTGGGAACTCATTGGCTTTCGTAAGGGAAAATACCATTTTACTAGTGAATTTTTGCCAAAATTTGAGAATTGCCACCTAGTCTTGACATATCGTTGTATGAGCTGAGTAATTATCATCTAGGAAAGCATATTGTCATATGATCCTATAGATAATTTAAGAAACAAAGAACTATTTTAACCTAGATTGGTCATCTCCCTAATGTGGTCATTTCCTAACTATAATTTTTACCTTCTATTATCCTAAAATGTAAAATCTAAACAAAATCTATAAATGAAACCATATCAAAATTGCTTACAAATTGAATCTATGTGCAAATTGGTCTTATCTTTTCATCAAATCTTCTCTTATATATCAAAATTTTTATAACATGTTGTTGTGAAAGTAATCTTCTAGGCTATTTATCCATTACTTTAATGACTCGTACCTCTTTTGGCATCATCCTTCTATTTTCCAGCCATCAAACTAATACATGTTTAAAAATGATCTAGATCTGAGCATACTGTTGATTATCAACCATTAATGCCTATTAAAACTAGAAGAACAAGGAAATTCTCTCAAGAGAGACATAGGAAAGGTAAGACTCCAACACAAGCTCTGACATCTTCTACATCTAGTGATAAGTTATCTTCATGATCTCCATCACCCAAAAAATGTCAAGACATAAAACAAATTCTTTACAAGGATTACAAAAAAGAGTTCAACCCATTGTTCCAATAATTAGATTCTAACAATTTTTCTCTCTATCTCAAATCCATTGCTAAGAGAAAGACACCAACACCTAAGAGGAACAATAAAAAAATAACAACAATCCAATCTACAAAAAACATGTCTAAATACAACCAAGAAAATGATGAGCCTCTAAGGTGCTCTAGAGATAACAAGATGACACTATCTATCAAACCTCATATGGTGGCCATGAAATTGATCCATATGACATACAAAAATGCTATAAAAGTGAAGGTTCTCAAAAACTAACAAACCTTTTGATAAAAGAGGAAAAGGAAAAATATTTCCTTGAACTTGCACTTGAAGGATACAAGCTAGCACCACACTTTGACATGGAAACTATCATTACTAATGAGGAAGAAACTCCTATGTCTATTCTCACAAAAAAATTTCAGCTCATGCAAACCTAGCTACAAGATATGATGAAAGAGAAAGACAAACTAATTATGAAATACTTATTGGATGCCATTTGTCCATTCCCCTTTACTAAGAACATGTTCATGCCTCCTTTTTTGAAAGGAATATAGATAGCTAAATATGACAAGTACTTGGGCACTGTAGACCCTCAAGATCACATTAGAGAATTATACGCTTTATCCATGGAGTATATGTATGATCAAACATGCCTTATGCATGTTTTTCCATAAATTTTAGATGGACAAAATATTGAATTGTTCTCTAGAATATCCACAAGAATCAAGACATTTAATGAACTTTATAAGTTGTTATCATAATAGACTCCTATAACATACAACATCTAGTAAAAATGATCGATCTCTTGAATACAAAACATAAAATGGGAGAACCTTTCTTGACCTTCTTTTAGAGATGGAGAGGGGTATGGTATAGATACACTTGATAGATTAGTAAGAATGAAAAGGTAGACATCTTCATAAAAAACCTCATTCCTAAATTAAACTATAATATTTAATTAAAAGGAACATCTTTGTTTGAAAAAAATGTGAAAAACATTGTATGTATAGAGGATCAGATGATCAAGAAAGGAGAGACATATCTATACAAACAAACTAAGTAGGGATCTAGTTCAAAAAAAGATAAGAATATGTATTGGAAAAAGATATAAGATGTTGTAAATGATGTATTGGTGGATGACACAAATATTAAAACTAGCAAAATTATTTTTAACTTGACAAGCAACATGCAAGAAAGAAAAGCTACTGAGAAAGTTATCTCTACACCTACAACATCCATAAACATATTCAAAGACAATATCATGTTCAAATACCTAAAAGTGAGTTTACACCCTTGGGAGACTCTCTTGAATCAAATTTTAAGACTCTCTACCAAAACAACATTATCACCTTGCCAAATAATCCAAGGCCATATAAGTTGGAAGTAAAAACAAAATGATGCAGCAATAATGACTAGTGTGATTATCATTAAAACAAAGGTCATAAAATAAACAATTTCATGAAACCTAAATTTGTTTCAAAGATCTCATAAACTATGAAGATGCAGCAATATGACAAAATATAAATGCTAATAAAAAAGCTTTCAAATAACCATTTCCTAAGTATTAGAAAGATGGAGGTTCCTCATCAAAATCTTAAACAATGCAAAGGTGAACTATAGTTATTCCAATGATGATAATGTGATGAACATGATAGAACCATTTTGTACTAAATATTACAATGCGATCATCATAAACAAGAAAGTAAAAAATCTTAATCTATGAATATTTAACAAGGTCACAAGATAAGATCACTCTTTAGGGAGTCAGAACCTCATATTCAAATCAACAAACAACTTCAAAAAACAAACTATTGTAACTATCAACAAGACCTTGAAATAACCATCTTCATCCAATGCTACTAGTTACAATATTATTGAACAACTACAATGCACCAATGCATAAATCGCGGCCTTTGAATTTCTTAAAATATCACCTACTCATAGGTGAATCTTAAAAAAACCCCCCACTGAGGCAAATATGCCTAAAGAATTAGACTTGGGTCAATTTCAATCCATAGTGGGTCATTTGACCTCACCCCATTACTTCTATTTTTGGAAAGAAGATGATGAGTCATTGAGTCACTCACATAATCAACTATTGCACATTAATATCATTATCCATAAGTCATGTGTCAAATGTGTATTGATAGATGGGGATGTTGGCCTAAATATTTGTAACTACAATATGATAACACAACTTGGTTTTTATGAACATGCAATTGACCCTTGCAAGAAAATTACTATCAAAGCCTATGACGAAGAAGAGAGGTCAGATATAGGAGTTGTTATGCTACCTATTAGAGTTGGGCCTATTGAAAAGCATGCAATTTTCCAAGTGTTAGATATTTCATTTTTCTATAACATTTTATTGGGAAGGCCCTAGATACATGAAATGAAAATTATACCTTCTATATACCATTAGTGTGTCAAATTTACCTATAATAGAGTTGAGGTGACTATGCCTATTGACTTTAGCTATTCTTGCAATATGTTAAAACAATTTGTTGACACACTTGTACCACATAATAAAGAAGATACTAAAAATCATGCTACCAAATTAAAAGGCTTTGAGGAGTTGTATGCCAAAAATATGACACACTTCTATAAACCATTATAATTGAGGGAACCCATGAAGAGGGAGTCACAAGAGGGAGCTTATAGCTTCCTATCTATGACTCACACAAGAAAATAAGAAAATAAAGTATGAGTGCGGATCTCAAATTAACCTAAAAAAGAGACCCTTGCAAGGCACACCATAGAATGGAAGATTCAAAGATAAGAGAAAGAATGCTATTATCCAAGTACTTTAAATGAGTATGCAGATGTAAGATAGGAGAGTAAACTAGATGAAAATAAAAGAGTAGTCTAAATGAGATGCAATTACAAGAAAAGTAAATCTAATCTAAGTACAAGGAAAGTAAATCTAAGCTAAGAACAAGAAAGTAACTATAAGCTAAACAATGAAAGTCTAAGCTATGATAAAAGATTAAGCTACTAAAAATGCAAGAAAGTAAATAGCTAGTCTAGGATGCAAGGATGCAAGAGTGCAATGTGAGTGCTCAAATGCTCTAGAGTGACAATAGAAACATAACAATATCATGAGAGTCTAAGATATGAGAGAGTAAGGCAAGAGCCTCCATTTAAAGAAAAATGGATGGTGAGAGATTAAGAGGAAAAATCTATGGTGGAGAAAATATTATCATGTTGACTTTGGTGCACAAGATTCTCAATAGGAAAAATCAATAGATGTGTTTAAGAGTCAAAATATGTGTGGGGGAGAAAAAGAGGAAAAATACATTCCTACCATCTAGAATACTGTGAATTCAAAGTGTAGACAAAAATCCTTTTCTTTTTATTTTTAAATTAGAAAATTACTTTTTCTTGTGCACACAAAGGATAAAGGGGTTTTATTTAATTAAAATGGGACATCTTATTCTAATTAAAAAAGCATTAACGTAAGGTGGTCAAACCATGGGTTAAAATCAAATAAGTAATAAAATGATGTTTTAATCAAAGATTACAAATTGAAAAATGTATAAAATTTATTAATCATAAGATGTCTAACATAGAGATTAAAAATGCTAAGAAGGGGGCTTATAGTTTACTAGACCATTTTTGGGTGATAGCATTTTTCCCTCTTTGACTAATGTGTGAGCAATCTAGAAACACATTAAGTCAAAGAATGAAGATTTAGTGCCTCTCGTTTTTGCAGTCTATACCTTGTCTATTTTTGATTCGAGAGATACTTGATACTCTTATTTTGTACCTTATGATGACACGAGGGTCGGATGTTATACTTTGACTTAGTACCATAGATGTTATATTGCTATGTTGTTTAGTTTATCATTTTGCATGTTGATGCTATTTTGAGATGATAGTAGATCTATGATGATATCTGGTTTTATGGTTTATTTGGACATATTTGTTGGTTATGATTATGAGATGAATGTTATGCTATGGTTATTCACTTCATTCTTGTATCTTTACGCTTTCTGCGAACGTGAGTGATGTAAATGGATGAAATAGGTATTTTAATACATGTTGCTTTGGCTATGATATTATATGCAATTGCACTTGATCGGGTGTTTTAGTGTGCAAGAATTATATCCCTGGCAGTGGCAGATGGAGATAGTGATTTAGCTATTCATAATTACTAATATTGTCCTTGTATGGTTGACATATCCTTATTTTAGTTATGTTAATTAAAACCTTTCGATGATTAGTAAATTCGAACTCATCTCCATTATGTGATTAGACTAGTGAGTGTGTCTGTGCATTTAGAAGTTCGCATTTTTCACGAAAGTGTTAAGTGATTTTCTATGATTTTGGGTTTTTGGGTTTTAAATGTTTTTGGATTTAATTTCTAGCAGCTTTGCCTTAGGTGAATTTCCATTGCATATAATAACTTATTTTCATTTGGGTTGATTCAGAGTTTAACTACTCCAGCTAGCTATTTTTTCCATAATCAACTATTCACTCAAAATGAATATGTATTGGAAAAGTGAATTCATTATTCACTTCTCACATTTTGGAAATTAAATTTGGAGAGCAAATTTGGAAATCCTCTTCTAAAGGATTATTGTTTTGTTCATTGTGGGAGCTATGATCGTGGGATCTTTGCGAGGTTGGTCTCGTTGGATTCAGCTCGAGGAGTTCTTGCTTTGCCATCAGTTTCAATAGTTTTGGCAAATTTTTTATTTTATTTGCGAGTTTCAGTTTCGGCCCCTTTCATGTCAGGTAGGGCCCTCCTGTTTTAATGTATTTTCTTTGTTTTTGCTTCCATTTCTTGTAGCAATATGTTAGGAGGTTGAGAACTAGTGTTCCCTTCTATTTCTACACGCTGGTTCTGCCCGGTTGGTCGGGTATGAACGTTTTTCTTATTTTTGAAATGGGGGTTTGGGTTTTTGAACCATTATGCTGGCCATTTTTGCATACAGTGTCTGATTTCTTTTATTTTTGGATTTTTGAGGTTTTTGCACCCAAAGGCCAAATGGGTTTTAATTTTGGAATTTTTCCAAAATTTGGAGCTTTTACCTCATTTTGCGTGCCACCCTATTTTCTCAAGTTTTCTCGACACATTGTGGTTCATGGACCTGGATGATCCATTTGGATACCAGTTAGAACACTTTTGCATCTTTTGTTGCATTGGGATGTGTGTAGTATCCATCATCTCAATTATGTTTCGGTTGATTGACTTCTATTTGCATTCTCATCCTGTCCTTGTGTATGATCTCTATGATGGTGGTGCGCCACCCACATGTACATTTGTCTGGTGAACTGCAGGGCCCAATCTTTCATGGTACTTATAGAAGTTGTGATCATTGGGGTTGGGTTGGGAGTTTGCATGCCTATGGGCACTCATCACTGGATGAGCATGGGTAGGGTAGGGTAGCATATGGAGGGGGCTTCTATCTCGAAGCCTGGCGACCTTAGTCTCATAGGGTTGGCAGAGGAAGTTTTAAGTAAGTGATAATTAAATAAAACATTGGGTGGTAATAAAATTTAAGATAATAAAAAGTATATGCAAGACCCTCCATTGAGGAGTTGAAATGCATGATCCAAGCTTGGGCTTGTTGATGCCAAGCGGCTCTCCATGATGTCAATCCCTACGTAGTAGCCCATTGAGGTGTTTGACCAGGACCTGTAGTTATGCATTGTCTTTGTCTTGGGTTCAATCATCATACTGCTTGGTGTGTGTGTTAGCCATGGATGTTTATTTTGTGTGGTTGTGGTTGGATCATTATCTCCATCAACACGACAGGTGTGGACCTATGGGTGCCACATGGTTGGGAGGCATAGCTACCTTCACCACTACTAGGGACCGATGTATAGAGACAGTCTTGAGCCTAGTATGACCACTGCTGGATATTTTCACTTGGTACTTTGGTCTTCAGAGTATGCTTCCTTGTGATTTATGCTTTCATTGGGATGCTTGTTTATCATGTGTAGACGATGTTAGTTTGATGCATTTCCTTATGATGATGATTAGTGTATGTTGGATGATGTTATCTTATGCTTTACTACTAGCATGTTAAATTTCCTTATGATTTTTGTAGCATGTTTAGTAGTGACGTTTTTGTCACGACAACACCCATGATCCGATCGATGGCTTGGGATGTTATGTACGAGGGATGGCTAGGATCCATGATGGTCTTATGATGCCATTAATGGATGGGAGGAACTATGTACTTAGTTAGTTTGTTTTTTACTTTGCGATGTTAATTAAGTTTAATTGTGATATTGCTTTCAGTACATTGTGATGTTCCTTTTGTTCTTTCCCTTCGATGTATGTTTTAGATGGTTAGATTTTAGCTTTTCATCTTTCAATTTCTCTAGTGTTTTCCCCTCGAGATGTTGATTCGATACTCCTCGATGTGGAGGTTTTTATCTATGTTTTGCTTGTTGTTTGTCCTTAGAGTTTTTTTGCTTTTTCCCTGGGCGACCATGTGTCAGCATGGTGCAATACAATATAGTGTCGCACGCCCATTTGAGAAATGGCGTATGATACTTTAAAGTATTGCACACCCTCAGAAGAAATGTCGTATGATACACTTCCAGTATTGCATGCATTTTGGAGAAGTATTGCCCAACCCCTAATTGTGTCGCCCTCCTTCTGGAGAAATGTCACATGACATTGGTAAAGTATCGCAAAGTGCTAATAAAGTGTAGCACAATTTTTATAAAACCTATGCGGGTGGGCAACGGGCACTTTTCGGTCCGATCTGAACTTTTCAGGGATGGTTCAGGGTACCCTCTTAGGTGTTCTTCAATCCCTTGGTGGCATAATTTGGAATTCTGTTGTGTCTTTTTTGTAGTTCGTTCCTCGAGGTTTAAAATATATCGTTTAAGTATAAGTTGACATATAATACTTAAGATATATTTTAATATATGTGACGATTCGTTTGAGATGGGTTTCAGACATCTACAGGCTAAGATAAAGATTCTAGGAAATTTTAGGGCTTCAGAATTCAGACTTAGCCAATTTTTAGGAGTTTTTTTTGATCTTTTAGCTTGGTAGATCTCTTATGTTTTCTTGTTTTTATTTTTGGTGAGTAGTGGCATTTGGGGATCTGTTGGTGGTTGGATGTTTGTTAAGTCTTTTTTTGTGATCTTTGTGATCTGTGTATGTTGTTGTCATGTGCACTTACACTTGTTTAAAATAAAATAAAATTTTGGCTTGTATTTTCATCCTTGTTTCCAAGGATCTTCGGGCGGGGCATTACAGAAGATGTCAAGCTAATAGAGATTTGAATCTAAACATGATCAAATGAAGCATAGAGAGATAACTAATCCCAAAATTAATTAAACAAGGACTAGAAAAGGTAGCAATATTCTAATGCACACTTTGAATTGAAAGTTGAATATTGAAATAAATATTGATAGATACAACAATATAAGATCAAAATTCTACCCCAAGGGAAGTAGAAAGAAGATAGATATCATAATTAATTTGTAGATAGAAAAATTAAGGTATTCCTAACCCCTTGGGGTTGAAATTGAAATAAGATAGAGGAGATGTAGAAACGAGATAGATTTGATCAAATTGGGATAAAATAAGGTACATGATGATAGATAAGCAATACAATGAGCATAAAATCAAGTTTGACCACGAAGTGATGAGAATGTGCCCTAGTTTGACTGAAATGATGAAACATTATGATTAGGTTAAATAAAGAAGAAAAGTGATGAAATAGTAAAGAAGCGATGATGAAGATGTAAAAATAATGAATAAATGATGTTTGCCTCAAAAGATTCAAAAGATTAGCCTCAAAAGGGTCAATCAGCTGCACATAGAAGGAAAAAAATCTAAAACATAATTTTGATGACCAAGATAAAATTAGATTTTGGTTTTGATCCCAAAAATGGATCCAAGACATCAAAATTAGGCTAGTGCAATTTTTCACATAAATTCAAGACTATGAAAAATTAGTTTAAAATTTTATATAAGGGGTCCAAAAGGATAAATTAGATAGGATGATATGATTAATCCTTTTGATGCAAGATGGAAGATAGATGAAAAAAATGGTGATGAAAGATCAAGAAAGAAGAAGACATGATCGAGCATAGTTTATGACTCATCCAACAAGTGATGAAGGAGATTCTGTCCTAACTCAAAATGCAAATTGACATGAAACCCTAAATGAAAGCTATTTTGAAAAGCAATGTGCAAGTTTCAAGGGTCTATTAGATAGGTTCTTATTTTTATCATTGAGTCTTATTAGGGACTTTGTAAGACAATACAATCATCGCTAGAGAAAGACTATGAAGATATGAATATGATCTATATCAAATATGATGTGGGAACCCGACATATGCATCAAAGACCTAAAGGTCAAGATGACAATGTAGTTAAATTCCAAATATTTAATATAGAGAGATTATTCTTGCATCGAGACATAAAATGTCAAGATGGCCATAAACACGGTCTTGCAAAGAAGACACAATGTAATATACATGGATATATCCTCAATTATCCTAAGTCTCCAAGGGGTAAAAGAAATAGACACTTAAGATTTTTGAACCTACTCTCGTAGTGAGAAGACAAAGGAAAAGGCACCCTATGTCCCCAATCCTCTAGTTGAGTGATATCCTAGAGAGAGTAAGGAGGGAACACTCAATGGAAATATTATCAATCAACACACAAAGAAAATAAGTCATAACATATCTTTGTCATTTCAATTTAAGTGTGATGTGAGAAAGAAAAACATTATCACTAACTTTCTAGAACTCATGCCTATAGGTGAGAAATATTGTACAATCCTAGACTATAAAAAAAAAAGTTTGACTCAAGGTAGTATATCTGATAAGTGTTAAGGAACATTGAGTGTTAAGGAAAGTGTTGAGAAACACTATTTG
The DNA here is from genome assembly GCA_028749045.1 of Cupressus sempervirens. Taxonomy (NCBI): domain Eukaryota; kingdom Viridiplantae; phylum Streptophyta; class Pinopsida; order Cupressales; family Cupressaceae; genus Cupressus; species Cupressus sempervirens. The sequence goes on from CM053786.1 coordinate 467,137,963, forward strand.
GGGTGAGTCACCAAGAAACACCATTGCACACCAGAGACCAAAGTAAGATAGAATTCATGTCCCTTAGACCTAGACAAAGATGAACCAATCCAAGAAGATAAAGGGAAGAGATGAAAGTGAAAATAGCTCAAAGCACAACATGATAGGCTAGATGATATAAGCACATAGGTCTCAAGTAGCACTTGGTTCCAGGTTTTCACCACTTGGAAGGAATTTTTTTAGGACTTTTTATGATTTTAAAAAAAATATTTTGGATATTTGATTTTTTTAATGATAGATCAAATCACCTATTGCTAAGTTTTCACTAAGGTTATCATTTTTTTCAAGATATTTTCAAGATCATATTTCAAAATTTTTGAATTTTTTAGGACACTAAGGAATGCACAAAGCTATAAAAAGAAAGAGCATCATGCGTAGAACTTCTTCAAGTAAAGGATGTTGATAGGTTCAGGGAGTTGTTCTTCCTTTTATGTAGAAAGTTGATATGCATAAGACTGAAAATAAATAATAAATATGTAGGGACCCAACCAATTCAATTCAAACTTTCATTTATGTGCTCTATTTTGTCAATTTTTTCATATTCTCTCTCAAGACAAGTTATCTAGCTTGAAAAATCTCTAGAATGAACATTTTGTTATATCTTTGTGACTTCCTTTTTGATAGACCCTTATATCATCAAATGCAACTCTTTATAGTCATCTAGAAGTTCTAGTTCAAGTGTATTCGCACAAGTCTATAATTTTCATATGTAATGAGGCCTTTCAAGGAAACCCTAAGAGAAGGTATCTCAACCTCATGAGGTAAACCAACTTTAGATTCATATACAAGTGCAAAGGGCATAGCTCTAGTATGTGTGCAAATGTCCATACACTTATAGTGTAGGATTGGTTTGTAAGTTTCAATCCTTACCTTATTTTTTGACAATTATGTGTAAGATTTTTAATAGTTTCTTATTGAAAGCTTCAACTAGGTCATTACCTTGAGTGTATTAGATTTAAGACTAGTGTTGTTTAATATTAAACTTCTTACACAACTATTTGAGATCCTTATTCTTGAATTATCCTCTATTATTAGTAACCATGGAGGAAGGTATGACATAGTGAAAAATGATATATTTCAAGATGAATAGAGACACTTATTTTACAATAGCAATAGAGAGAGGAACAACCTTAACCCACTTTTTAAAATACTCCATGGTAGTAGTGATAAACTTATGTCCACTAGATGAATTAGAATGTATTTTTCCTACCAAGTCAAAAACTCACTACTAAAATGGCTAATGTGTAATAGATGGAATAAGTTCTCATCCTAGATCATGAAATAAGTTCACATGCATTTGAAATTTCTTACAAGACTTAACATAGCACATGGAATTAGTTTGCATGGTAGGCCTATAATAACCATCCCTCGGTAGCTTTCCACGTTGTACAAGACTATTAGAGTGAGACCCACATTTGGCATCATAGACTTTAGCTAGTGCACATTTACAATCATCTTTCTCTAGAAATTGAATAAATATTCCATCTAGACCCCTCCTAAACAAGTCACTAGAGATGATGGTATAGTAGGAAGCATTGCAAATAAGTTGTCTTTTCTTGTTATGGGTTAGGCCATCAGGAATGATTTGGCCATGTACATAATAGTGAATGCTAGCATATCTAGATGAATCATGACCAAACATAGTACATATGACAGAGTTATCAAGGGAATTATAGGTAGGGTGATGTAGTTCTTCCATCAAGAATTCTAATTTGGACTCATGTTCTTAAAATTGTAGAATAGAAGCCAAAGTAGCTATAGCATTAAAGCTACCTTATTTTCAGCCCTAAGGATCTGTTGGAATGTGAAAAAAGTAAAGTGATTCTTAGGATCATCAATAATTCTTGTAAGGAATCAATTTCTCCTTTTTTTTGAGATTAATTATTAGTTTGATTAATGATAAGATGATAGTCTTTAAAGATATGCAACTCAGCGAATCTCAATTCAATAGCTAGTTTAATCCCATTTGTCAAAGCCTCATATTTTTCTATATTGTTTGTTTAAGGAAATAAAAACTTGTATGACTTTGGAATAGTATAACCATGAGTTGTGACAAACAAAATAATAGTGCCAACACCATTCTATGTATGAGATCCATCAAAGAACATCTTCCATGTTTGTTCAATCACATACATAATAGATGAATTAGGGAAGTCAATTTGTATATGAGCATTATCTTGTGATGGAAAATCAGTTAATTTGTTAGCTATAACTTATCCTTTGATTTACATAGGATTGATATACTAAATTTAAAATTTAGATAGAATCATCATCCACTTAGCTAACTGACCAATAAGGGTAGCCTTGCCTATACAATACTTACATGTGTCAATCTTAGCTACAAGATGTGTAGTATGCACAAGCATGTAGTGTTAAAGTTTTGGAGATGAAAAGACCACAACAATGAAAGATTTTTTAAATGTTATTGTAATTGACCTCATAGGATACTAATGTTATTCTGATATAATATATAGATATGTCCTTCCCATGTCCATATTTTTGTATCAATAATGCCCCAAAGGATGTAGCCATAACTAAGAGATATAAAAGTAGCAGTTTCCGTAGAATAGGAGGCATTACAATTAGATGTTTATCTATGTATTCTTTGATCAAATTTTTTATTTTATCACATTCCTCATTCCATGTGCATGTAGCTCCTTGATGCAGATTCTTATTGAAAGGTTAAGATCTATTAGCAAGCTAGGAAATGAACCTCCTGATTGAATGCAGGTGTCCTTGAAGATTCCTCAATTGACTTATGTACTTGGGAAACGACATCTTCATTATAGCTTGGACCATTTTAGGGTCAACCTCAATTCCTTTAACTAAAATGATGTATCCTAGTAGTTTTCTAGAGGTGAAATTTGAAGAACATTTCTTGTGATCTAATCTAATTTTGAATTGTTCCATCAAATAAGATAAAACTCAAATCTTCAAGATATATGTTCCTTTTCTTAGATGTTTTCAAGTTATCATCTACATAATCCTCCATATTTTAATGTACCATGTCATGAAATATGGTAGTAATAACTCTTTAATAGGTAGTTCTAGAATTTTTCAAGTCAAATGGAATAATGTTCTAGCAAATGGTCCCCCATGCACATGTGAAGGAAATCTTTTCTTGGTCTACAATAGCTATTTTAATCTAATTATACCCCAAGAAACCATCCATGAGAGAGCACATTTCATAACCCATAGTCATATCCACTATCATGTCTATGTTTGGAAGTGGAAAATCATCCTTTGGGAAAGCTTTGTTAAGGTGTCTAAAACATATGCATACTTGAATGGATCTATCATGTTTAGATACTGGGACAATGTTTGACATCCATTCATCATAGTCTATAGCTTGTATAGGTCAACCATTGGAGAGGTTTTCTAGTTCAACTTTGACCAAGAGAGCTATGTGTGGATGTTTCTTTATAAATTTCTATTTGATTGGTTTAACACTAGGATCTATGGATAGATGATGCATAAATGCATTAGTGTTCATCCCTAACATGTTTGTATATGACCAAGAAAAAATAATTTTCTTTTGTTTGAAGAAGTCAAACAATTATTTTTATCCTCTACTAATAGTGATTCAACCAAATGTATGATCTTAGGTGCTTCTTCTATTCCAAGATTTATAGTTTGTGTCAGCTCTATCTATACATACAATATGTCATGAAAGTAACTAGAAAAGATACCAAGTACCTCATCCTTGAGAACCTCAAACATGTTTTCTCCTTCAAAGAAATCTTTTATTTTTACTTTTATTTTTGACTTTAACACCACCAAAAGGTGGCTTTTGAAATTAGAGCACCTATTCTTTTTCAATTTTCTTTTTATTTTACAATTAAGTTACTTGATATCTTTCTCAATCATATTTGTTGCTAGTTCACTAGTGGAAGAAACTATAGGTTTAATGACATTAAGTAACAAGATATTTCATAGTCATTTTGAAAAGAAGGTAGTTCAAGGTATTAGTTCCATTGTGACCAATCAATGAGGGTGGGGTGGACAAGTAAGAGTGATGTGGAAAGTTCTAAGTTAGTGATATGGGAAATTTCATCTCCAATGAGAAGATATTCAGAGTCTATACAGTTCCCATCAAAGTTACCTAAATAATCTGAGTCTCAACATGGTAAACTTGATCAATAAAAGAAACATGAAAATTTGACTCATTATGTGACTCATCTACCACTTTAGTTTGGTTAGCATAAGAATGCACAACATCTACTCCCACCTCTATTGACTCTAGTAAGAGAGAATCCTATTTGTATTGATGCGAGTCAATATTTTCTTCTCTTAGTAAAAAATGTGCTATATTTCTAAGAATGCATTCTCCATTAGGATCTTCAACATCCAAATCTTTAGTTTTGTAAGATGTAGATGGTTCATCATCCTATCCTAGTGGAGGTCCCTATTCATTCCATAGGATTTCACTAGAGGGAACGAAGTTTTCTTCATCTTGGTCATAAGTGTTGGTGGGCACAACATCTTCCATAGTTTCACTAGAATTATCATGAGATGGATCAAAGATAGGTTGTGCATCAACATTAGAGTATCCCAATTCAGCTGTATCCTTAGATTTCCTTCTATTTCTATGACTCAATGGTTTAACAAGAGAATGCTTTTTAAGGGATCATGACCTGGGTAACCCATTTTAGCTAGAACTCATAACCTTTTCCATATCTCTTGGGAGAGATTTTAGTAGTAAGAGTAACTTTCTCAAGTTATTCCTCTCTATGGATCCAATCCCTAATATATTTTTCTTCTTCTTTGTCTTCTAGAGGTACTAAGGATTGAACAAAGGTCCCATAGACTATCATATCAGAAGATGAAGGCTTCATAGCTTCTAAAGTTCTACCATAAGAATGAGGGGAAATTGGAAAAGTAGGAATAAAATCTAATTGATATTCCCTCATCCCAATAATATTTAGCATCTTCATCTTCTTATCACTATCAGAAAGAGTAGTCCTAAGTTCATCAAAACCTCTATTATGTGGTACTAAGGACTTAGTAGTAAGAGTATTGATAGACATGGAATTATCCCCTAGAATAAAAAATTCATTATTGTTGAAGGGCAATTTTATGCATTGATGGTAGGTAAAGGGGACTACTTGCATATCATGGATCCATGTTCTCCCTAAAAAATGTTACAAGAAAGAGGCATCACTTGAAAGACTACATCCTTTTCCACTAGACCAACTTGAATAGGCAATACAACCAACTCCTTAGAAGATATCTCCACCTCATTACAAGCCTTAATGGTAATCTTCCTTCTAGGATAAATAGAAAATTCTAACAGTCTAAGTTTTTTAACCACATTGAAAGAAAATATTCAATCCAACACCATTATATATATTTAGATAAATGACTCAGGTTTGATAGATTTGGACCTCAACATATAGGGCAATGCTATGTGGGTGGCCTAAAGAATTGTAAACTTCCTTAGAAAATGAAAGGTAATGTCGAGTGGAAATGTGATTAACCATGGTCTAAAATTGATCAATATCAATGTCTTTAGGGATACTAGCTTCTTGTAATGCCTTCTCTAAGATGTCTTTGTGTGTAAGTGATAACTCAAGCAACTCAAAAATTGAAATTTGAGTGATGTATACTAAAGTTGATCCACTAGATTATAGGTTGACTTTCTAGAAGTAGAGACTTGTTTGGAAGAGGATCCCACTTTCTTATAATTAGTTTTCTTAGAAGAATTTGGAGCCTTAAGTATAATCTTAGTTCAGATCCTACTAACAACATTTAAATTTCACCATGTGAAGGAGAGTTGACACCTCTAAGCATGATCATAGGTTTACACTCATTGCAAGATTGAGATTGCATCAAAGAACTAATAACTCTAAAGATAACTCTAGGTGCCTCATCAACATCCAATTCATAGTTGGGTCCATCATGTTTAGGTCTCACCATGTTAATGTATTTATTCTTATGTTAAAGCGTATGAATAACATTGTCCTTATCATTATATATATAGCTGATCTTAGCATTCCTATTTTTTTGACCTCGAAGATTTTCCTTTTTCATATTTACAGAATGGTTCCTTAGAAAATTTATCATCATAATTTTTAAAAAGACCATAAACTTCAACCTTTTCCTCATAAATAAGATCTTGGATGACATGATTTAGTTGTTGGAAATAATCAAGACTAGCTAGGTTACTAAGAGGGGAGGGGCGGATTAGTAACCTCAAAACTTTTGACAAATTCATCATTTAATAACTTGAACCAATTACCATTAACAGATCTAATCTACTGCATGCATGAGAAATTGAAAGCATAAAACACTTTGAACACAATATTTGGTGACCCAGAAACCTTCCAAATAGAAAGTAAAACTAGGGTGGGCATGATACCCAAAAAACTTCAATACTGTAGTATAAAGTTGGCCTATTAAGGCTTAGAATGATCACTTCTAATAATTTTCCCTTTTAGGAGAAATTAGGACTACTAGGTCCACCTTGTTAGAGGTTTTACAAACATACAATCAAGTATGCACTTGGTAAAGAGATTTAAGAAAAGACTATTAAGTCTACTCTGTTAAAGGATTTGAAGCTGATCCACTTGTTAGGATGAAATAGTAGATCTGACTTACAATTGAATTGCTGATTAAGAAATCTATAATAATGACATCTACACCAAGTATTTTAGTCCCAACAGAATATTTCCTTTGCAAATTGTTCAGCTAGATTGAATGGTTTAAATTTGCATTCAAATGCCTTATGACCTTGTTTCTTGTATTTGTGACATTTGCCTTCAAACTTTGGTTTCTCCATTAGCTTTATGACCGTGTTGACTGTAATTTTAGTGCATTTTCCATTGAATTTTTCCTTTCCATTACTCCAACATTTGTTTGATGTATGACCTATCTTACCACAGTAATTGCAAGTAGGTCTTTGATTCCTTTCAGCACCTTGTTTGGATGATTCACCTCCTGCTTTGTATCCAAGTCCTACTTTTCCCTTTTGCCTATAAATATTCTACTCATTTTACTAATTCAATTGATCCATGTCTACTTGGGATTTCATTATTCTTTCATTGAGTTTCTTCTCAGGATTTAGATCAACTTTCAACCTTTCATTGATTTTCTTTTCAGTGCTCAAATCATTCCTTAACCTTTCATTTTCAGATCTCAAACACATAATTTCTTCATTTTCATTGGAGAGCTGATCAATGAGATTTTCTTGTTGAAGCGATTGATTTTTCATTTCATTGTTCCTTGCTTCCAAGTCTTCTTTTTCCTTATTTCTTTGTTCCAAAATTTCACACAATCTTATTGTCTGAATTTCCTGTTCTCTTTTCAATTTTCTTACTTCTTCTTGCAGGGAGCCATTCTTTTCTAGAACTCATTTGATTGCATCATTTGCTTCATTTGAACTTCTTGAGGGAAAAAAGTCTTCAATCTTCTCTTCAACATACTAGTGGTCATTCATCTGATTTGCAAGTTCCTTTCTTCTTTTTAGGGATTGGGGAAGATGCTCTTTTGCTTCATTGAGTTGAGCTATGGCTATCTTTAGATCTAACTTTTCATTGTCAATAGCTTTGTCAAGTCTAAATATCTCCATTGTCCTTGATCTTTGGTCAAGTTGTCAAATTTTATCCTAAGAACCACAAAGTCTAATACCAATTGTTGGAAATAATCAAGACTAGCTAGGTTACTGAGAGGGGAGGGGTGAATCAGTAACCTTAAAACTTTTGACAAATTCAACACTTAATAACTTGAACCAATTACCATTAATAGATCTAATCTATTGCATGCATGAGAAACTAAAAGCATAAAACACTTTGAACACAATATTTGGTGACCTAGAAACCTTCCAATAGAAAGTAAATCTAGGGTGGGGATGATACCCACAAAAATTCAATACTGCAGCATAAAGTTGGCCTATTAAGGCTTAGAATGATCACTTCTGATGATCTGCCATGTTAGGAGCAATTAGGACTACTAGGTCCACCTTGTTAGAGGTTTCACAAACATACAATCAAGTATGCACTCGGTAAAGAGATTTAAGAAACGATTGTTAAGTCTACCCTATTAAAGGATTTGAAGCTGATTCACCTATCAGGATGAAACTGTAGATCTGACTTACAACTTAATTGTTGATTAAGATCATTGATGTATAGATCACCTCTTTGTGATATGTAACTTTTTTGCTCTTGTTTTGACCTTGCACAACACTTTGCTCTACTGCTGATTCACATTTACATGCTCTTTATTTCATTCACATTCACTCTTCTCAAAATCACTTCTAAAATATTACTGCTACTTCAATTGGGTAGGATACAATACATTACATATATACCAACTCAATTCTAATAATTACAAGTTTAGCCAAAACACAAGTTAACACCAATATTACTGAGTTGGCCCAAATGTAGAAACTTGGGTTTCGAAAGATGACTTGATGAATTTCTAATACACGGTGTCTACTGTATTACTTGGCATTGTCATGCATTTGGTAGAAGTAGAGGCTTGGTCCATACTAATCACTCAACATAGTTTCAAACTTAGTATACACTCAAGACTTAGTAGATACTGTGTCACTCGGTAGAAACTAAATTCCTTGTTTACCATCCCTACACTTAGTAAGCACTACTCAGTTAACACTAACTTCACATCACAAGAATTGATGACTCAGTAGACACTACGAAGCTCGGTAAGAACTAAACTGCTCAATCTGAACTACTGGACTTCACACTGCTTGTATTCACTTGGCAACCATTGAAATGCTTGGTATGAACTATGAAACTTGGTAACCACTAAATTGTTCAGCATGAACTATGAAACTTGGTAACTACTAAATTGCTCAGCAAACATTGGGGACTAATCAAAGAGCTTGGTAACCATACAAAGTTTGAATAAGTGTTGTCACTAATAACAAACATGACTTAATGCCAACATTAGTTTTATGCAATTTTTAGTTTTGTGACCCTTTTTCTTATGATAATCACAATAATGGTTCTCATTCCACCACTTAGGCTTTACTTTAGGATGATAAGGTCTCAAGTTATCTAGAAGGGTAATGATCTTGTTTGAAACTAGAGTCTTGAGTATCACATCATAAGAATCCCTGAAAGGTGTAAAATTATCCTTAGGTTTAGGTGTCCATGATTTAGTCTTATTAGAATCACAATATTTTGAAGCCTCTTGTTTAATGGTAGCTTGGATAACACTATTCAAATTTAAAATATGCTCTTTAGACTTAGATCCATCAAAAATAGCATCATTGAAAATATTCTTATTATTATTCCATGTCTTGATCTTATTTTTGTTGCAGTCATTACAATTGTTAGAATTTTCCTTGTTCAATGTAATCTCTCCCCTTTTTATCACAACATCCTCTATGCAAAAGGCACTTTTAATCATGTCATTAAATATGAAGAAAAATTGTTTTATAAGATCATAATGAAACTCAATTATAAGGTTTGGTAGACCCTAAAACTTCCTAGGAAAAATACACAATGAATTTTTCCATTTCTCCTTGGTGAAACACCTAATAAATCATAATTTTTCCATTTTGAAAGGAAGAAACAAAAGCACCAGAGAAATAGAAAAATTTCACTATTTTGGGGATGACAAAGAGGATGCCACACAATATGATGATTTTTTCTATTTTGAGTAGACTGGAGTAAGGAGCTCGTGAACTAGAAATTTTGCAAAATTGCATGTATTGGTAGAGGGTGACTACAAAGTTGAAATTTTCTCTATTTCAAAGACACTGCTAAACAAGTGGTGCAAAATTGCAATATTTTGCGTTTTAAAAGGGACAACAAAATTACCTTGCGAAAGAAAAAAAAATGACATGAATATTATAAAAAGTGAAAGATGTCATTTCAAGTACTCCAAAGTACAAGGTATTAATTGCATGAATGTTTGAGACGACAGATGAACAAAGAGAAGTTGCTACTTGTGTAAAATGTTTGAAGTCATAAATATGATTTAAATGAAAAGTAAGAGTGGTAAGCTATTAAAGAAATGAAATCATTTTGTGCAAAGTATCATTTGACGATGAGGAAGAGCTTAGAAAGAAAGAAAGAAAACTATGTGGTGGCCTCTCCATATTTTGAAAGCTGTGAGTTATATTTTCTTTACAAACTTAATCTTCTTTTCAAAATGACACCTAAGAGAGAAATCAATACTAAGAAAGAAGTAAATGTTAGGAAATATAAGGGAGAAAATATAGAAACAAACAATTGCAAATACTTTTAGAATTGTTTCCTGATTCTTCTTCTACAAGAACCATGACATTAGTTTCTAATGAATATAGTGGTCATAAGGATGCAAATCTTCCAATTTATGGCATGTCTTTATTCTAGTACTTCTATGTTAACAAAGATGAGAAGGAACCTAGGAATAACCCTTTGAAAGTAGACCTAGAAAAGATTGTAGTCCCAAATATATTTATAGATGTTGAAGTTATGAACATTCTAGATGAGCATTATGACCAACAACAAGGATAATTAGGAAACTAGATAGATAACCATTACTGGTGATCACCAAATCATGCATTTAGGAGTATTTTGGTTTGAGAACTCAATCCCTCACTAGGATTGATAGGGAACGGTTTAAGATTTATTAAAAAGGATGATTAATTTTAAGTTTATAAAAATTTCCCATTTCTTTATGTAAGGCCAGAACAATAGGTTAATGCTAGTTGAGCATATGGGCCATCACTTTATGGATAAATTCATGGGTTTGTTTAAGAACACATATTATGTCTGATCTTAATGATTTGCTGAAGATTCAAAAGAGAAGATCCCTCTCAACTATATGTATATGTGTATGAGGATTCAAAACCCTCATTCTTACTTGGAATTTTATTTTTCTAGTAAAATTGAGAGGTCACTTCACATATAACTAGCTAGATGGAAGACCAAAAAATTTTCAAAAACTATTCTATACTATGTTATTTGCTCCTATTTCAAAATGTTGGTCACTTTAGGGACTCCCTAATACTAACCACAAGCAATGATCGAGGAAACTAATTTCCTATTCATATGTGGTATAAGGCCTCAGAAAAGCATGGAAGGATGGAGATTAGAAAATATTAGGGATATGTTTTTCATGTGGATCATTAGATTACTTAAAGGATTGGTTACAAGAATACCTAAGCATATTAATATTATGTTGAGATCCAAAGAGCATTTTATTGATATAAATTATGAATTCAATTTTGGGGATTGGGTGTGTAAACTAGACTTCACATTAATTAGATTATATGGGTACATACAACCACCTCACAAATTTACCCAATTTATATCTAAGAGGGTAGGCTTTTTAATTTAGAAGGAAACTGATATGGATAGAGAAGGAAATAGAAAACCCTAGGAGATAGGAGAATAATATATCCCATTTCATTAAGTTTTATGGTTTTATAATATGATATTCAATGATAAAAGAAGTGTAGGAATATATCCTAAATAAGTTTTGGGTTTTGAAAGATAAAGCAAGGAAATATGACCCTGAAGGACATATACAATCTTTCATTGCAAGGAATGATCATTAGTTCAACATGAAAGAAGATATTATCCAAAATTGTGATAGTATTCTTGAAATAAGCAAAGATTCAAGAAATGGGGAACCTTATTAAAGATGGAGAACCAGAGGCTAAGTAAGAGACTTATTCATTTTATAACGAGGTAGAGTTGGAGGCAATTAGAGTTGACAAGTGTATCCAAGACTTTGACAAGTTGTATTACGAACACTTGAATTAGGAAAATGGGAAGGAAGTTGAACAACCACAACCTTCACTAGCCAAAAATAAGACGAAGTTGATAATAAATGAATCATATTCTTTGGCCTCAAAGCATCAAGTTGGTGTACTTGAAGTAAGCAATACCTTCTTTGTTAGTTATGATGATTTTGATGAAGGAGAAGGATAAGAAGTGGTTTCTCATATCTTGAGGATCCTAAAGGAAAATTCTACAACTAAGGAGCCACAACCAACCCCAGTGTTCTAGAACACATGCATGATTATCATGTATAGATAATGGAAAGTGATGAACCAATAGACACAAAGGATAAGAGAGGAAATATCACAAAGATTTATTTAATAAGATGAATTCACTAAAACTAAGGATTGTTAAGGAATTTTTGATCAAGTATAAGATGAAATATATTGATGAGAGAAAGAGGAAAAGGTTATAGAGAGCAGATGAATCACATCATGTTGTCATAGTACATCAAATGATTTGTGAAATATATTCGGATGATATATCTTGTGCAAAAGAGGATACTAGAGACATTTTGGAAAAAAATGACATACTTATTGTGCTTGGGTTAACATTCAAAGAATTGTTTTTGCTTGACCAAGTAAGAAGGAAAGAGGATGCTAAATTTTCTACTAATATTGAAACAATCTAAAAGATAGATAAGTTTGGGTTTGACCTCAAAACTAAGACTTTGGCCACTTGGTTGACATTCAAATGCAATAAGCCCAAATTAATAGAAATCTCTAGAGGAACAAAATGTATGGTAGTAGTTCAGACAATTGACAACACCAATTCACTAGTCTTTACTACTGAGCTAATGAATAGGGAAATGTTTAATAGAGCCTAGATGAAACACATGTGAGAAAGGATTGAAGAACTAAAGATTATGAATATGATACTAAAAAAGATGCATACAATGACTAGAAGATTATAAAGTGAACTTAGTAGTTTGAAAGCCCTTCCTGCACCAAATGCTATTGTAGTTTGCCAAGAAACCCTTGTTGTTACAGTTGAAGAAAAGAAACCTAAAAAGGGAAGAAAAGAAGATGTGCATAATAAATGCACTTATAGAATGTAGAATAATTTTTTAATTTTATGATGAAGACGATCCTAGTAAAATGTGATAAGGCATATGAAGGGTTCAAGAATTGAATTATATACTTGACTTCTTCAAGAAAAAATAAAGCCAAGTTGTTTGAATTGGAAAGAAAGTGGAAACCCTTCAAGTTTGAATTAGGTAGACTCTATGAGATCACAAAAAGAGATCTAAATGATCCCCCACAAATCAAAGGTAGTATTGATATGTTCAAAGCTATATCAAGAAGTTTGGCATATATGGAATAGGAGAAATAGAAGATAGAGATAATGATAGTGACCATTTCTTCTACAAACATTGTGTCATGCCTTCCCAACAATTTAAAAAATAAAATAAAAAATAAGGGACCTATAAGGTTGGAGAAATGGGATGACAACACCACCTCAAAGAGATATGACTCGGTTCAATAAAGTAAGAATTTCAAGTAAATGAATTCCATACATTGTTGGATAAGGTTATTACTTTAGAGAAAAAATTCATTAAGTTCCAAATGGAAGTACATGTTTCCACATGAAAGAAATGGAAAGATCTTCATAAGTTCATCCCAAAAGTTTCTCAATTCTTATGGCCTATAAATATTTAGATTTCAAAATGGATAAATGATTACATGATAGTTCCTAAATTAGCACAGGTGGATGCATGGAGCAACAAGGATGAGGAAGTCATCATGGTTGAATGATAGCATAAAGGTTAATCAAGTAGTTTGTAGTTTATATACATTGAATGTAGCTATCTTACAATTAGGTAGATTAATTATGATTAGTTGTACTTTGAAGGGATCTGCGGCTTTTTTACACCCCTTTATTTTGTATAAAATGGGCTACCAAGATCTCATTAAAAAAAAAAACACATATACAAACATATTATGTTCATACACATTTTTGGCATAATATTAGATATAATTCCCTTTACGCCATATTACAAGAGAAGTTAAAATTTAATGATTGATGCATTTTTAAGATTCATGCAATTTACATTGTTATGTTGCTGTTCCTTATTTTAATGACAATATAGAGATACTTTCCTTTGATTCCCAATTTGGATATTTGGATGTTCAATAAATTATTGTTAGTATTGTCCTCTTGAATTCATATTATTGTTAATGGATTGAACTTAATATGAATATTTGATTATCAAATGTTACATGCAATGTGATGTTTGTCTAATTCATCTCATCACTGGGGCAAAAGTCATTTTAGACTAGGACTTATATTGCTCAAGTTCTATGTCAAATAATTGATGGTGTGCATATTGTCTTCAGAGTTTGATGATATTCTTATTGTAGGAGTTAGCCTCTATTTACACAATCTTGATGAAGGAATGATCATTCCAAATATAAATGAATTTATAGTTGTAGTTGGTAAAGTTCTTTAACAAATTAATTTCATCACATTAAGTCAATTTTGTTATTTCCAATTATTTTCAAAGTTCACCATAATCCTAATTCTCCTTGAAAGTTACTTTCCACTTAAAGAGTATCATCTAAAAGATCTTACATAGAAAATATTGGAATTAGTTTGAATGATTGATATATAAGGTACACCACCTAGGTTGAAAAAGCCTAAAGAGTAGATGATTTGATCATTTAGTATTAGTCTTAGTTATTGGCCAAATTGAGTTGAATTATCCAACATTGATTAGGCAAGACTCATAGGTTTTCAACCTAAAATTTGAGGAACCAACAAGGTTGTTGAAGCAGATATCAATTTTCTCATTTTTGGGAAGTTGTTGAGGATATCCTGAATGTACTTCCTGCATACTTCTCAAAAAGTCATAGACGGTTCACTTGGTTTTTATTTAATATTGCATAGATCAAGCATTTTGATAGGATTTTGGATGTCTTAGGAGTATTTTTCAACAAATATTTGAACAATCTCATCAAATATTTAAGTGGAGGTGTGATTTTTGTGAACCACTCCATAGCTTGGCCATTCAAACTTCTCAAAAATATTCTCATAAGGTATGTGTCATCCTACATAAATTCCATGCTTAAGGCATAAAATTATCTAACATGGTTGTGTGAATCTCTATTATCATCATACTTGTCATACTTAATAATGTCAACATCTCTTGCAAAAGGCATCATGAATAAACCCTTGTCAAATGGTAGAGCACATACAAACTCAATAGATAATGATTAATTAAGCATTTCCTTTTCTTTTGCAAACTATTTTTCTTTCAAGTCTTGTGTCTCTTTACTCAAAATTTTGGTTTCTGAAGGTTCTTTATTTTGAATCAATCCATCAATGCCAAATTTATGGGGGAGTTTCAACCCTATAGAAGAAAAGTGCATGAAATATTGGCCACCATTTTGTTCCAAGGCTTTTTAAACATAAGTTTTTGGCAATGACTATCTTGTTGAAATATTAGGAGCTCTTCATTAGTAATTTCAAGATCCAAGTATTGTCATGTTGAGTGACATGTGAGGCATGCCTACAATGTAAAGATCTAAGAGAGTCAAACCCATTATGTTGTGACCTTGGGGGAGATCTAGGAGGTGTGTTATTTATATAATTTCCAATGATATTGGCATTGAATTATTGAACCAAATAGGTTGCTTGTTATATTCTTCCCTAGCCATGGTTAGTGATAGACTATTTTAAGATCTTGGTGTGGAAAGAGGTTTCTCAAAGGCACTACCAAAGGTACTAAAATATCAAACCAAGTTTTAGTATTATTGTCTTCCTTGTCAATGATAGGTTAAGGTTCTTTGTCTTGATGATATTGATGATTAGTTGGAAAATGTAATTCATCAAAGCTAATTAGAGGTTACTTTCATTAACCAATTTGATATCTAGTTGTTACTGGCATGAAAGAGAATTAAATAGATAATCAAGATGACACAAGATAACTTGATGTCCATGCTAGAGAAGCAAAGTATTCACTTGTCAAAAAAAGAGAAAAAAAGAGTTAAAAAGAGATTAAGATTACTTGTCACAAAGTACACATGTTGTGGGTAAATAACCTATGTACAAAACTCATGACTTGATTCAAGAGATAAAGACAAAGAAAATAGAAATATAGCAAAAGAGATAGATAAGTGAGAAACTCTACAAATTAAGAATGTAACCAAGGTATCTAGGTGATCCTTGTCAACTAAAAATAGTCCCTGAATAACAGGTTTCAGACTAAGAGACCAGAAAAAGTCAAGTAGATGATTCCTAAACTAGTTAGGATAAAATTCAGTAAAAATATGACTCAGAGGTCAAATATTGGGCAACGAACCTCAGTAAGCCAGATGATAGTGTGATAGCAGGGTATATTGTATGACACTTCTCATTAAATCTTGACAATACTTCAAGAACATCTGATACTTTGGAAGACAGGAAAATCATGCTTTGTAGTAGAAGAAGACAATAGTTATATTAAAGGAACATGCTATTATGAAAGGTGATATGATACTTCTCACCAAAATAGGTGATAATAGACCAACAAAATTACCAAAATTTGACTCAAAAGCCCTATTTTGTATAACCATTTTGTCTATTTTGGAAATGCAGATCATTGTGATAGTGTGTAACATCAGTTTGAAAGAAAGTATGTAGTTTTAAAATCAAGTTTACAAAGAAAATATGATGCATAAAATACTCTTCAAGCAATAAAGAAAGGGAACAAGAAACCATGCATGCAACAAACATTTGGGAGGTTTCAAAGAAAAACCCCTATGAATGCTATTGTCATGTGTGTGTTCAAAATATTTCCATAAGTATTATCACAAATGAAGACAGATAAAGAACATTCTACCTAAGGTCACAATTCATTACTCAATAGCTTATCCCAAAACTTGATTCTCCCTCGCCTCACAAAAAGTGGTTTCGCAAATAGATATTAGTTTTTTCATAAAGTTCTTTTAACACATTGGTTACCAAAAATGTGTCACACTTTTATGAACTATTATACTTGAGGCAACCCATGAAGACAGAGTCTCAAGAGGCAATTTAGCTTCCTATCTATGACTTTAAAGGGACAATAACAAAATAGAGTATGCGTGTGTCTCTCAAATGAACCTCAAAAAGAGACCCTTGCGAGGTGCACCATAGAACAAAATATTCAAAGATAACAACAATAATGCTAGTTACAATGCAAATACAATATAGAATGAGAGTAAACTAGATGGAAATGCAAGATTAGTCTAAATGCGATACAAGTAAATGAAAAGTAAATATAATCTAAGTACAAGGAAAGTAAAGCTAAGCTAAGAACAAGAAAGTAAAGCTAATCTAAAAAATGAAAATCTAAGCCATGATAAGAGATTAAGCTACTATGAATGCAATAAAGTAAATAGCTAGTCTAGGATATAAGGATGCAAGAGTGCAATGTGAGTGCTCAAATTCTCTAGAGTAAAAATAACACCATAACAATAACACAAGAGTCTAAGATATGAGAGAGTGAGGAGAGAGTCTCCTTTTAAAGAACAATGGATAGTGATAGAAAGAGACTAAATCTATAGTGGAGAAATATTTTCATGTTGATTTTGGTGCACAATATTCTCAAGAGATAAAATAAATGGATGTGGTTAAGAGGAAAAAGATACGTCGAAGAGAATAAGAGGTAAAAGATATTCCCCCCACCTAGAAAAGTGTGCATTCAATATATAGAAAAAAATCCTTTTTTTAAAATTTTAAAATTAGGAAATTCCTTCTTCATGTGCACACATAGGATAAATGGGTTTATTTTAATTAAAAGGGGACATATTATAGTTAAATAAAGACTTAGGATAAGGTGGTAAAACCATAAGTTAAAATTGAATAAGTAATAAAATGATGATTTGATTAAAGATTAAAGATTGAAAAATATGAAAAATTGATTAAGCATAAGATGTAGTCTAGCATAGAGATTGTAAATGATGAGAAAGGGGCTTATAGTTTACTAGACCATTTTTGGGTGATTACAAAAGTCACTCAAGATGATAAATAGAGAATAAGGGAATAAAAAATGTTCCATGTATTCTATTTATGTTTCTGGGTGAGATTGTGTGAAATTTTAATAGCATCAATGTTTCAGATCATACTCCATGATCCATCATTAGGATGAGAGAGCTAAGAAAAAATATAATAGGTTGCAAACCTAGATAGACTAGAAAGAAAAGGAGAGGGGGCCAAGGAGGATAGCATGCAAGTCAAGGAGATAGTTGATTAGAAAAGCAAGAGGACCAAGAGGCCAAAAAGAAAATAAGAGAAAAGAAATGCTACCACAAAAAGAAGTCACCACACTAAAAAGAGATGAATAAAAAGAAAAACATAAATAATTGACTAAAACTAAATAAGAAAAATAAAGACGACGATAGTGAAAATAATAATAATAACAAAAATAACTTAAATGACAATAAGATTAAGCAAAAGCATAAATAAATTAACAAACTAAGAAATAATACTAATAATAATAGATATAAGAAAACATAAATATCAGTATATATATATATATATATATATATATATATATATATATATATATATATATATATATATATATATATATATATATATACTTATTGAAATAAGACAATGACTAAATAAAATAAAAAAGAAGATGATAGAAACAATAAAAGTGGTAATGAAACTAATAAGAATTAAAATGAAATAAGTTAAGTAGAAACAAAAACAAAGAAATAAGAAATGAATAGATTAATATAAATACATAAATTTAAAATAATAATAATAATAATAAAAATAAAAATTTGAAATATATATATATATATATATATATATATATATATATATTATAATAATAATAGTATGTATATATGTACATACATACATACATACATACATACATACATACATACATACATATATATATATATATATCTAAAAAAATTAGAGAAATAAACAAAAAAAGAAAATAAAAAATAAAAAAGAAAATAAATAAATGAAAATTAATAAAATAATAATAAACAAGCGAAAAGAAGAAAAGACCCCCCAAAAAAGAAAAAGCGCAACAAAAAAATGAAGAACGGATCCTCGATGAAGCAAGCCAAGACTGAGAAGGGTAAAGGGAGGGGGTAGAGAGGGAAGGAGGGGAGAGGAGAGGAGGGGCGGGGGGAAGAGCAAAAGAGCAAAGATGAGGGTAGAAAGAGGCAAAAAAACAAGAGAAGAGCCAAGCGAGGTAGAGGGTTGCAAAGGTCAACTAGGGGGATGATTGGGTCTCTTCATGAAGGATAAAAGTGGATGCCAAGCCAAGTTGAGGGCCCATCCTTCATTCCGATTGAGATTGGTGGGGTGATTAAATATTTCAATAGCCTCCTTCATCTTTCTCTTGTAATAATTGTCCTCTTTAATGAGGATTTGAGTGTTTTCCAAACAAATATGATGTTTGGTGGAAGATGAGTGCTCAGCTAAGGAAGATTTAACCACCCTTTCATGCCTGATGTTAGCACTATGCTCCTTGATTCTTGTGGTAAAGGATCTGCCTGTTTCGCCAATATAAGGTGTACCACATAAACACAACACTTTGTAGACTCCAGATTTTGAAAAGGTGTCTCTAGAGTCCTTAAGCGGGGGCAAGTGCTTTCTAATAGTGGAAAGGGGTTTGAAGGCACAACAAACTCCTTTTTTAAATCAAAATTTTGGAAATTTTGTTGGAGATGCGTTCAATAAAAGGGAGGACAATGCTAGGGGTCACTATCCCTTGAGAAGGGATAGGTCTCAAGGAAGAATGAAAAGTCCTTGCTTGTTGAAAGGCTTTGGATATATGCTTATTAGAATACCCATTGAGCCTGAAGACTTGACGAAGGTGAGATAACTCTTGGTCAATGTGGTCATCATCACAAATGCGAAGGGCCCTAAGGGAGAGGGTTCTTAATACCCCTGCTTTTTGGTGAGGGTGATAATGGGATGACGAATGGAGATACAAATCAGTGTGGGTGGCTTTGCGAAACACCTGACAACCTTGGGAGCCATCAAGTTTCCTTGAGAGCAACACGTCAAGGAAGGGATGACGATCCTTTGACTCCAACTCCCTAGTGAAGGAAATGCATGGTGACACATCGTTAAGGTGAGTGAAAAACTCCTCTAATTTGTCAAGCCCATGAGGCCATCAAACATTAGTGTCATCGACATAGTGCTTCCACCACTTGGGCTTGAGAGAGAAGGAGTGTAATGCCATTTCCTCAAAGTGCTCCATGAAAAGATTGGCAATGATCGGGGATAGAGGAGAGCCCATCGCCACACCATCAACCTGTTTGTATATTATACCTTGAAAGGAGAAGAAGGTCGATTTTAGGCATAACTCCACTAAAGTGGCAACCTCTTCATTAACCTTGCGTTTGACAATTTCAATAGAGTCAAGGATGGGAACCTTAGTGAAGAGGGTGACCACATCAAAGCTCACTAAAATGTCGCCTTTTTCCACTTTGCGATCTTTGATGAACTCAACAAAATGGTTAGAGTCTTTGATGAAAGAGTCACTAGTACCCACTAAAGGAGAGATTAGCTTAGCAAGGTAAGAGGCTAAAGCGTAGGTGGGTGAGCCAATCGTATCAACAATGGGCCTTAGAGGGACGTTCGCTTTATGAATCTTAGGGACCTCATAGATGTGAGGGGTGACTTCCTTGGACGGAATAAGACGCCTCTTGGTGGAATCATCAAAAGTGGATCCAGCGATAGCCACTTTAACTTTTTTGAGGATCTTCAAACAAGGGTTGTGGGCTACAATTTTGTAGCTACCATAGTCAGAAAGAAGGAGCTGCATCTTGGAATGTAGTCTTGCTTATTCAAAATAACTGTGGCATTGCCTTTATCAGCTCTAGAAATAACAATGTCGTTATTATGCAACAGATTTTTGAAAGCGCAAAACTCAGCTTTTGGTATGTTGCTCTTGGGAGGCTTGGCACGCCTAAGGGTAACAGCGCAATCTTGCCTCACTTCCTCATGGACCTCAGGTGGGAGAACACGAATGACATTCTCTATTTCAGTGAGGAGGTCCACCACAGGAATAAAGCGGGGACTGGGGGAAAAATTGAGGCCACTCTTGAGGAAATTGAAACAAAGAGGATCAAGGACCGCTTGTGAGAGGTTGACCACCAATTTTGAATCCCAATCATTAACGAAATGATGCTTGGTGGGGGGCACCTGGTTGGGCAAGTTAAGCAAAGGAGGGTGGGGAGGCTGAGGAAGACAGGGGAGGGGGGGAAAAGCATGAGAACATGAGAGCTCGAACATGGAGCATGCATGGGAGGGGCTCGAGGTCTGGCTTGTTCAGAGGAAGAAGGAGAAGAATAAATGCTAAGAGAAACTTGCAGAGAATAAGGGGGATTAGGTGAGGATGTACCTGCCAGAACCACTGAAGAGCCGCTTGGTGAGGGTGCACCTGTCATGTCCATGGAGGAGTCATTGGCGACAAGACCGAGTTTAGACGTTGTATCCCGAGAGCCGTTGGGGCTGACCTGCAGCGAGAGAGACCATCCACTAGAATAAATTGGAATGATGGCGTGGTTATTGCTGTGTACAACAGAAGCAGGCAGGTTGGAGCAAGGTGCAGGCGCAGAGAATAGCGAGGTTTGGAGTCGAAGAGGAGAGCTGCAACTATGACACTCTGCAGGAGGAGAGGAGGTCAGGAATGTAGGATGGTGCTGGGACGACGCGGGGGCCATAAGAGGGGACGTGCGCATCTTAGAATGTGACTGCGATGAAAGGAGGGAGGTGGCATTGGTGTTAAGCAGCTGCTGAGAGGATGGGGAGAGCGTACTGGAATAAAGAGGAGAGGCGCCCACTGCTGGTCTGGAGTGCAAGGAAGTCTCACAACGCTAGGAAGAGGTGGTGCAGCCGCTAGAGAATGTGACTCTCTGCTGACGGATCAAGGCAGAGAACTTCTTCTTTTGCCTGCCGATTGATACACGTTGTCGACCTAGAGCTCGCGCAAAAGATGAAGTATCAAACCGAATCCACAAGTCTGGTTTGAGCGAGTCGGCAAGCTCCAAATGCAGAGGAAAAAGCCTGGAGTTGAGAGCATTAATCGAACTTCTAGTGGAACCAATGACCGATCTGAGGAGGGAAAGGTTGGCACGGACAAATAAGTGATCAGTATGGGCATTCCGCAAATGATGAACAATGGAGACGAAGGAAGGAATCACATGAGAGTCTCTGCATCTTTTTA
Organism: Cupressus sempervirens; assembly: GCA_028749045.1. Taxonomy (NCBI): domain Eukaryota; kingdom Viridiplantae; phylum Streptophyta; class Pinopsida; order Cupressales; family Cupressaceae; genus Cupressus; species Cupressus sempervirens. The sequence continues at coordinate 467,159,905 of CM053786.1, forward strand.
GAAAGGCAAGGTCTGCAACCTGCTTGAAAAGCTTGATTCTTAAGCACTCAAATTGCTTACATTTTGTATACACTTCCCTCCATTTTGTATACATTTTGTTACATGTATTATCATTGACATCCCTCCTTCGATCTCCTCATTATTATAGCAGACCTTCTAAGGATAAGAAATGATCTATTTGTCAAGAAAATGTTATTCATGATGGTATCTTTGAAAAATCAATTATTCCCCTTGAGGATGAGGATGAAAAATAATTCATCTTAGCTTCGATTTATATACAGGAAGATACAAAAAATGTGGTAAACCATTATAAAATGTCATCCGATAAGTATGTGAAAGGATACATAATAATGCAACAAATGGGTATAAAGGGAAAGGTCCCGTTGGAAAGAATGACAATGGATTAGTTTAATATATTGAAGCTAAATTCAAGAATCTTGAAGATAGAACATGTATAGGTTTTAGGAAGGCCCTATTTTATCTAAGAAAGAACATACACTACTATATTTGATTCCATTTCTAGACCAAATTTTTTGACCATCTGTTAAATTTTTTTAGATTGGTCAGAATATGCAAGGAAAAATATCTTTTTAAAAATCCATGCCCATGTTGGTCAAAATTTTGACCAACACGGGCTTCATATGTTAAAATGAAAAAGGTTGATTTCCCTATTTACCACAGGTTCACCGAGTTTCCTCATTGATAATACTGGAGGGAGGTTGCCAAACATTTGGCCTAGGCCACGCTTCACACATGCCAATGTAGTAGCAGAATCTTGCTGGGGTGGAAAGGAGGTTTGGGAGATCACTCGACTGGCTGATTGATATGGGCGCCAAGGAAGGAAGAGTTGAAAGGGGTAGAAAGGAAGGTGACTTTGGCCGGATAGATGTCTTTGCTGATTTGATGCTTCGCTCAACTTCTTTCACTGGTATTATTCAAAATCACCAATCATGGCATATAGAGAAGCAAAGATCTTTCTTTCATACATTCTTCCCCTCTTCCCTACCTCGTTTCACACTACAATAGCTTTTCTGTAGCAATTGAGGTAGCTCGTTATTAGGGTTTGTCTCAATCATTTCAAACACCCCATTACTAGGGTTTCTCTGGCCCATTCTTCTATTTATAGTGGGTGAGCTAGGATTCAAAGACCCATCTTTATCTTCTAACAGTTGAGACAAGTCCTCATTAGGGTTTCTCTGGACTGCTCTAGGGATTATGATGGTTTTTTAGATAGGTTTGATTCAATGGCTTATTGTTTATGCCATTTTGTTTCTTCATTTTTCTTGATTTGTAAAACTGTTAGCTCCACATAGACTTGAGCGAGAATATGAATTAAGTGCAACTAATATTAAAAAAATTTAAATATGATGACTTTGGCATTCTTGAAGTTAAGGAACATGTCTATTTTGTCACTACAATTCTGTTAGTGTTTCATTGGAAAGAAAACACCAAACACAAGATTTTGAAACCTACATCACAATTCATGTTCTTTTGTTCCTTTAAGAATTTTTTCGCTTATATCCCATAGATTAAAAAAGTTAATCTGACCTTTGACTTTTATCTATTGTAGATCAACCTATCATTCGTAGAGACATTAAATCCTAAAATATTTTGCTAACAAAAAAATTGAGGGCTAAAGTAGCCAATTTTGGCTTTTCTTGCCTTGCTCCAACAGATATTGGTGCAACTCATGTTTCTACACAAGTCAAAGGAACAACAAGTTATCTAGATCCAGAGTATCTTAAAACCTACCAACTTACACACAAAAGTGATGCTTATTCATTTGGGGTCTTCCTAGTTGAAATTATAATTGGGAGATGACCAATAGAGCAGAAAAGGGAGCTTAGAGAGTGGATAACTAAACACTGGGTAAGTCAAAATACTTCCTATTCAAATCATTTTTGTAGCATTCACTATTTGGCATGAATTTCCATAATATTGGATATCAATTCACATAGTTACATATTTTAGTAAATTGAGATGAGGAACACAACATGAATGTTTATGACAAAATGCTCATTTCTATTTGCAACTTGCAATATTTTGAAAAAATAAACAAGATTCTCATTATCCATATGCTTTGGTAATATAGGGACGGGACACGAGCTTTATAATGAAATCTCAGGTAATGTTTCGATTTCTTCGGCAAATTTATAGATTATAATATATATTGCACAAGAAACAAGCTACATTTTATTAAAACAAATGATATATATTTATCCTTGAAATTCAAACTTTCACTATATTAAAGCCAAAAGTTACCATGATCTTTACTTTCCATTGTATCAAGCACGGTTTGTTATATGCTCTAATCATTTTATACATTGTTAACTTTCCACTATGAATTTTTAGTGAAGGAAGAGAGAATTGCAATGTGGTAACAAAAAAAAAAGGATTTCAATGTCTAATATGGCAGGTATTGGTGAGAATTGTCAATCAGTTATGATTTACATCTTTGGTGGTTCTAGCTTTTTGTTAAAAACTAGAGTAGCTAAATTTTGCAAAAAAATCTTGTGCATTCAAATGTAGATTTGGGAGCTCACAAAGATCAAACATGAAAATTATTAACTAGAAAGAAATTAATGAACAAAATTCAACTTGCATTAAGGTTATAAACTTTGAAATAGAGATATTAAATGCACAATCTTCAACTTGCATAGATATCAACCATGAAATTAAGATATTTTCTACATTAAATTTATTGTTGAAGATTCTTTGAATTATAGTTTTATTTCAAATTTCATATTTTGAAGAACTTGTTTGATCTTGAATATTTAGTTGAATTTATCTTGCCTCTAAATAGAGATGTATAAACTATCAATGTTGGAGCTCTATTTCTCATGACAGATTTTGAGTTTTTGAACACTTCATGTATAAATCTTTCAGGCTCTGAAGAAATTTCTGGATGGAGATGCCATATTAATGTTAGACCCAAAAATAAATAGAAACCTTGCTGCAAAATTGGTGATAGAGAAAGTTCTAGAATTAGCATTCCAATGCTCTGCTCCTTCTGAACTGGATAGACCAACCATGCAAAGGACTGTAGAAATTCTTTGGAATATTAGAAAAGATTATCAGGAATTATTAGCTTCAAATGGTGAAGATGGTCGACTTCTTCCACATCCTCCTGAGAAAGCCATGGAAGAAGAATCATCTTGTGACATGAAGGAAATTATTCAAAAGATTGAAGCTCTTTGATTCTAAAACAAAAAAAATGCAGATTGATTCTTCAATGTTTACACAATCATCTTTGTGCATTGCCTTATGGAAATCTTTGGTAGAAAAAGAAGCTTCTTGAGAATCAATGGACATGGCTTAGTTGTGGCAAACTCCCAAGCAAGCATCAACTAGATAAATGTGTTTCCATGCTTGCCTTACACTTAGACTTGGGCATGACAAGGTGAGAGTCCTATATTGTGTGCACTTAAACTGATATATGAATGTAAGAATGCAAGAATATTTCTTGGCCAATTTTTTCTCATGGTGTTTAAATGTGTATGCAACACATTTTTCTTTAGTGCAGGGTTTTTCTCTTAGAGGAATTCTACGGCTCTTGTCCTACTGGTAATAATATTTGAGAGATTTTCAAGGAATGCGAGCTAGATTAACTATTAAGAGAGTATTAGCATAGTGTTTGAAGTAAACTGTTTATATCCTTTCTTTGAAGTGTTGGTTGGCTATAACACTTTTGTAGGTTTTTCATGTTTTTGCATCATCTACATCTCATTTGTGGGTTGTTTTGATTTACAGTCCTAGCTGAAGATGCAAACATTTTCTTTTTCAAAATTGAACTACAGTGTATGGATTTTCTATTAAGGAGTGGTTAAAAGGCTTGGCAGTGATTTGGTTTTGATCAATCAGGTACACTTCATGTGTCCAAAGTTTGTCTACTTAGAATTTAGCTCCTATTTATGGCCTATTATTATTATGAGCTTTATAAGTTTATATAGTTCATTTCTCTATTAAAAATTGCTATTACATTTCGGTTTTCTTTGTTGTTGTACATAATCCAAATTAGCTTTGCTGTCTTGAACTTCACTTATTCATCTATGATAGTGCTTTAAATTTTTTAAACTTATCTCTCCCTTATGCCACTTTGCATCTTCAAGATTGGTAAGGGGTTTCATCTTTTCTACTATACCAACCATTCCAATTGCATTTGATGATAGTGATTATCTATGCTATGGACCTTTTTGTATGTTCTTTTTTGGGCTTCTCTTATATAAAATATCTACATTTTGATTATGATCTCTAAGAATGGGGATTTAGGCAAGCCTTTTGACAAGTGCTCAAATCTGTTTTAATTGGAATCCAGCCCTCTTCTTACTTGAGCTAAGTATAATTTATTAAGATTTGAGAAGGATTGCATGCAATAACATTGTTTGTTAAGATAGTTTAATGAAATCTATCAATGTATGAAGCAATGGCCTTTTTTTAGAGAGCCATCATCGTACTATTTGAGAGCATACAATGTTTAAATAGACATGAGACAAAAATAATTGTGGAGTGAAATCTTCTTTTATGTTCTTTAGTTTATCTTTTTTCTACTAGTCTTTCTACGATCTCTTATTATAATTGTAAAATTCTATTTAGTCTCTTTTTTTGTCACCATAAACATCATAAATAGAAGAGACATGTCACTTGGAGTTCCATCTAAATTCTAGCAAGTCTAAACAAACTAGTTATGGAGGGAGGAAGTGGTCTTGCTTACCCATAAACATACATCTCAAGATTTTTAAGATTGGCAAAAGAGGTGACATAGAAAAGAGGTGATATAGAGGTGCTCTAGTATGGTTAGATTTTGTTGCTTACTTGCAAGCCCTAGGTTCTACAATTTTGCTACATAATTGGAGTTTATAGCTAGGCGAGATACATATAGAAAACTTGCCAAACTCTAGCGAATTTTACCTTTCCAATTACTTGGAAGCTAAGCATATTATCTAGATTTCTTAGCTTATTAGGTGACTTTCTTTAGCAACTCTGGTAGGTTTGCTTGTTTCTTCTAGTTCTTGCAATACTATGGCTATTGTCAAACCTGCCATGTCTTTTATGTTTTAGAATTATATGGGGCACAAACCTTACCAACACGTAAGGTTTAATGTTGCCATTTTTTTTCCTTTTTAATTGAACACTATATATTGCTAATTAAAATGATTTTTGTTACATATTAAAAAATCTAGTGAAAATAGTCATACTTTGAGAGTCCGGACAGAATAATGGTCTAGAATAGAAATTGTTATATTTTTCACAAATGTTGCTATGTGTTGGCTTATCATTTTCATTCACCTTTGGTGCTGCAAGCCAACATGTGCCCTACTTTGCTTTAAAGTAATTCTCTGCTGTGTTTGATTGAGTGTTGTTTTAGTTCTATCAGCATAGTTGTTGTTTCTCTTGCAGCCATTATAACTGACTTTAATGGGTTTCTTCTAGACATTTTATAGAGCAACCTTTAACTTGTAGCTCTTTGCAGTTTCTAATAAAACATTTCTTTGCAACTACTGTTGTTATTTTTAAATGTTATCTAGCTTAAATCCAATAAAAAAACATACACTATGAAAATATAATAATAAGGATCAATGCCTATATTTTTCATATGCATCCTTTATTTCCTTGAGATGCCTATCTAGTCATTCACTGAATAAAATTTGAAAGATTTTTCAAAGTCTAAGGAATTTCACGTTTCTAGTTAAGTAAAGAAAATAAGCCTCTTCAACTTTCCAATTTAGAAGGGATAATCTCTACAAACAAATCCCACTGAGATTAAACACAGTAATTGGAGTTTGACTTTGGAAACCACCTAAAAAACAAGTTAAAAAGAGTAGCTTGAGCCTCCTCAACTTTCCAATATCAAATCACCATAACTAGGATCCGCTTGATAATCATCCAATGCTGTATCCAAACTAGCCATCTTGTCATAATCTAGGTTGGCCCTCTATTCATTTAGTCACATCTTTTCTTTATTTTGCAATTTGTGCATTGCTTCTCCAAAAACAAAAGCTTCAGTTTTTCCTCTATTGGGAGCTACCATTTCTCTTACCTCAAACATTTTTCCCCTATAAAAATTCCTTAAGTAAAGCTATAATTCTTGATTAGCAAATTATACTTTTATTTATTTGGAGGTTGAAATTAGATGTTCAATGACAACGAGTATTATTAGGAACAATTGGAAACAAATTTCTAGATATGAATGAAAGCTAAAAGAGTGACGTAGGATTTATTTGTCTTCCATGACTAAGAAGCATTTTCTATCTTATATAGGTTTGGAAAGCATACATAGTGCATTATGTAAGAATTTTCAGGCTTATTCAAAATATGAGATTTACTCCCCCCATAAGACTATGGTGCATCATTGCTTCTACTTACATTGGAAACTTTGTGATGATTTAAATTGAATTCTAATTAACAACTACTACCATAGCTGGATGTGAATAAGTTACATACTTCTCCTACATTGGCTTGTACTAGTTCATTGCTAATATCAACCTTGGTTTTATGTTCCCATTGTAATGCACTAAAAGTCCAACATCTGTTAGCTACATATCAATGCTTGAGTAATAGGTTTATCTTAGTAGATGCCACTAAGGATCAATTGGTTCAACTAGAAAGAAAATCTGAAGAAAAAATGTCTAACCTCTAGATAATTTGATCAACTTTCCCGTGCTTTTGATAATGATATTAAATTGTCAATTAAGCTTTCTTCCATATAAAATAGGCCCACCCACAAACATCTATGCTGAAGTGAGAGTGAATTTTGATGTCAAATAATCTGAGATATTTATGGTACCAAAAAAATGCCTCATAATAGGTTTCAATGGCACCAGTCCCACTTTAATACATATCTTTAGAGGAAAAGTCTTGTGAAGTCTTTTTGACTCATAAGATCATCATCTAGGAAGACCACTTCCAACTGTGGGGTATGGCTAAGGAATATGGAAACTTTAATGTTTCAATATTGAGTGGTACTTTGGGTTCTAAATCTTAACAACACTCTTCATATTCTGAGAACCTTCAAAGTAATAGCTATGTGTTTGCACATCTTTTAGTTTCTTCATAGTAGAGCATATGATGCATTATGCCAAGTAAATTCATCTACATTCTGCACTTTTGTTGTTTCTCCCTTGTAGCTGTTCATAGAAAACCAAGTCTTCACATCACCATGATTAACATCATTTGGTGTGTATGGAAGACAAGCTGTTGATGATATTCAACATTCTCAATTGTTGAAGTCACCACCATAGATATTGCAGGCACATTATTAAATAACACATTGATATGTTAGGATTGTGATTTTGCCCATCTGTTTACTTCTGAAGTTTATGATTTTTGGACCATTCCTTAATCTTGTGCCCAAACATTATGTACTCTCAAGCATTGCCTTCACAACTAACTATTCTAATGTTGTACTCTATAAAGTGGCCACTTTTACGTGTTCTACCAAAGATTTGGTGCCTCTTGTAGCTACTTTATCTAGAAATCTTAATTGAGAGTGTGAGAATTGGGGATAGAATTAAAAAAATTTCATGGTCAAATTAGTGAACAAAAAATGGATTTGATGGGGGTTGCATTATTTGGTAGAATGTAGAGGACTTTAGAAACTTTAACTAAGACTAATGTTTGTCCATTGGGCCAGAGTCACCTCTTATTACCTAATTTATCATTGCCCTTTAAATCTTGAATTTGTTGCACAACTAAAATGCATCCCTTTAGGAGAATATTTAGCCAATCCTCTGCCTTTTTTTTCAATCGGTAAAAGGCCAAGGCCCTGTTGATTGTGTATATTTAAAGAATGAAAAAAACAATCCTTCTCTTCTAAGTTCTTATTTTAGACTAGAAAGCTTTAAAAAAATCTCACTAGGTGGAAATAAATTTGCATTTGTTTCTAATTGCCCCTATTCTTTTTGGGAACTCTTAAGTTTGTCTTGCTATCACAATCCCCCAAAGCTGTTGCTATGGAGATAAACATTTTCATGAATGCATCTTCAAATTTTTCATTCATCTTCAAAATCTCTTCAATATTATTTTGCATGAATAACTCTAATTTATCGAAGAGTTATACTAGAATTTGGAATGAATGCTAACACCACATAGATCCAAATATGGGGCTCAGTAATACTACTGCCAACATTTCTAATTTTTTAGAAGAGACACCACCAATTCTTCTATTTAGTGGGGAGCCTTTTACCATTATTTAATCAGGCTCTACTTTTCTTCATACTATCCCTTGTTTAACACAATTCTTAGATAAGCGCATTTAAGTAAACATGTCAAGAGATATCCCATTATTCAACATCTTGTTACAAAGCTTTCAAGCATTATCCATAATTGCATAATAACAGTAAAAATTAATAAGATTACTACATGTGAAATAATTGAATTGAAATACTATGTCTACTTTTTGGTTCAAGAGGTCATTTGCTTCTTGTTGTTTCCCTTCCTCATTTAGCATATAGATATATAATAATATTGTACATAAATAAATAAATATAGTTTTATAAATGAATATTGTCAAAAAATTTACATGCCTTGTCTATGCTTCCATTTTTCAAATATGTCTACGATGGCAATTGTGACTACAACATCTGACAAAAATTATTTATGCTTTAATGCATGTCCATAGCTTATTCCAAAGCTCTTGTTTTGGCACAAGCATCAATAATGCTAGCAAAGGTTGTGTGATTTAGCTTTATACTCGCCAATTGCATTTTCTTGAATATAAACACACATGTTATATATGTGTTTAAACATATATAAACACAATTTTCTTGGCAAATTGAGCAACTTTCTTTCTTAGTTTTAATGGTGTGAGCCCTTTCTTTGCCTCTTGGTCTATGGATTGCAGAACTTTGAGCTCAATGGGCAGCCCATGGCAATCCCAACCAGGCACATAGTGCACCTTATACCCTTCAAGCAACATATATCTATTGATTAAATCTTTCAGTATCTTATTCAAGGCATGCCCAATATGCAAATCTCTTGGCACCGATCCTACTCATGATTATGAAGGCACATATCCTACACATGACAAAGGCCTTGATGTGCACCATAGTGATAAAGGTACATATTCAATTTTTATTGAAAATTAATTATGTAATTATTAATAAAATTTGGCATCTTAAATTGCAATTGCTGTAACCTTTATGTGATAATTTTTGAGTATGGAGAACATCATGGTAATGGAGTTGAGCATGATGTTAGTGTTGAGCATGTTGAGGTTGGGGCTGAACAAAATGTGGTAGATGATGTGGCACTATCAAGTAAAGAAAAATCCCTATTATGTTCTTTAGATTAATGAAATACTTATAACATAAAAAAAAATGTTTAGAATTAAACCCATTTATTTCTTATTACAAGGGCACATCAACCTTATGCTCAAAAACAAAGAGCAAGCCTCATGTTATAAGATTAGAACCACAAGAGCCATAGGAGAATGCCGAAGATAGTCACGATGTACCTATTGGCCTTCATAATCATGGGTAGGATCTATGTCGGGAGTAGAAGGATGCAGTGAAATGTCATGCACATTGTTATCATTGTTCAAAATTAACATCAAATAGATTATTTCTCATGAAGTTCTCAATTTTAGTTATTATTGATTAGGCCTATTTACCTTTGTGCAAACCAATGCACCAAAATATTCTACATTTCTTTGGCCACTATAATCTGTGTTGTGGTGGGCAACCACTACTTTATAGCCTTTCTTGAAGCCAATTTGTTTGTCCTCTTTTGTGGGTGCTAGATTAAATTTATATATTATAGAGAAAAACAACAATTTATTATTCTCCTTAGTATAAATTGTTGTTTGTCCTCTAAAATTACACACACACACACATATATACACACACACATATATATGTATATATATATGTGTATATATATGTATATATAAATATATGTATAGAGATTTATATATGTATGTATGTATATATAAATATATATAAATATACATTTATATATATATATACATATATAAATCTCTATACATATATATATACATATATATATATACATATATATATATATACATACATATATATATATACATACATACATATATATATACATGTATATATATATATATGTATATATATATATGTATATATATATATGTGTATATATATATGTATATATATATATGTGTATATATACATGTATATATATATATGTGTATATATATATGTATATATATATATGTGTATATATATATATAAACATATATATATATACACACACACATATATATATATACATGTATATATATATGTATGTATGTATATATATATGTGTATCTATATACATACATACATATATATATACATACATATATATATATACACAATTGTATTTATGTAGATATATATGTTTAAATGTATATTTCCATATATGTATATATGTATGTATGTCTATATATATACAAACTATCTCCCATAAGTATATATACCTGTATATATATACATATGCAGATCTGAATCATTCATACGCTCTCCTCTGTATATGTATATTTCTATTTGTGACCAAAGCTAGAAGTGTAAAGAGCTAAATAGTTTTATGGATTCCTATTTTGAGAATAGGTGACTTGTCGGATATTTGTTTTAGGGGGGTAAGACCTATTGACCTCTTACCCCCCTTCTTTTCATTGTTATGGAATATTGTTTTTTTATTGCAGGTTATTCAAGGATTGCAACATTTACCTATAGTGTCAACCATTTCTTTAACCAAACCAGAGATCTCCTCAAAATTTTGTTGCTCCAATTTCCTCCAACATTAATATTTGTAACCCTCTCAATTGCTATTATTTGTAATCCCTAATATTTTGGGAAGGGAATCTGGTTGAGACAAATTTTGATCCAACCTTGTATTTGTTTTTGGAGGTTCTTCTATCATAAATCCTCCCCTTGTATAAAAGGAGGTATGCCTTCTTAAAGACCCTTATAAAGGGCATCTGTAATGTATACAAGACTTCGATTCTGGGCTATACCAAGGGTTTTCTTTGCCCTTTTCTTTTTCCCCCGGTGCTTGCAGTTGAAGAGGGAAAAACTTTTGTAAAATATTTCAATAATATAATATAAAGTCTTGATTACTATTGCATATTAATGACTTTTATATCATATTAATGAATATTATATGATTGTATTGATTGAATGTTATAGTTCATAAATGGATGAATGAAATGAATGAAGTCTGTAATTAGATGTTAATGGAAAATTTAGATTGCTGTTAGTGGGAGGGGGGTGAGGCTAGATGAGTTTTCACCTTCACGTGCTTGGCCTTGTTAAGTAGAGAATATTATAGTATTCTTGAAACCAAGTGAAGTTCAAACTAACATACCAAGGAATTGTAAAACCCAAATCCATCTACCTCTCATCTTCTCATCCCAATAAGTCATCTTTTCTGCCACTTTTATTTGGAAGGGTCTAAAGCCTGATCAATTCATCATCTACATATCTTGAAATCATAATGCTCCAAAGAAAAGAATGATGTGCTTGAATAATGTACACTATTGCTTTCACCCACTTTACTTGGATGCCAATTGCTTGCATCACCAAGTTGAGGTAGTGTAATTTGTAAGTTGCCCAAAATATGTGCTCATATCTAACCTCAACTGATGCAGAGTCTATAGCCTTAATCCACCAAAATCTTCTTAAGTTCCTAGTAGCACCCAACCCACTACAAGATGCCAAGCAAGGTTACTAGCCTTCGCCCAATGTTTACCTCTATCTCTCCAAGTGGACTCCACTTCTCTAAGGTCTTACAGCCTTTCTAGGGCTCTTAGCAAACTTGGGTCAAATTAAGGCTTTAGGGACAGTAGCTCTCAATTAGGCCAAATATGGAAAATTAGGCAAAATGCTTTCAAGGCTTCAAACAAAGATTGGTTTTGTCATTCCTAGTCCTATATACCTTAGTTTTTATTAAATAAAAATACAAGAACTCCACCACTTAACCTTTGATTCAAATATGACCCCATTTTCCAACAATATTATCTAATATGAATCCTAAAATCTCTTCCCATGATAGTGGTTGGCTTTGACATGATTTTTGCTAAGTTCATTTTTGTGTATATAGGTTGGAATGGAGCATTGGGCTTGCTGGGTTCACCAACAATTTTGGCATGGTGCTCTCTAGAATATCCACGAGGTATGAAATTAATGCTATTGTAATTTGAGCTAAAGTGGACTCATATTTTTCTGTTATGTATGACATTGGTAAATAGAGTGGAAAGTGATAGTATCTTACAACATGGATAAAAAATGTTTAAAAGGTTATGTAGACTATGGAGACCATAAGGAAACTTCTTTGTAACTTACTATACTTTTGTTTCCAATTTAAATCTATATGCAATGTAATATGATCTGTGAAGCAACATCATTTTTGTTGGATGTTTTGAAGCCTAATTTGCTAGAACATGTGCATCTTCAAACTAAGGAAAGTTGTTAATATGATCATGAATCAACTAGCTTTTAAACCTAGTTTAAAAGTACACTAATGTGCAAAGTCTGGAAAGAGTGAAAATGTAACTATTTCTACATTGTTGATTGTAGAAATTACTGTGGTTTTGTCTTTTCTAATTTTATTTTCCTTGCAGGTTCTTGAGATTAATTTGGTCACTTTCTCTAATGTTGCTCATGCTATCTTGCCAAATGGAATTTTCAGTCACTATGACCATCCCCATATAACATAGTTGTGTGAAAAAGTTGGTTTATTTATGCGCATAGTTCAGGTAGGTGATTTGTTGGGAGTACACTTGAGCTTTAATATAGATTGAATATTTTGTATGAAATATTGTCTATATAAATTTTTGTGGAAATATTTTTTAGGTTTACTCCATTTTTCCTTATGTCAAATAGTTTCTTAGGAAATATTTGTGCATCACTAATATTGTAGGTTTGGTTACAACACTATACAGAGTTGCCTGATATCAAACGTGTCATTGTCAACACCCATGCTATTGAACCACAGGCCTGTGAAACATCATGTGCTCTTGAAATTGAATAGAAACTATCAATTCCCTTACTGATTCTAGAACTTTTTAGGCCCTTGTTGAGTTCTTTGGGACCCTTTCTAGAGAGTGGGCAATGGAGTGGTTGAAAGATATAAATTACACTATTGAGCCACATGGTAACATGGTTCATTGATATAAATTACATGTCACAGTTCATTTGTTTACAATATACATGTGATAGGTTTTGAGTGAAATTTACTCAAAAATTAATAACATATACTTATTTTTCGCAATTGGGTTTTAGGAAGCGTATGTCTGTGATTATCCATGATCCACATGGTGAGATTTTACTTTTATGCAAAGGTGCTGATAATGCCATTTTTGAGAGACTTTCTTTGGAAGTAAAGGAGTGGAGATACAAAACACTGGAGCATTTGAAGGAGTATGGAGAAGTAGGCCTTAGAATGTTGGCTTTGGCATATTCAAAACTTAATGAAGAATCCTACTTGGATTGGGAGGCACGTGCATTTAGATGCAGGTCTTGTTGTCTGTTGGCATATTCTTGCATGTTGAATTCAAGTAATAGAGATGAAAACATGAATTCATTCATTGAGATCTCTTTCTATTTCACTTAATCGTAATCATTTTTAACATGTACAGAAGAGATGGATCAAAGCAAAATAGGATATTATTAATTCTGATGAACAAAGTCAAAGTCTGGAACAGTTAGTTGAAGAAATTGAAAGAAATTTAACTCTTATTGGATTGATATTTATGAGTAGATTAAATATGTTAAATAACATTAGCAATTTTGGAACAATGTTTTCGCTTTTGCAGGTCTACCAAGAAATTATGAATAATGTAAAGGATATAGTGAAAAATGTGGTATATTTCTAAAAATGTTGATAATTTGTCAATAGTTCTTTAGACTTTTAAATAATTTTATTTATTTACTAAATATGTTCTTATCCACAAATGTTGTCTCAGACTAATAAGGAATGTGAAAGAGAACAAATTGATTGGGCTTTTTTGAAAAATATTCTTGGCATCTTTGTAGAGATTGGGATGGGTAGCATGGAGTTCTATGAAAAGGATTTCGAAGTACCCATGTTGGAAGAGACTGCTTCTTACTATTCTTAAAAGGCTTCCTCGTGGATTCTAGAGGATTCTTATCCAAATTATATGCTCAAGGTCAATATTGAAAGGGGATTTAGGAAAGGAAACACGATTTGAAAATTTTGCCTTCTATTATGAAAAGGCTCTTTATCTAAAAGTTAATGCATATCAATATTGTACTACAGGCTAAGGAATGTTTGAAGTGAGAAAAAGAGAGAACAAAAATTACTAGAAGTAAGTCTTTATAAAATACACTTTATTTCTATGAGAATTTGTGGATTCAGCCAACCACAAAAATGTTGCTAATAAATAGACATAAAAATTGACTTGCTTGTTTTAGAATTTAGATGTTCATGTTTTGATATTGTCAAGGCTAATTTTTTGTGCTTGATTTTGATATTGTGCTTGATTTTGTTTTAGAATTTAAATGTTCAAGTTTTGAAAAGATAATGTATTTTATTTCTTTCTCAGCTCTGTGTACCATGCATTAGACATCTTCTTCAATATCTTTCTTTAGAAATCATAGATTATAATAACAACATACTATAATGATGTTAAGTGAGGGGTCCATTGCATTTTGTGAAGAATTTTGTGATGCTCTTTTTAAAAATTATAACATGAGAGGAATGGTGACATATGTGCTGAAATCATAAAAAAAACAACATTCTATTTGATGTTAAGAGTGGGGTCTTTAGAGAATTAAAATCATTCATATAATATTTTCTTGTTGATTGGTACAATCCTACTTTCAATCTCCTTGCCTGTTTTAGATATAGCCTAAGATAAACTATTCAGATGACTTTGTGCAAAGTTGATGACAGTTATGATTGCAGCTAAACATACAAGTTTGACTTATGAGAGACTACAGTGTGCTTTTGACATCATGTTGAACTACAAATGATTTGGTTCAAATCCATATAATGCTATATTAAATTTAGGACTTTTTCTTGTTATGTGTTGTGATATACAATTAATATTTGTTGAAATTGCAAGAAGAAGCTTGCATGAAGACTTTTATTTGATAAAAGTGCAAATGATGATCATGAAAGAAGCATATTGATAAAGCTGAAGCAATAAGGTGGTGGTCAGTTCACTTTTAAAATGGAGGGAATGGTATGCTACATCCTACATAAATAAAAAACTCACTCTCATTGCATGACAAGTCACTTCTCTCATGTTTGTGTACTGTTGTAGGTAGTATGATATTATTGTAGCATATCATATCATTTTCCTGACTTAGTAGTCTCAAATGCAAACTTAGCTAGAACTGGTGGCATTGGAATAAAAATATAAGGGCCCAGTAGACCAATGAGCACCATCCCACAACAAGGTGTACAACTACTAATTTTCCAATAATGAGGGAATAACTGTGAGATTGAAGGACAATTGAGATGTTAGTCTACATGCACAGTCCTATTTCAGACATTGCTACAAGGGGATAAATTTGTTCCAATGGTCATCTTAGATGATGAACTGATTAATTTTTTTTCAAACTTGTGGATTGGTGAACATGATATTTTAATAGCAATTTGTTTAATGCAAACACTTGTTCAGGGAGTAGAAATGTTGATCAGGTAGGTCAAAGAAAAGAATATTGAAAAAGTTTAATCACAGTTTTGATAAAGTTCTTGTATTTTAAGATTGAACATAATTTTTAGTTGATTGACACACACACACACACACACACACACACACACACACACACACACACACACACAAACTCAAGAAAATGCTTTCTTTTGATCAGATAAATCTGATCATAAAACAACTTTAAAGGTATACTATTCAATTTTTGTTACACCTTAGCTCTAATTCATGCCACCTTTTGTGTGAATTTGCATTAGCACTAACTTGTGTCCATTGTGACACGTAATCACTCATTCTGAGAATCATCAACCAAAGTATATCAATATTCTTAGCTTCTTTGAGGCATTCTATAAAATAGTTTAACACGCCCTACCTATGATTTGACATTTTACAGGCATCCTGCACTCTCTCATCCTGATGATGGATTATAGAGAGTACAAGATGCATGCAAAATGTCAAATCATACACAAGGTATGTGAACTATTTTATAGAATGCCTAAAAAATATTTACACCCAGGCGTTGGTCAAAATTTTTACCAATGCTTGGTAGTCTTCTACCAACATTGGTTGAAATTTTGACCAATGCTGGTAGAAAACTAGTAGGCATTGGTCAAAATTTCAACCAATGCTTGGGTGTTTTCTACTAGGAATTGGTTGAAATTTTGATCAATACCAGGTAGTTTTTGACCAAGCATTGGTCAAAATTTTGACCACTACCTAGTAGAACTTGCACCATGGCTCTAGAAGGATTTTGACCAACTAGTATGTTGGTTGACATTTCAATGAGATTTTTTTTGACCAACTAGTTGGTCCAAATTTTGACCAACTTGGGTCAAAATTCTAACCAATAATGGTCAAAAAAGGGGCTCAAATGTACTAGTGATACATGTTCAACTACCAAAAAATCATAATGAAAACTCAGATAAAGAGGATCCATTTCCTTATCCTATCCCTAAAGATATCTCTAATTTACTTCATGCTCATTAGGAGAAAAATCTAGAAGTGGATAGAAGTGAATGAGATGATGATTATGAAGAGAAAAATTCAGTCACTCAAATGACCTATGAACAACTATATGCCATAAATAATAGCTAATTTAAATATCAAGGTTAACTCTATATGTCTCCACATTTTTAAAGAGGTGAACCTAGTCAAGCTCAAACAATGGAAGGAATCAAACATAACAATGAACAAGATAAGTAAGATAATGAGAGTGGATAATGGACACTTATGGCTGTAGGAAAGCATTTCAATTTTCCTCTCAAAATAAAAATAGATTCCCATGAATATGCTTTTAATTCACTATCTAAAGCCACTATAGAAAAGGATTTAGATGTTCTTCATAGCTATGAAAACCAAATCAAAGTAGGAGAAGGGTATGGTGTTAGGTTAGATGAGTTAGACTCTATTTATGTCAAAGTGTCCCTCTATAATGACATTCAGTCTCATAGTTATTTCAATGCACCTTTGGATGAAATTGTTCTAGGAATTAACTTTTTAGTCCAAGCTTTTGAGGATCTTTCTATGAAAAAAACTTGAACTAGCTAACTCTTCCCCTTTTATATGCTCAACTGATTGATTATAGGACCAATGATACATACATTAAAGTCCATACGTTCCAAAATGATTATGCTTTAGCATGTTATCTTAATGTTCTTCAGCATTAAATGTCTTCCACTAATGAACCATTGTGAATATGAAATAATTAGACAACAAATATGTCAATCTCAAAAAAAGAAAAAAAATTCTAATAACTAAAACCACACTATGGTGGTATCAAAACCAAAAAGAAAAAGAAAAAGGATGCATCTAAGGGTGAAAAGCTCCTTGAGGCACTCGAAGATGCCCAATGTTTGATGTCACCCTGAATCACTTCTAGGAAAAATCATCAGTTTTAATAGAACCAACACAGCTAGTCAATCTGTGAACTGAAGATAATCCTTAGATCATACACTTATCTTAGCCTCTATAGAGTAAGATAAGAAAGAATTCAAAAAATTATTTATAGATTTTAAATTTATTTTTTTTCATGGACATATTTAGATATGTTTGGTCTTGACCTTGATCTCATTCTACGTCATTTGTCTATTGCACATGGAGTTAAACTTGTGAAACATAAACAAAGGAAAATTCATCCTCACATAGCATTGGTAATCAAGGATAAACTAGAAAAGCTATTGAAGGAAGGATTCATTAAAGCAATAGACTATCCCGAGTGGATCTCTAATATTGTGTCACTATCTAAACTTTCTAAATCTATACTGTTCTAGATGGATTTTAGATATTTGAATAGGGCATGTCTAAAAGAAGATTTCTACTTTCTAATATTAACATGATAGTAGACATGACCACTAGGTTTGAGGTGTATTCCTTGATGGATGGATTTTCTAGATATAATCAAATAAAAATAGCACTATAAAATCAAGAAAATATCATTCTCACTTGCACATTTGCTGAAAATTCTATTGGAATATCATTCCCTTTAGTCTAAAGAATGTAGGAACACCTTATCAATGTGCCATGATGATTATATTTCATGATATGATGCACAAGACAATGGAGGACTTTGTAGATGATAATTTAGATAAATTCATGAAAATAAACACACATCTCATAGATATGAGTATAATTTTATATTAAATGGAATAATTAAGATTAAGAATCAATCGAAAGAAGTTAATATTGAAAGATACATCTAGGAAAATCTTGGGCTAAATTGTATCAACTAAATAAATTGAAGTGGATACTAAATTGGTGAAAGCTATAATGGATATGCAACCCCCCTAGAAATATTAGTTAGATGAGAGGTTACAAGGAAGGGTTCAATCTATTAGGAGGTTATATCATAGTTGGAAGAAAAGTCACAACCATTCACAAAACTCTATAGAAGGGTATCACCTATAAATAGAATGAAGATTGTGAAAATAAGTTGAATAATCTAAAAGAGTATCTTGAAAATACCAATCATGATGCCTCTTGTCCAAGGGAAACCATTGATTTTGTATGTCTTTGGAACTACCACATTATTGGGGGCATTATTAGCATAGCAAGATGATAATAAAAAGAAATTATCCATTTACTATATCAATAGAACTTTGGTTTCATATGAAAGAAAATATACTATCATCTAAAAGTCTTTCTTAGCATTTGTCTTTACTTATTAGAAGCTTAGGCACTACATGTTGTCTCATCCTATTGAGCTAATGGTAAAGATTGACCCATTTAGGTATTTTTTGAATAAAAAAACATTAACAAGATGGTTGGATAAATGGGGTTGTGATCCTTAGTGACCTTGACATTGAATATGTTGACTAAAAAGATATTAAAGGATAGGTTATTATTGATTAGTTGGTTGAAGAACAATTAAATGATGATCAACCTTTAAACATTGAATTCCATGATGATTCTATAGTGCATTTCACATACAAACATGAAAGAAGTTCTTTGACAACTCTTTCATAAAACAAATATCTAGTACATGAACTTTGTTTACCACACCTTAATAATACTCTTTTACCGAGGCATACAAGATATACTTGTATTAACAATATAGTAGAATATAAATCCTAGGTTAATAATCATTAGGTGAAAAGTGGATGAATTGCATATCTACAGGGATTTACAATTGGTTATCAATCAAGTAAATGATGTCTAATGATGGTAGAGAATCTAAATAATTATTCTCTTTATGTAACTTTTCAATAGATTCCTAGAGTTGGTAACAATGTGGAAAATGTTATAGAAACTCTTTCCTCCATGCTACAGATGCAATAGAAGAAGTTCCATTATGAGTTCTTGGTGGAGATGTTACTCTACCCTACTTACAATTCTCTTGATTCCCAAATGATCTTTTCTATCATAGGACATTATTCATCCTGCTACCATCATACTTATTCTAATCTTTGTGATCAAATAATCCCTAAAATTCTTACTCAAAATAATAAATGTCATCTTATCTAAAATTCTTCATAGTATTTAATCATAGTAGACAACTTATATATATGAGGTTAGGATAACACCTTACTTAGGTGTCTAGAATATGATGAGTCTAAATGCATGTTATTTGAAGTACATGAAGAACTTTGTGGATCTTAATGTTTTGACATTCACTAAGAAACTACTTAGGGTTCACTACTATTGGCTCAATATGGATAATGAAGCTATTAAATTATTTGAATCTTACAAGAAGTACCAACCTCAAGGTAATATGATCCATGATCTATCCAAGGAGCTAATATCATTAATCATTTATTGGCCTTTGATCTAATAGGATAGATTTACCCATCCTCCTCCGATGGACACAACTTCATTATTACATCTACAAAGTGGGTAAAGGCATTACATCTTATTGAAGGCATGGGAAAATAAGCATAAATGTTCATCTTGAACTATATAATTTTTAGACATGGCATTCCCTTTTCTATCATCATAGATAATAGGGTATAGTTTAAAAACAAGGACATCAAAGAGCTCTATGTTGATTTAAAGATTATGCAATATTAGTGTTCCATTTACTATCCTTAAGGTAATGGAAAAGTAGGAGCATCAAATAAGACCATATTGAAAATCTTGTATCAAATGATGAACAAATTTGGACTAGATTTGCACCTTTAATCTAGCTCTATGGGCTTATTAGACTAGTATTAGATCACCTACTAGGGAAATGCCCTTTGCTTTTCTGTATGGAGCAAAAGTTGTATTACCTATTGGTGTTAACATTCCCACTAAGAAAGTTTTTCTAAGAGGTATTATTACTAATAGTAATTACAAAATATCTAGGATACACAAGCTTGAACTATTGGATGAACATCATCAAGTGGCCTTTGATCATCTGTTAGCTTATTAAAAATGAATATCTAAGAGTTATAACAAGAAAGTAAAGCCATAAGAATTTAAATTAGGTGATCTCATTCTAAGAGAGAATCCAAAGAACCAATAAAACATACAATAAAAGGGTAAGTTTGAACCTAACTGAGTGGGTCTGTATATTATTACTGTAGTCTTTAGATCAAACATTTATTAGCTTTCAACTGCCAAAGGAGAACAAATTTGAGAGCCTATCAACCGTTCATTTGACAAAATTCGACAACTAAAATTATAAGAAGATTTTAAATATATCTACAAGTCTTGAAAAAATCCTAAAAATAATATTTTCCTAGTGAAAACCTAGCAATAGGTGCCTTGATTATATTAAAAAATGCTAAAAATTAAAAGAGAAAAAAATGGAAAAAGAAAGAAAAGAACAAAAAATTAAAAAGAAGAAAAGGTTCCTTAGTGAAAACTTGGCAAATAGCCATCTTGGTAGCAAAAATAGAGTCTCTGCCAAGAAGGTGAAAACTTGGTAAACATGCACCTCTTATACCAAAAAACCTTAACCTATCAATGCATCCCTTGGATGCTTCACTTATTTCCTTTGCTTGCTAGTTTCATGCTTTTGAGTTCTTTTTTCTTTACTACATTTCCTATTTTCATCCACTGGTTTAGCTTGTGTATAGGTTTAAGTCACTTTTCTTGACACTATTGGTTTGTTTAAGAACCTTCTATCTAGACACAAAAAAACAAATTCTTGTGGCTTAGCATTAAACCAATTTTGGGTCTGTCAAATCCAACACCTAGATAAATTTCATCCACTTCCAAATCAATTTTGGGTCTATATTTTCCATAATCAAAATCTACATTTACTTTCCCATCAAACCCAAAATGCATAGCCATTTTTCCATTGAATTAAAAACCTCCTTTCCTTCATCACTCCAACACCCCTCAAGGTGTGTGCCAATGTTGACCTTATCGTCCTTTCCATATAATCATACATAAGCCTTCCAATACCTCATTTATTATTCAATTCCTATGTTTCATACTTCCATCCATTCATTTTCATAAACCCCTATCTTCCTTTATCCAACCATCCATTCTATCTCCTTTTTCATTACCCTACCAACATCTTTGAGCATACCACCAAAAGTCATCATCCATTATTTCACATATTTCAAGAGAAATTTCTAAAGAAAAAAATGTGTGACTCATTTCTCTATGTCCTATTATGAGTCTACCATCTTTCTAATTTTTTTTTTTTGAAAAATATAAATAATAATTGTCCAATAGTAAAAACCTGGCAAATGGGTGCCTTAGGATAGTACCATGATGAATTAAACCTAGCACACATGCGTCATGCATAAGTTGTGAACTTCTTGCATTACATACTTGGGGGAAAGTTCCATCCATATCTTCCTATCATATCATATCCATTTCACTTCTTCCATTATCTTATATCTCTCATATACCTTATCTTATCAACATCTATATCCCCCTTTTTCCTACCTTGATCTTTACATGGATAAGAATATGTTGGTAGTGGGCCAACATTCCTTATAGGATTCATGACATGGCTTAACTGCCTCTTGTGGTTCTATAAGAATGTTGGTAGTATTGGGTATTGACAGGTCAATCTTTTGGTGCAATGATAACCCTGGCCTTTCTAACAATTGGTATTAGAGCTTGGTCATAGGTTGAAATCCCATAGGCCATAGTGAGTGACACTAGGAGGATGATTGTTGGTAGTGGGAAATCATCCCTCATAGGATTTGTAACATGGCTTAATCACCTCTTGTGATTCTATAAGACTATTGGTTGTATCGGGTATTGACAGGTCAATCTTTTGGTGCAATGGCAACCCTGGCCTTTATTCTCCCTAGAAGCATCAAATGTCTTATCTACTTCATGTTGTCCACATCCTTTTGGTCCATATCCCTTATCATATCCACATCCCTTTCATCCATGTCACTTATCCTATCTATATCCCTTTGGTCCGTATTACCTATCTTATCATAACCTTCCATCCATATCCTTTTCCTTGATCTTTCTTTCCCTATTCATGTCTTAACACTATCCTATCCAAATCCCTTTCTTGATCTTGATTGAAAATAAAGATGTAAAAATGCAAATATGTTTTCAAAATCCTCTTGACATGCCCATTACTACATTTCATGCCAATCAATACTATATTTTATTACCCTATCTTGTCATGTCCAATCTTTGTGCTTGGTAAGAAATATGTTATCACATCTTATGGATAGTCCTTAACATCAAAACATCTCCTAGACATACTAAGAAACCTTTTCTCTTCATCCATCTAACAACCTATCCATAAATCCATAATTTCCTTTCCTTGCTAGACATTGGAGGCAATCTTAAATATCCTTAAAAAAATTCAAAAAAACATTAAGATATCTAGAAAAAAATTCTTATTTTTTTTTTTCCAAAAAATGTGCACAAAAAATCCTTCAAAAACATTTAGAAAGTGACCTAAAAAAATTCTTAATTTTTTTCCTTCAAAAATGTCCTCAAAATTTCCTTTACAAACATTCAAAAAATGACCTAAAAATTCCTAAAATACTTGAAGACAATGATAAAAAACATCACATATGATCTTGAATTTTTTTCAAAAAACTAGAACATATCAAAATACTTACAATAAAATATCTTTCATGACAAGAAAAATGTGATGATCAAACATGAAAAATAATCAAACAACAAGCTTAAAAAACAAAAATGGACATCAGACACATCAATCAATCAAATAAAACATCAATTCACTCCAATAAACAATCAATAAGGTTGTTGCCAAAGGTCTTTATGTTAGTCCATTATTGATTTATCTTTCATGATTATGTTCATATGTTCATTAAGAATACTGCTAAGTGGTGAGAGAGGCTGTGATGGTTCATAATCTTTCTTTTCTTTTTGTTGTTATTTGTAGAGAATTTCAATAAAATTTTGGGGCAAGGATGATGTACGTTGAATGTGATAAGAATTTTCAAGCATCAGGTAGCCCCACACACACATGATCTGAGATAACCTTAGAATGATATTGAACCATTGCCTTTCTATTTTTTTTGTTAATAAGATATAGCAGTAATAGTATCTAGATGGTCAATATTTGAGTGCATTTATATCTCTTTCTTTCAATAATTTACAATGATGAAAATCTGTGAAAATATCTAAGAACGACTCAATACACCATCCAACTTGATAACATAAGTTCAATCATATCTCTTAATTCATTCTTGTCAATAATTTATGCTTCTCAATAACGTTTCTTCTATCAATAAAATGAATCAATATATTAGTTTGTCAATATTTCCAAATCTTAATATCAAATTATCAATCAATCAATTATCATATGTCTTACACAATATATATCTTTCATGAAGCCAAACATTGTCACTTGTTTTATACATGGTATATCTTCCTTAAAATTGGACACTATCACTAGTCTTACATAGGATGAGTGTTGGAAATATAAGAGGAGTAACTAAGAGGGGAGGGGTGAATTAGTTACTAAAAATTAATCCTAGATCCCTTTTGATGTAAGTACAAAATGCAAACAAATAACTAAATATTGCTGAAGCTCAGTAAACACATAGAGTGTTGTAACTTGATAGTAATTGGATTAGCTCAGTAAAAGATTAACATAAGAACCATTAGATGTTATCTATGATTACCATTACTTTAACTTAGTTGAAAACACATAAAGTGAATAGCATGAACACATTTGACGCTAGGATTTAACATGGAAACCCAATTTGGGAAAAGCCACCAATTGCAACTAGTTACTAATTTTCACTCTTCTAAAGTGGGCCCTATTAGGAGCCAACCCTCTTAAAGGTTACAAAACACACTGTTAGGTATGACCTTGATAAATGATTTAATCACCCTATTAAGAGTGGCTTGGTTAGAGGTCTTGAGAACAATTCAATGGAACTTCCACCTTGTTAGATTATTTTTAAATAGCTATTTAGCCAACTCTGTTAAGAGATTTAGATCATTGCTACAATGGTTAGAGAGTAACAATGAAATGATCTAATTTGAATGCAACTTAATTGCTAATTTTAGATCTCTGTTTTGGCTTTTACTTGATCCTTCTTGATCAAACATGACTTTGCTAAACCACAAGGATATTTTACTAATCCTTCAAATTTGCTTCCCTTGCTTACAATAGATCTTCAATCACATCATCACAATTCGTACATTCACTTGCATTCACTTGCACACTTGCTTGCACACTTTCTTGCACTCACTTGTAGACTTGCTTGCACACTCTCTTGCACTCACTTTGAAAACACAACTTGAGCTTATACTTGTAGAAGTTGTGAAAGTCAACTTCACAATTTGCCAAGATCACCTGCATGCAAATAACATGCTGAAAAGAAATCGAAGAAGGAAAGGTAGGGCTTGGAGAATCTCAATAGTGTGAGAGAAATTATATTGCAATAATAAAAAATGAAATTTCTATACAAAAATACAATGGGAGAGACTATTTATAAAGGCCTCTAGGTAGCTTCTATAACAAGCTAGAAAGTGCTAAGAGATAAGTGTGATAACTAAGCATACATCCACAAAAGGCAGATTATCCACCATGTAGGTGAGAAGATAAATATGACTAGGTAGGAAAAAAATCCCAATATTGTCAACAACTCCTAGATGACATCTAATAACTAAATTCATTTATCTAAGTAAACTTAAGTAAAGTGTAAATAATAATAATTTACTCTAACACCCCCCCACCCCCCCTTAAGTGCAACTTAGGGGAATGCACTTAAGCTTACAAAAGCTAAGATGAAATGTAGAATGGGTCCCAAAAATGAGGCCATGTTAGGTACACATGTACAAATGCAACCTCTAAAAATGGGGAAAGAGGGAAAAGCTCATGGGAAAAATCCTTCCCCAAAAAGAGGTAAGTAGAAACATGCTGAAAAAACATGAAGGAAGGCATCAAAAAGACCCCCCAAGCAAAAATTCCACTAGAAATAGCTGAAGAGACTCTCTTGAAACCATAAGTACAACCAGCCCCCCCCATGAGAGATAGAAAGGACACCAACACCCTCTAGAATAATGGAGCCCTTGGATAAAGAATCGAACCAATGAAACTCCAATGCAGAGGAAACAAGGGAATAAAACAAGAGAACCCTTGAATGAGGGGGGAAATTGGAAGGCCTAGCTAATGCTCAAAGGAGAAAACATGAGGATCCTGAAAGAGAATCCGCAATGCAAGTGTGCTGACATTGTCATGAAAGAGGAGATGAATGTCCTTTGTAGAATCTACAATAGGTGCACCTAGAGGCTCAATGAATCAAGGTGGAGGATTAGGTAGAGTAGAAGAAGAATCCTACTGAAGAGAAAAGACCTCAACTGGATGTGGTGTGGAAGTCAAAACAGGGATCTCAAGAATAATAAAAAAGTTCAAGTATCCTAACTACAACACATGATGTTCCTGCAAAAGAGAAGAAGTGTGCTCTGACAATGGAGATAGTGGACCAAAGTGTGAGAAGGTGTAGAGATGAGTGGAATGATCAATTGTTCCTATAGCAATAAGACCTCCTATTGCACAATCCCAAATGAACACTGAATCTGCAGTAAACTCAACTATCTTCCCTGATCCATTGCGTGTAATCTAAGAAATCAAGAGAAGGTTTGCAGATAGAGATGGAGCATACGATACATTTGAAGGTGCCATCTTGAATGCTAACTAAACCTTTCTTGTAGACTTGTAGGGTAGTGTTATTCCTCATGAGAATATGAGGAATGGGAGAAGCCTCAATAATGGAGAAGACACCTTGAGAAGATGTCATATGGTGAGAAGCACCTAAATCCAGTATCCAAGGGACCTGGGAAGGGGATGCAATGGATGCCTATAATGCATGCCCTATCCAAAATCTGGTGTAGATGTGGAAGAAGACTGAAAGGCAAACCCCTATGAGGTAGAAGAGGATGAAGAGGAAATAGTTCTCTTATGAAGAAGAGCTTGCAAATCTGTAATCTATTTCTCATAACCATCAAATCATTTCTAAAAACAACGTGACTCATCATGAGGTCCCTTTTGACAATAGGAACATGGAGGACTCTTACTATTCTTTTTCTCCTTCTTCTTAGAAGAAGATGATGGACTAGTAGAGTGTTGAGAGGAATCTGATATCTACTTCAACTTCTACTCTTGTGTATCCTTGGCAAGCAATGTCTATGATTGTGAACCTATAAGTGAATCCATCTAAGTGCTCTTGGATTGTTCTCATGTCACCAATCACAAAATGTCTCAAAAGAAGGCATCTAATGTTCGGTATCCAAGGCATCCATTGTGGAGTGGAAAGTGGAAGAAAATATCTAATTCTATCCTCTCAACTTTGAGAGTATAAAAAAAAACACTCATCATCTGGTTAGTGAGTAGATTGTCTTTCTTTCTACACAATGACAATTTACTCTATGCCCAGGATTTTAGAAAGTACAAAGATGTTCACAATAGTTGAGAAAACTTCATATTATTTGTTTTCTCTCTATATTTAAAGGTTAAGATTCCTTTGAAATATTTATCAATGAATTCAAAACTAATTTTTCACTTTTTCCAGAAAGTGTGTAAGGACTCACACATACTCTTGGGTAATGAGGTAACAATTCATTCATGCAATAAAGGAAAAATGAGTCACAAAATTTCTTATAAAACACTTTTTGAAAGAAAATAATGATATAAGAACTTCTTAATAATCATTCAAGAAATTCAACTAAAATAAACCACAATAGAAATAGCAACAGATGTATTCAATCAATAAATCAAAGTTCACAAAGTAACAATGATTTAAACACTTTGAACACCAAGTTTCAAAGTCAGAACCAAGATGATATGTGTGTGTATATATATATATATATATATATATATATATATATATATATATATATATATATATATATATATATATACAAACTTCCTTCATGTACATAGTCATTCAAAAGAAGGTATATATATATATATGTGTGTGTGTGTGTGTGTGTGTGTGTTGTCTATCAATTGCTACTAAAGTATCTAATTATGAAAATATTTTCTAGCTATCTATTCTAACCTCTAATTAGTTCAATGCCCCAACATTTATAGTTTCATTGCAAATCCAAAAGGCCTCCATAAAACCCTTTCCATTTTGATTCAAATAGTTAAGATATGAACAAAAAATAATTATTTAAAATGGTTACAGAAACATGACTGGAAGTAACTATCCCAATCAAACTTCATCGCCAGTCTTTTCTTCTTCACCCATGGTTTGCCTCACCAATTTCCAAGTTTTGAAGGTGTTCATGAACTCTTGCATCATGTGGGAATGGGGGTTCTTCAAACTCAACAACTTAGCCCTACACACATCTTTTTTCCATTTAAATTCCTTGATTTTTAGGCTTTGACATGGCATGAGATCCCTGTTTAGACATAACATAGATTCGATATTTGCTAGTGTGGTGAAATCACTAGGAGTAGGTGATTCATTATCTTTGGTCTTTTCAAAAACATCATTGAAGCTCTTTGTTAATGATTTGGAATCCATGTTCCCATCATCAAATTGAAGAATTCCTATAGGGTTTACTATGTTCATGTCCTTAAGAAGCTCCTCGTGCATCCCAACAATCTTGCTTTCAGTAGATTGTATCTCTTTAATTGTTTCTTTATAAATCAATTCTTTCTAGCCCATGTTATTTTTCATGATGAACAACATATAGGAATCCACATTTTTCATCAAATTATCACTTAGAAACTTAAGCACTCCAAATATTTCAACTTTAGTTACCTAAAAAAAACTACTTGACACCGGCTCCGTTCAGTTTCCAAACCTAGAATCAGAGTTTGAATCTCTCCTAAGAGCGTTTCTCCTTTAGCATACATAGTGGTGAATTCTAAGATAAACTTGTTACCTTCTTTGTTAATAGCACTCACTCAATCCTACATTGTATCTAAAAGTAGCTTCCCCTTTTGCATCTATTTTACCAATTGCTGGCTATCTATAGAATTAGGGTCAAATGATTTAGGAGCTTGAACAACCAGTAAGGCTCTGAGATTCATCAAAGAATCAATATAAGCAACCATAGTTGCCACTAAGGCCTTGAGTTCCTTTTTCTCCCTACTATCCTTTTCAGACTAGTTTAACATATGATCAGCAAAAAACTTAAAGAAATTATCGCCCATATTTCTATTGATGGTTCCAAGTTCAATAGAAGTAACTTTGAAGCCTTCGCTGTCAATTTCTCTAGATTCAAATTTTTGCTTATACATATCCAGCTCTTCTGCAATCTTCCCAGTTACTGGGTCTTTGATTAAATGGGCATCAATTTTCATCTTTTTCACTTTGGAACCATGTGCTACATATTTTTTTACAATGTCTTTCACAATCGTACATACTAGCTGCAAATTTCTTTTCTTGCTGACTGAGCCTGACAACCAAGATGGGACAATGGGGCTAGTGGAGATTCCCTGGGTATTTGGGTAGAGGTCATGAATTTAGGCTGGTCCACCCTAGGAGATTCAATAAACTTCACATCACCATCAAGATTTTCTAAGGAACCAAAACCATCATTTGAATCTTGTCCTTGAGTCAACATCTCTTCCTTTTGAACTTCTTGTTGCATGAGGGCTTCAAACTTAGTTTTAGATCTGGTTTAGGGAGCCATGTTTTGTGTGAGTACTGACATCATTTTGACTACTTTCATGCTCTGCCTCCTTATCCAATTATCTATATGAGTGAGAATGGATCTAGTTCTCAGATTTATATCATCTTACTCTCCTTGATTCCAATCCACTTCCAATTGTCTTAACTCATTGGCTTTGTTCCACCTAGGTTCAATAATATTTGAACCATCTTCAATTACTCCTTCAAGTTGAAATTTCAATTTGAGGGAATCGATCTGTTGAAGTATCAATCTTGAATGGTCCTTTTTTAACACTTCTTATTCATTCTTATAGTCTTTCCATATATCCTCTAGGTGTGAGATTATGGATGACTAACCTTTTAGACCAAGAACTCAAGCTACAAATCCCTTACTATCAAAATCCCTTCTTCCCTGATAAGACCCAAAACCAAAGCTGAGCAAATTGGTTCTTATGACTAAAGCATTGATCATGCTGCTACAAGTCAAATGGCAAAACTTGATAGGAAACACTGACTCATAATTTTCTTGCAAGAAATTATCTTTAATAATAGAGAATAGTTTCCTAAGACCTTAGCTAAGAAAAAAATAGTCAAGTGCATAGCATGGTAACCTTATGGGCTCATTTTTGAACCCACCTATTCTTAAATAGGTGAACTTTGGGAACTATATGTAATAGCTTCCATAATTTTGAATAAGTTTTTGAGCCTCTAAGGAAAACCTAAGCATGGGTGACTTTTTCAAAGATAAATGTACAGTTTCTATCAATACATCATGCACCTTTCTAATATTTTCCAACACTTTATCTCTTTGCAATAGGGGACAATATTGATAGATTGTTATTTCTTTAGTCCAAATCTCATGGGGTAGGGAAATGAGATTACTGACACAAGCAATGTAGTATGTGTTGGAAATGAGAATGAAGTAACTGAGAGGGGGAGGGGGTGAATCAGTTACTACAAAAACATTTCACAGTCCCTTAGATGTCTAAAAGTTTGATCTATTTTACAGATTACTGAAACTTGATATTGCAACAAATAATCATTAAGAACTGATATCAAAACAATTCAGCAAACTCAAACACTAGAGACACTAGATTTAATGTGGAAACCCAATATGGGAAAAAAAACCAATGTAACTAGTTACTGTTTTTCACTCTTCTGAAGTGAGCCCTGTTAGGAGCCAACCCTGTTAAAGGTTACAAAACACACTATTAGGTGTGACCCTGTTAGAGGATTTAATCACCCTGTTAGGAGTGGCCTTGCTAGAGGTCTTTAGAAAAATTCAACTGAACTGTCACCTTATTAGAGGATTTACAATAGGGTTGTTAAACCCACTCTGTTAAGAGATTTTGAGTTCACTGTTACAATGGTTAGAAAGCAACAATGAAGTGACCTGATATAATGTGCAACTTATCTTTTGCTGATTACAGATCTCTGTTCAGCTTGATTGGATCCTTACTGATCAAATATAACTTTGCAGCTCCTTCAATGCATCTGATCCTTCATCAAACTTCTTCAACATTCGCTCTTATGTTCAATATTCGCTCATTCCATATCCATACATTCGCACTCTTATGCATCCAAATTCTTACATCTCACGAATTCACAACTTGATCTTTCATATATACCTTATAGATTATCTTAGTCGGCTCTAATCACTGACCAATAATCAAACGAATACAATGGTCGGCTAGAAATAATTAAAATTACAAACTAACAAATCCCTTTACTGGCCGACACTGCTTGGTTAATACTGTTCAGAAAATAATTCTTGTGTTAATCGAATGAGCTCGGTTAATATAGCGAACTCCGTGACATCCCTTCAATCGCTGGGAGAACTCGGTAAGTATAGATGACTAAGTGAGCTCGGTAGAAACTGTCTTTGCCAAATTCCCTTTGGACACCGAGTGAACTCAGTAAACACTGAATTTCATTTGTTTACCTTCCCAGATCGGTAAACACTAACTTTTCTTCGGTTACCTTCCCAGCTCGGTAAACACTAACTTTTCTTCGGTTACCTTCCCTGCTCAGTAAACACTAACTTTTCTTCGCTTACCTTCCCAGCTCGGTAAACACTCTGTCACAGTTTCCTTCGATCACCGAGTGAGCTCGGTAAGTACTGAACTTCCTTCGTTTAACCAAGTTAGCTCGGTAGAAGCTATCTTTATAGTGTAATATACAGCAATGCTCGGTAGACTCTATAAACGACTATGCTTACCTTTTGAGCTTGGTAGACTCTGTCTGATGACTTGATATGACATTTGTGTAACATCAAAGACAACACTCAATTAACCAATTGTATCCAAAAATCTCCCTCTTTGGCATTGATGGCAACACAACATGTCATAGCAGAATGAAATTTGAAAGCAAGTCCTTCTCTTAGTGCAGCACTATATGTCAACATAATACTTCTCCCTCTAAGATAGAAACTTCTCCCTCTTTTAGTAATCTCCCTCTGTGAAGGAATTGTATAACAGAAAGATATGACAATTTTATTCTCCCTTTACAAATGCTTACAAATTTCAGAATAGGTATTACAGTTTTACTCTCCCTCTTTGACAACACATGCCAAAGACAATATAACATAGTAAAAGCTCTTTTCGTATGCCAAAAGTACTTCTCAACTAGATTACAGTGTACCTCATGTATAGATTCATATGCAATGACTTCAATACTCTGCTGCATCAACTTGATTGATTTTCAACTTGTCATAGGTTGATGCATCACTTAAAACTTTATTTTAGTGAACTTCAGATAGGGGAATAACCCCTAACTTACCTCTAAGATATAAAAATGCATCCTTAGACAAGGGCTTTGTGAATATATCAGCAATTTGTTCCTTTGTGTGGACATATTCCATTCTAATCTCCTTGTCTTGTACCAATTCTCTGACAAAATGATATTTGGTTGCAATATGCTTGGTCTTGGAATGCATCACTAGATTCTTGGATATATTGATTGCACTTGTATTATCACAGAACAGAACAACTGGTTCTTTGATTTCCATCTTCATTCCTTGCAATAGTTGCTTAAACCAAACAATATTAGAACAATTTACTGCTGCAGCAACATACTCTGCCTCTGCTGTAGATTGGGATGTACAATTTTGCTTTTTGCTTGTCCAAGAAACCAATCTCTTTCCAAGAAAGAATGCTCCTCCACTTGTGCTTTTTTTGTCATCAAGGTTCCCTGCCCAATCAGCATCAGTAAAAAATTTCAAATCCAAATTACCTCCAAATTTGTACCATAGCCCATAATCTTCAGTTCCTTTCAAATATCTCATTATTCTCTTGATTGCCATCAGGTGAGTTTCTCTTGATTTTGCTGAAAATCTTGCAACAATACCAACTGCGAGAGCAATATCTGGCCTGGTATGAACTACATACTGTAATTTTCCAATCATAGATCTATACAATGTTTGATCTACCTCTTTGGATTCATCATCTTTTGTAAGTTTCAATCCAATACACATAGGAGTTCCAACAGGTTTATAGTCCTCCATACCAAACTTTTTAAATATCTCCTTGATGTATTTTGACTGAGTGATGAAGATGCCATTCTTATTTTGTTGGATTTGAAGACCAAAAAAGAATTTTATCTCACCAAACATAGACATTTCAAACTCCTTGTTCATTTGTTCTGAAAATTCTTTGCAAAGATCATCATGCCCTGCGAAAACAGTATAATCTACAAATATTTCTGCCAAGACAATCTTATAATTTGGACCTTCCTTTATATACAAGCTACTATTATCATTAGCTCTTTGAAAACCAATCTGAATAAGATAATTATGCAATCTTTCATACCATGCTCTAGGAGCTTGTTTTAGACCATACAGTGCCTTGTGTAATTTGTAGACCATGTTCCTTTTATCTGGATCAACAAAACCTTCAAGTTGTTCAATGTAAACTTCTTCATCCAGTATTCCATTGAGGAATGCTGACTTGACATCCATCTGATAAACTTTGAATCCTTTGTGAGCAGCATATGCAAGTAAGGTTCTAACTCCTTCCAATCTTGCAACAGGAGCAAAAGTTTCTCCATAATCTATACCTTCTTCTTGTGAGTATCCTTTGCATACCAATCTAGCTTTGTTTCTAGATACCTTACCATCTTCAGTCAACTTGTTTCTGAATACCCACTTGGTTCCAATTATATTCTTGTCTTTAGGCCTGGGTATAAGAGTCCATGTCTTGTTTTTCTCTATCTGTTCTATTTCCTCATTCATTGCCTCAATCCAACTATCATTTGCCAGTGCATCATTAATAGTTCTAGGTTCAAAATCAGCAAGTAAACAGGTATTTTTCAACTTACTTCTTGTCAAGGTTCCTTCAGATTTGTCTCCAATGATCTGATCTGGTGCATGATTTATTCTAACATATTTTGCTAATACAGGTTCCTTGCCTCTTGAATGAATTTCATTGTTGTCCTTCTGTACTTCAGATTCTTGCTGTTCTGGCTCGATAGATATTGGCTCGGTTGATTCAGACTCAGTAGACACTTGCTCGGTAGTGTCTGAAAGTTACTGAGGCTCGGTTTGAACTATTTGCAACTCGGTTACTGAAGACTCAGGACTTGAGGATTCTTGAGTGAACGGTATACTTGGTATAGTATCTGGTTCAATGTAAACAAATCTCTTGTAGTCTTCAGGTACCTTTTTGCTTTCTTCTTCTGATTTGTCTGCAAACTCATCAATTTTCACATGGGCACTTTCTATGACCTTTTGAGTGGATAGATTTAAACATCTATATGCTTTTATTTTGCAAGAATATCCCAAAAATATTCCATCATCACCTTTTACATCAAATTTTCCTTTTCTAGATTCTTTCAAAATATAACATTTGCTTCCAAATACTTTTAGATAACTTACATTGGGTTTGTGGTCATACCATAATTCATAGGGAGTCTTGAATGAGTCCTTTTTCAGCTGTACTCAATTTAATGTATGAACTGCAGTGCTGATGGCTTCCTTCCAGTATTTGATAGCAATGTTCTTTTCTATCATCAGGGTTCTTGCACAATCCATAATGGATCTATTTCTTCTTTCAGCTATTCCATTTTGTTCTGGAGTTCCTGGTGCTGAAACCTATCTTTTAATACCTCTTTCAATGCAGAAGTTATTGAATTCATGTGAAATGAATTCACCACCTCTGTTTGACCTTAAACATTTTAGTCTTTTCCCTGTTTCTTTTTCTACTCTTGCCAAATACCATTTGAATTTCTCAAATGCTTCTGATTTATTTCTTAGATACATGACAGTCATCATTCTTGAGTAATCATCAACACAAAGAATGAAAAATTTCTCTCCAGTATAGCTTTCTATTCCAATAGGTCCACATAAATCAGTATGCACAATTTCTAATATATCTTCAGATTGATAGTTTTTACTTTTAAAACTAGTCCTTCCCATTTTACCAATCTGACAGTTCTTGCATAGACCAACCTCAGGTTTCTTAATGTTAGGAATGCCTCTTACTTTCTTGAATTTTCTTATTTTTATCAAATTATCAAAATTGACATGACACAACCTTTTATGCCATAACCAACTCTCTTCAATTTGAGCAATAAAACATGAGCATTCACCAAGTTCTAGATAGAGTAAGTTACCTTTAGTTTGGGTGCCAGATCCTATTAGCTTTCCTTGCTCATTCAACAATCTTGCCTTTCCATGAATGAATTCCACCTTGAATCCAGTATTGAGTAATTGTGCCACACTTAGCAAATTATGTTTGAGACCTTCAACCCAATAGGCATTATTACAAACAAGTTCTTTGGTTAGACAGATTCTTCCTCTTCCTTTTATGAAACGAGGTTCATTATTACCAAACCTTACACTGCCACCATCATAATCTTCAAACTGATCAAACTTAGTTTTATCACCAGTCATATGATGTGAGCAACCACTGTCTATAATCCATGTATCATTCTTACTTATATGAGAGATAAGAGCAATTTTATCTTCCTCATCATTGTTAGAGTCATCTTTAACAGCAATATAAACAATTTCATCCTCACTATTATCAGAATCTTCAGAATTTTCAGCCATGAAACATGATTTCTTACCTTTGTTCTTGAATGATTTGAAATCTTTCTTGCCATTCCATTTATGATCCTTCTTTTCATCATTGTTCTGCTTGTTCGGGCACCTAGCTGCAATATGACCAATTTCTTCACATGAAAAACATATTAGAGGAACTTTACCTTTATATTTTCCTCTGCCTCTAGAATATTTCTTTGCTAGAAGAGCTTCACATCTTCTTTCCTGAATTGCAGACACTCTGATTGCATAAACGGGAAGCAAGGTTCTAAGAACTTTGCTTATAACTGTTTCTCCTTTGATGTCACCACCAGCTGCCCTGATTGCACTTACACATGCTTTTGCTCTTTCAACATACTTTGCAATATTTTCATCCTCTCTCATCTTCATTTGATCAAATTGTCCTCTTAGAATTTTTGCTTTTGCTCTTCTCACATTGTCATCCCCTCCATAGATTTCTTTTAGCTTGTTCCACATGTCAAAGGCAGTTTTGCAGTCCTTAATGTCATCAAATTCTTCATAGCTGAGAGCAGATGCTATGTCTATCATCATGTTGTTGTGAGTTTTCTTTTGAGCAATATCATTGACTGACAGTGTGCCAGAAGGTTCTTCATATTCTTCTTCAAGATATTTCAGTCCAATATCACCAATAGTAGCCAGATGAAGTTTCATCGGTCCTTGCCATGCTGAGAAGTTATCTCTATTAAGTTTTGGAATTTCTCTTTTGTAAGACATCTTGATCTTTTGCTTAGATCCTTGAAATCTTCTCCTGCAAGTACCAAAAGCTCTGATACCAATTGTTGGAAATGAGAATGAAGTAACTGAGAGGGGGAGGGGGTGAATCAGTTACTACAAAAACATTTCACAGTCCCTTAGATGTCTAAAAGTTTGATCTATTTTACAGATTACTGAAACTTGATATTGCAACAAATAATCATTAAGAACTGATATCAAAACAATTCAGCAAACTCAAACACTAGATACACCAGATTTAACGTGGAAACCCAATATGGGAAAAACCACCAATGTAACTAGTTACTATTTTTCACTCTTCTAAAGTGAGCCTTGTTAGGAGCCAACCCTGTTAAAGGTTACAAAACACACTGTTAGGTGTGACCCTGTTAGAGGATTTAATCACCCTGTTAGGAGTGGCCTTGCTAGAGGTCTTTAGAACAATTCAACTGAACTGTCACCTTGTTAGAG
Source organism: Cupressus sempervirens (assembly GCA_028749045.1). Taxonomy (NCBI): domain Eukaryota; kingdom Viridiplantae; phylum Streptophyta; class Pinopsida; order Cupressales; family Cupressaceae; genus Cupressus; species Cupressus sempervirens. The sequence goes on from CM053786.1 coordinate 467,196,239, forward strand.
GATTTACAATAGGGTTGTTAAACCCACTCTGTTAAGAGATTTTGAGTTCACTGTTACAATGGTTAGAAAGCAACAATGAAGTGACCTGATATAATGTGCAACTTATCTTTTGCTGATTACAGATCTTTGTTCGGCTTGATTGGATCCTTACTGATCAAATACAACTTTGCAGCTCCTTCAATGCATCTGATCCTTCATCACACTTCTTCAACATTTTCTCTTATGTTCAATATTCACTCATTCCATATCCATACATTCGCACTCTTATGCATCCAAATTCTTACATCTCACGAATTCACAACTTGATCTTTCATATATACCTTACATATTATTTTAGTCGGCTCTAATCACTGACCAATAATCAAACAAATACAATAGTCGTCTAGAAATAATTAAAATTACAAACTAACAAATCCCTTTACTGGCAGACACTGCTTGGTTAATACTGTTCAGAAAATAATTCCTGTGTTAACCGACTGATCTCAGTTAATACAGCGAACTCCGTGACATCCCTTCAATCGCCGGGAGAACTCGGTAAGTATAGATGACTGAGTGAGCTCGGTAGAAATTGTCTTTGCCAAATTCCCTTTGGACATCGAGTGAACTCGATAAACACTGACTTTCCTTTGTTTACCTTCCCAGATTGGTAAACACTAACTTTTCTTCGGTTACCTTTCCAGCTTGGTAAACACTAAATTTTCTTCGGTTACCTTCCCTGCTCGGTAAACACTAACTTTTCTTCACTTACCTTCCCAACTCAATAAACACTCTGTCACAGTTTCCTTTGATCACTGAGTGAGCTCGGTAAGTACTGAACTTCCTTCGTTTAACCAAGTTAGCTCGGTAGAAGCTATCTTTATAGTGTAATATACAACAATGCTCGGTAGACTTTGTAAATGACTATGCTTACCTTCTGAGCTTGGTAGACTCTGTCTGATGACTTGATATGACATTTTTGTAACAGCAAAGACAACACTCAATTAACCAATTGTATCCAACAGTATGCAAGATAAGAAGCCATGCAGAAATTCTCCTTGGTTTCCTTAGCATGTCTAAGCTATGTTCTTAAAGAGCTAGCAATTATTTCTGCCCAATCCATCCATTGTTCTCCCTTTAAAATAATTTCAACATAATGGAACATCCATTCCTCAAAAAGGAGGACATTAGCCAGACCCTTAACTCTATGCAACATCATTGCAAGATCATGAATATGGGGCTTTAGTTGATCCTTTGTGACTATCTTGGGTAGTCTTGAACCTCCACCATAATTATTCATTGTCCACTTCCTAGATAGGATGTTACAATATTCTCTTGGGGTTTCTTGGTATTCAACTAGGGATTGGATGGGAGAAAATGTAGCAAATATATTTTCTGGTAGACACAGCACCGAGGCGATAGTCTTCATAGATATTGATAATATAGGTTCTCCATCCTTATTCAGGATACTTTTACTCCTTACATCATAATGATTGATACAAAGTCAGAGCAATTCAGGGCCTAACAGGGAAGGAGGGAAGGTTGTGGCTTTAATCATGCTGCTGGTCTTAATTTTCATACAACCATTTTATTCATCAGACCGCTCAGGGAAATTTGACTGTAATTTTTCCAGCTTAATGCCTTCTAAATTCGTATCACAAATAATGGGTCTTTTGCACTCAAAACTTGACACATTACCAAAGAAATGCAATAAGGATTTCATCTTAAACAAGGAAAACGAGGCTCAAATTGATTTTATTTTGAAATTCACATAAATAGTAGAATGAAGGAAGACTTTTCTGTGTTCTCACCTACAACTCACTGAGAAAATAATCTCTTTTCCTGTCTCTTAGTAGCTCCTCCTCCAAATTTTCTTTTCACATGGTAAACAAAAAGAAAGACTATGCTCTTTTTAAGGGAAAGAGAACTTGCATGCAAAAGTATAGCCTCATAATGAGCCATTCATGATAGATCAATTACAGCTAAGCTCACATGTTTGAAATATTTTGATGTGATCCTTTTATTAAATAGCTCTTTTTGTGGTCTTCTTGACAATGCTTAGCTTTATCTGACAACCAATCTTTTCTTTGGCCAAAATATTTTTCACTTTAAGTCATGATGGCATTTTCCCATGCTTGGAATTAAGGCACCCCTTATGAATGATTACCTCCTGATGTGATGATTAATGCCACATGAAGTTGGCAATTTCACCAACCCACAATCAATTTTATCGAAGGGCCTTAGTTATAGAACTGCTTTGAACTACTTCAAGCCAAGCTTCAAATGGGCTTGAAGTGGTTCAAATTGAACATTCCAGAGTCTTGCATGAATTACCTACAAGAAAAAAAGGTCAGCATAAAAACCCTCAGCTGAACTACTTTGAACTACTTTGAACCAAGGTTCAAAGTAGTTCAAAGAGGTTCAAACAAAGACAAGGAAGGACATGAAACTTCGAGTGACTTTGTGCAATGTTTTTGGTGATCAGGAGAACATGAAATAACAATAAGAAGTGACAATCACTAGGTAGGAAATATAGGCAAGGTTTAAAATATGGTGACTCATAATATGGCTAATAGGGGCTCTGACTGGGGACTGAGTACATAGAGTTCACAGAGAACTCAAAAAACTAGGAGTGAAAACAACACCAAAACCACATAGAAAACAACAAGAAAGTAGAAATAAAGACAAAAAAAAAGGTATGTACAAGGCTAGGACCATTATGACATTAGACCTTTACTAACTTCAAATCCTTCCCATTATAAGTAAAGGGCATAATGGTGCCATCTGGGTAACTTAAATGAAAGGTGTTTGGACCAACAACTTCAGAGATAATAAATGGCCCTTTCTAGAGGGAATCAAATTTCCCATGTACTCCTTTAGGTTCTCTCCTCTTATCCCACAAAAGGACTTCATCATTTTAAAGGAAATTGAGAGGCCTGGTTCTCTTATCAAAAATTTGCTTCACCTTCTTTTGATGCCCTGTAATATGATCGACAAGTTTTTCCCTTTCTTCTTCTAATTTGTTCAAATACATTACTCTATTTTCTAGAGAGTCTTGAAAAAAATGATCTTCAATCATAGATTGCAATTTAGAAGTAGATAACTCTAGAGGTAGGGACACTTGAGTACCAATTCCATAGACTATTTCAAATGGAGCCATGCCAATGGCCCTTTTAGGGGTAATACAATCAGCCCACAAGGCTTCATATAGTTTTTTTTTCCAATTCTGGGGGTTATTAGCTACCAATTTTTTCATTATTGCAACCAAGATCTTGTTACTGGATTTTGCCTGCTCATTCCCTTGAGGAAAATAATTAAATGAATGAGATAGAGATATGCCATGCTTTTAATAGAAAAGAGAAATTTTTTCCACTAAAAAATGGCTTTTATTGTTTGAGACTATCTTTTGGGGAATCCTAAACCTAACAAATACATATTCAAATAAAAATTCATATACCACTTGAGAATTGGCCTTCTTGGTCGGGATAGCCTCCACTCATTTGGTAAAATAATCAGTAGCTATTAATATTTGTACATGCCTAGTGCTAGGTGGGGGACTCAAAGGTCCAATAAAATCAATTCCCCATTGACGGAAGGGTTCATCGATCACCACTGGCCTAATAGCTAAGGATACCAACTCAGGGTACCTAGTGAAAAGTTGACATTTTTCACAATTTTTTACAAACCTATAGGCATCTTTGAACATACTTGGCTAGTAGAAGCAATTTCTTAGGATTTTAAAGGCTATCATAGTAGACAAAAATTTCCTCCACATACATCTGATGGATACACCTTTAGCAATCTTTCTTGCTGCTTTGCATCTACACATCTTAAAAAGGTTCCATCTATCCCTCTCTTATACAAAATACCATTAGAGATTAAATATTCTGTAGCCTTCAAACTAAGATTTTTTTTTCTTTATAGCTCATGTTTGGAGGGCATTCACCATATGTTAAAAAGTAGGTTACACTAGAGAACCAGGGGTATATTGAACTTACCAACAAAACAGTGGGCATATCTTTAATATTATCAAGAGGTAAATCTTTATTTTTAGCCACAAATTTGCATAAATCTTGTCCTCTTACCAGTGGAGTAGGTTTGATAGTTAAATCATATTCTTGACCCTTAGTTACCCATATAGCTCTTTTATTCACCCCAATCTCTTGTTGAGTTAATATGCTTTTTACCACTATTTCTGGCACATAGACGATTGAATGAGAAAGTAGAATATAGTACCTGAACTACTTCAATGCCTTCACCATGGTGAATGCACATTTCTCCATTTGGGTATTATTTAATTCATGCTTCTTCAAAGGAATGCTAATGAAAGCAATTGGGGCTTCATTGTCTCCATCATCCTTTTGAGTCAGAACACTAGTTAAAATTTGTTCTAAAACATAGCAATAAATAATGAAATCTTTTTCAAAATTAGGACTTACTAGCATAGGTACATTCAAAATAGCTATTTTAATATCCTCAAATGCTTTCTTTCCCTCTTCCTGCCATTTGAAAGGATGTTTTTCATTCGTCATACCCAATACGCATCTTACCTTTTCGGAAAATTCAAGTACAAAACTCCTTAGAAAGTTAATATGAACAAAGAAGGACTTCAAATCACTTTTATTAGTGGGTAGTGCCAATTTTTGTATTTCCTTCACCCTTTTTGGGTTGATCTTTATACCATCCTTAGAAATGATATGTCTGAGAAAATTTCCTTCTTCTACAAAGAACATAGACTTTTTGGGGTTGAGGGATATTTTGTGTTGCCTACATCAGTCAAGCATCATTCCCAAATCTCTTAAGTGGTGTTTCCTTCTCTTAGAGTAAATGTTCAAATCATCAAGATATATCACAATTATTTTGTCCCTCAAATCCTTAAAGGATGAATTCATTGCTCTTTGAAAATTTGTTTCTACATTGATCAAGTCAAATGGCATCCGATTGTAAGTGAAAGTGCCCCAGGGAGTAATGAAGGCCATCTTGTGCTAATCCTTAGGTGCAACACTAATTTGATTGTATCTAAATACCCGTTGAGCATTGACATAACTTCAGATCCAACAACCATTTGCAAAATATGATCCATAGTAAGAAGTTCATAATTGTCCTTGAGGCTTGCTTGATTTAGATTTCTAAAATCCACACAAATTATAATTTCACCATTTTTCTTTCTTACAGGGACAATGTTTGCTACCCAAGTTGAGTGATAAATTGGGTAGATAATGCAGGCTTTCAACATCTTCTCCACTTCTTTAAAAATAGCTTTATATACCTTAGGATTATAGTTTTTGAGCTTTTGCCTAAAGGTATTAACTCTTGGCTTTAAAGGTATATGATATATAAATTCTCCATTTTTGAAGTTCTTCAAGTCTTCATAAACCCAGGCAAAGACATCTTGACACTAAGAAAGAAGTTTAGATAGCTTATCTTTCTCTTTCTCGAAACAGGTTAGGCCAATTGAAACCCATTTAGAATTTTCTTCATTCTTGATATTTATTTTTTCATTTTCTTCTACACCTTTATCAAGGTCACTTCTTCTATTTTTGGCACTATCATCTTTTCTACCAAAGAGATGTTCTAGGGACACCAATCCCTTCGAGATACAATTATCTTTCAATTGAACAACTTGCTTGATTTAGATAATCCCTCTTCAATAGGTTTACCCTCATGATTTGATCCTTCAAAGAAAGTTTTAGCAAAATAACTAGTACATTCAATGAAATCCTTCAACTATGCATCATTATAAAAAACCTGCCAGTGATTGACATTATTTGGGACTCTTGGTCTATAAATCATTTCAATCATATAGGTATCACTTTTGAATTCTGGATGTGGTAACAACAAGGAAGTTGAAACAACTAAGGAATCTACTTTAGTATTCTGAGATTGAGCCACAAATTCAATAGAAAATTCTTCAAAAGATTCAATTTCATCCCAAAATAGGTTTCTATAGTGTTTCAAGCTATCATTTTCAACAAAAAATTGTTTCCTTACCTATTTGACAATGAGTTCAACATCACCTTTTACCTTCAATTGTTTCACCCCTTTTGCTTTGGCTTTTTACAGACCTAGAAGCAACACTTGATATTCTACAATGTTGTTTATATTATGAAAATCTAATTTAAAAGAAAATGGATAAAGATCGCTTGAAGGTGAGATGGAGAGAACACCTATACCTAACCTAGAATTTGAGTAGCTTCCATTAAACTCTAGTGTCCATCTTCACCATTTCTCCTTTCAATTTCTTCACATTACTTCTTAGGAAAAATAACATAGTTTCCAAACTGACATTCTTCATATAGTATTTAAGATTTAGGATTGTATAAAGGTACAACTGTGTATTTATTCTTTGGTTCCAACTCTAGCTTTATCTTTTCTTCCCTATTGGAATATAGGCTTCAGACTAGTCCATATTGATTTCTCCTACTGAGCAACATTCCATAGCTAGCCGGTATGTCAACTACTAGGATAGTAAGTTTTTGTCTTTTCTTTGGGAAAGAATAAAGAATAGCTTCCACATCCTTCATTTGGCCAACCAGAGGTATTTGCTTCCCATCCATAGAATAACAACACCCAAAGGTTTTCATAAGCTCCAAGCTGAGGGCTTTTGCAATGGGCATTGGCATAATATTAGCTGATGCTCCAAAATCAATGATACATTTACTAAGTTTCTTTCCATTTAATAATAATGATACATAGAATGGATTGGGATTTTTCTCTTCTATTTCTCCTCCAAAAAGTGAACAGCTGATTCCCTATAGGGAGCATCTATTCTGCATATTTCAGATATAAAGATAGGTTTGCTTGTAGCCTTTGAGTTTTCAATTATACTATCAGTAAACTGAACATTAGTAGTAGAGTCTCCTTTTACATATTGAACTAGCTTATCTAATTCCTTAGGATTCAACCTCAAATATTTAGTTGGAGAAATTGATATAAAGGAAGACTTACAGAATTCTACAATATCAAAGGTGAACGTACCAACTGTTGACTTTGTTCTGGACAATATTTTGGGCTCTACATTTTTTGCAGGATCAGCTTGTATGTGTTCTTTTCCTTTAGCATTTGATGAGCTTAGAACAAATCTTGCATAGGGCTTTTGATTTCTTTGACCTCTAGTAATTACTGTACAAGTAGGGTCTTGAATTGTCATGAAAACAATGCCTCCCCTTTTTGTGTCTGGTTCGTATTCAAGAAAGCAAGCACTTGCACTTTCATTTTTTGTCTTTTCAACTCTAGGTGTTTGTTCTACTACAAGGGCATCTTTTTCTAATTGAACACAATTTAGCCAATTAGGACAAGTTGATCCATCATTATCTATGGTCATGTGAAAAAAACACATCACCTCCTTGGGGGCTTCTTCAATTTGCAACCTTGTTTAGGGGGTGCTTAATGTGGGGGTTTTAATATAATTTTGGGGCTATTGTTGCCTATGGATATCCTAGTAAGGATCTTGGTAAGGGCCATGAGGTTTATTATGTTGCCTCTTCATCATGGCTACATCAATCATCAACTTTTGCACGACGGGGTCTGTGGAAGCAGATGATGAAGTAGTCCCAAAAGATTGAATCTCTATTATCCACTTACCAGCATTAATAAACATGTCCTCCAATTGAATAGCTTGCCTTTAGGCAGCAAGTAACTCAGCAACTGTGTCCTTGATGAGGTGAAAACTTATATCCGGAGGGACAACATTGACAAAGAATATCTTTTTGTTTTCTGCATTAGGCCTAGACGCTGTAGGAATTATTTGAATTAACCTATTGAATTTTGCCTCAAATTCTCTCATAGGTTCGTGTATCTCCTTTTTCATTTGACTAAGTTGAAGTAATAAGGAGCATTTATTTTCAAGGGCTTTGAACGTATTTTAAAACACATTTTTCATATCATTCAAAATGGTAATAGAATGCTAGGGTAGGTGATTGAACCAATCAATAACATCATCAGTTAGCATTCAAACAAATAGTCTAACAAAAATTTCTTGGATAGGGATGCTTATAAGTCCACATGCTATATGAAAAGCACTCAAGTGATCATCCATTGAAATTATACCATCTTTGCTAAATTCAAGTATGATTTCTATGGTGCCTTTAGGCAATGCTACAAGATTGACACCAAGGTTCAATGGTCCTATATTCTGTCTCCATGGTTGATTGATAGCCATGTTTGGTAATATGACTTGTAAAGGTTAGATATTCAAATGAGAAGGGACAAGAGCTATCAATGGAAGTAGGGACTACACTAAAGGTAAGAAAGAGGCTATTTTGGTGGAGAATTGGGTCTACTACTAGACTTACTTTTCTTCTTTTTGGGATTGCTAAAATTAGGCAGGAAAGTCAAATTCTTTAGAGTTTCAAAGTTTTGATCTAGAATCCCCCTTTTCTCTTTCTCCTCTTGTATATCTCCTAGCAGCCAGCTCTATTTCATTCTTTTTGTTTAAGGTCTTGCAGCTGCTTGAGCAAGCCTATTGACCACTGCCTCTTCTTGAACTTCAAGCACAACCCTTAACAGTTTAGCCCATTCTTCTTCTCTTTCTAGGACCCTTAACACTTGCTGAAATTGTTGGCTATTTCGATCCAATGTTCAGGTAGTTGCAGTCAAATCTGAGACTATGTCCTCCTATGTATCTTCAAATCTAAGATTAGGTTGTAACATATTATCATGTGGAAGAACCATTATGATTCATAGGCCTTTTTTGTTGGTTCTATTACATAGGGACTCTCTACCTAGTAGAGTTGCAAAAAATCTATTAGTGAATATACTGTCTTTCTTTCTACACAATGAGAATTTGCTCTATGCCCAAGATTTTAGAAAGTACAAAGGTGTTCACAATAGTTGAGAAAACTTCATGTTATTTATTTTATCTCTATATTTAAAGGTACAACTTCCTTTGAAATATTTATCAATGAATTCAAAACTAATTTTGCACTTTTTCTAGAAAGTGAGTAAGGACTCTCGCATACTCTTGGGTAGTGAGGTAACAATTCATTCATGCAATTAAGGAAAAATGATTCAAAATTTTTTTCTAAAAACACTTATTCAAAGAAAGGAACAATATAACAACTTAATAATAATCATTCAAGAAATTTAACTAAAATAAACCACAACAGAAACAACAACAAATGTCTTCAATCAATAAATCAAAGTTCACAAAGTAACAATGATTTAAACACTTCAAACACCAAGTTTCAAAGTCAAATCCAAGATGATATGTGTGCATAATTATTCAAAAGAAAACATATATATATATATATATATATATATATATATATATATATATATATATATATATATATATATATGCTATCTGTCGATTGCTGTTAAAGTATCTACTTATCAAAATATTTTCTAGCTATTTGTTCTAACCTCTAATTAGTTCAATGCCCCAACATTTATAGTTTCATTAAAAATCTAGAAGGCCTCCATCGAAGCCTAGCCATTTTGGTTCAAATAGTTAAGATATGAACAAAAAATAGTTATTTAAAATAGTTGTCAAAACATGACCAGAAGTAACTATCCTGATCAAACTTCATCGCTGGTCTTTTCTTCTTTGCCCACAGTTTGCCTCACCAATTTCCAGCTTCTAAAGGTGTTCATGAACTCTTGCATCGCATAGGAATGGGGGTTCTTCAAACTTAGTAGATTAGCCTTACATGCATCTTGTTTCCATTTAAATTCCTTGATTTTTAGGCTCTGACATGGCATGAGATTCCTATTCAGACATTACATGGATTTGATATTTGCTAGTGTGATGAAATCACTAGCAATAGGCAATTCATTATCTTTGATCTCTTCAACAACATCATTGAAGCTCTTTGTTAATGCTTCAGAATCCATGTTCCCATCATCAAATTGTAGAATTCTTGTAGGGTTTACTATGTTCATGTCCTTAAGAAGCTCCTCATGCATCCCAACAATCTTGCTTTCAATGGATTGCATCTCTTTAATTACTTCTTTATAAATCAATTCTTTCCAACCCATGTTATTTTTCATGATGAACAACATATAGGAATCCAAAATTTTCATCAGATTCTCACTTAGAAACTTAAGCACTCCAAATCCTTCAACTTTAGTTACCTGAAACACAATGTCCTAGCACCGGCTCTATTCAGTTTCCCAACCTAGAATTAGAGTTTGAATCTCTCCTAAGAGTGTTTCTCCTTCAACATACATAGTGGTGAATTCTAGGATAAACTTGTTACCTATTTTGATAATAGCACTCACCCAATCCTACATTGCATCTGAGAGTAGCTTCCCGTTTTGCATCTGTTTTACCAATTGGTGGCTATTTGAAAAATTAGGGTCAAAGGATTAAGGAGCTCAAACAACTAGTAAGGCTTTGAGATTCATTAAGGAATAAATATAAGTAGCCATAGTCACCATTAAGGCTTTGAGTTCCTTTTTCTCCCTGCTATTCTTTTCAGACTAGGTTACCATATGATCAACGAAAAACTTAAAAAAATTATTGCCCATATTTCTATTGATGGTTCCAAGTTCAACTGAAGTAACTTTGAAGCCTTCACTATCAATTTCTCTAGATTCAGATTTTTGCTAATATGTAGCCAACTCTACTGTGTTATTCCCAATTATTGGGTCTTTGATTAAATGGGCATTAGTTTCCATCTTTTTAACTTTGGAACCATGTGTTGCATATTTCATTACAATGTCTTTCATAAGTGTACATACTGGTTGCAAATTTCTTTTCTTTCTAACTAAGCTTGACAACTAGGATGAGACAATGGGGTTCGTGGAGATTACTTGGGTATCCCAAGTAGGGGTCATGAATTTAGGCTAGTCTACCCTAGGAGATTTAATAAACTATATGTCGCCATCAAGATTGTCTAAAAGCCAAAAACATCACCTGAATCCTATCCTTGAGTTAGCATTATTTTCTTTTTTGAACTTCTTGCTGCATGAGGGTTTCAGACTTAGTTTTAGATTTGGTTTGGGGAGCCATGTTCTGTGTGAGTACTGGCATTTTTTTTTGCTTGTTGTGAGTTGATACGCCTACAACAAGAGATGAAACTTGGATGTTAGAGGCTAGTGGTTTAGAAAAAGAAACAATTTTTGGAGATGGTTCATTGACTACTTTCATGCTTTGCTGCTTAATCTAGTTATCTGTATGAGTGAGAATGGATCTAGTTCTTAGATTTATATGATCTTCCTCTCCTTGATTCCAATCCACTTCCAATTGTTTTAACTAACTGGATTCCTCCCACCTAGGTTCAATAATATTTGAACCATCTTCAATTACTCCTTCAAGTTGAAATTTCAATTTGAAGGAGTTGATCTATTGAAGTGTCAATCTTGAATGGTCCTTTTTAAACACTTCTTCTTCATTCTTATAGTCCTACCATAAATCCTCTAGGTGTGGGATTATGGACCATTGACCTTTTAGACCAAGAACTCAAGCTACAAATCCCTTACTATCAAAATCACTTCTTCTCTGATAAGACTTGAAACCAAAGCTGAGCAAATTGCTTCCTATGACTGAAGTGTTGATCATGCTACTACAAGTCAAAGGGCCAAGCTTGATAGGAAACACTAACTCCAAAGTTTCTTGTAGGAGATTATCCTTAATAATAGAGAATAGCCGCTTATAGACCTTAGCTAAAACAAAGTAGTCAAGTGCATAACACAGTAACCTTATGGGCTCATCTTTGAACCCAACTATTCTCAAATAGGTGAACTTCAAGAATTGTATGTAATAGCTTCCATAATTTTGAATTAGATTTTGAGCCTCTAAGGATAGCTTGGGCATGGCTGACATTTTTAGAGATAAATGTACACTTTCTATTAATACATCGTGCACCTTTCTAAAGTTTTCCAACACTTTATCTCTTTGCAACAGGGGACAATATTGATAGATTGTTATTTCTTCACTCCAAATCTCATGGGGTAGGGAAGTGAGATTACTGACACAAGCTATGTAGTATGTAAGATAAGAAGCCATGTAGAAATTCTCCTCGATTTCCTTAGCATGTCTAAGTTGTGTTCTTAAAGAGCTAGCAATTATTTCTGCCCAATCCATCCATTGTTCTCTCTTTAAAATAATTTCAACATAATACAACATCCATTCCTCAAAAAGCAGGATATTAGCTGAACCCTTAACTCTATGCAACACCACTACAAGATCATGAATACAGGGCTTTAGGTGATCCTTTGTGACTATCTTGGGTAGTCTTTGACCTCCACCATAATTAGTCATTGTCCACTTCCTAGCTAGGATGTTATGATATTCTCTTGGGGTTTATTGGTATTCATCTAGGGATTGGATGGGAGAAAATACATCAAATGCACTTTCTGGTAGATGTAGCACCAAGGAAATAGTGTCCCTAGATATTGATAGTACAAGTTCTCCATCCTTATTTAGGATACTTTTACTCCTTACATCATAATGTTCGATACAAAGCTATAGAAATTCAAGGCTTAACAAGGAAGGAGGGAAGGCTACAACTTCAATCAAATAGCTAGTCAGAAATTTTTATACAATCATTTAATTCATCAACCTGCTCAAGAAAAATCGACAATAATTTTTCTAGCTTAATGCCTTCTAAATTCATATCACAAATAATGGGTCTTTCACATGGTAAATAAAAAGAAAGACTATGCTCTTTTTAAGGAAAAGAGAACTTACATGCAAAAGTATAGCCTCATAATGAGGCATTCATGATAGATCAATAGTAGCTAAGCTCACACATTTTAAATCATTCGAAGTGACCTTTTCATTAAATAGCTCCTTTTGCGGCTGTCCTGACAATGATTATCTTTATCTGACACCCAATCTTTCCTTTGGGAAAAATATTTTTCACTTTAAGTCATAATGGCATTTTCCCATGAGTGGAATTAAGGCACCCCTTTTGAATGATTACTTCATGATGTGATAATTCATGCCATGTGATCCTGGTGATTTCACCAACCCATAATGTTTTTTATCGAAGGGCCTTAGTTATAGAACCGCTTTGAACTACTTTGAACCAAGCTTCAAAGGGTTTTAGGCTGGTTCAAATGAACATTCTAGAGTCTTGCACAAATTACCAGTAGGAAAAAAAGGTCAGCATAAAAACCCTTAGTTGAACTACTTTGAACTACTTTGAACCAAGGTGTAAGGTGGTTCAAAGAGGTTTGAACAAAGACAAGGAAAAAAATGAAACTTTGGGTGACTTTGTGCAACATTTTTGGTGATCAGGAGAACATGAAATATCAATAAGAAGTGTTGATGACTAGGTAGGCAATATAGGAAAGGTTTAAAATATGGTGAATCATAATATGGCTAACACATTTGTTTTATTTTTCCCACATCCTTGTAGAATTCTATGCAGAGATTTAAACTTCATCAAGAAGTCTTCAATGGTGGGGAAGTTGGTAGGTGTCAAAGAAGTCAACTCTATATCAAGCTAAAGTGCCCAAAACTCATTCACTAAGCCAAACAAGGTTTGGAATTTGGTCCAAATAGCTCATAGAGTGGTCAAACCATCCAAGTGAAACAAGAGACTATCTAAGATGTTTAGTGCAATCAATCCCATGACTTCATCCATTTTTTTCTTATGCTAAAGAACCTCAAAAGGGCATTATAGAGTAGGTTGGTTCACATCTAGACATGACCATAGGCCTCATGACATAAGAAGCCTAGTCATTTGTGCTTTCTGGGTGTGATAGTTGTGCAATGTGAGTCGGGTCATAGAAGGATCTGACATTGAGAGAAGAAGACAGAAGTAGAAGGGTCTTATTTTGAAGTAAATTATAAAAAATAAAATGCCCCTTACAATGTATAAAAATATCCCTCAAGTACCAAAAAAACAACTATAGAAAGTACAATAACTAAGAAAAGAACCTAGACTTTGGACACAGAGAATGAGGAAACTAAATCCCCTAATTCAATACCAAAAATGGGAGCACAAACAAACTTGAAACAAAATGAAACTAGCATCATTTTCTTTCTCTTGGAACTAGCTTTTTGGCACTTCTTTTGTATTAGAAAAAGACCTTTCTATGCTCAAGTTATGGCCAAAAAACCAACTATTGCTCCAAAAGACAAGCTCACTGAAAAATTACAGACATGGAAATTTTTTTTATGGTCATATGGCCATCAACTGGATGTCATCGAGAAAAATTTGGCTATCAAAATGCTGACGTGTATGATTAGTTTGCTAACCTAAGCCTATCAAAGAATGATGTAGGACACTGGAATGGTGACATCACACCTATGCAGGATATGGTAGTGACACTACTGGTAGAGGTTATGGGCAAGCGAAGATAGGAGGTGGCACTAATATTGGTGGAGGTTGTGGCCTAGTGGTGTGGTAGTGGTTCCAGAGCAACAACTTAGTTTCTTCGGCTCTATGGTGGTACTACCTGTAGAGGTAGCACTTGAGCTATGTGTTGGCCATGCGGTGGTAGTGCCATGGTGGCAAAGTGGTGGCCGCTGAGTGACAGCTGCTGCTCACACTTTTTAAAATTTTTTTTTGCAATAAATGCATCTGTATGGCCTTCCAGGGGGTAATTTTTTTTTCTGACATTACAGTAGCTGAAAATTAAAAATTTTCTATGGATTCTGACTATAAGAGGCCTTCTGAGCACAATGGCAGGGTCTATTTAGGACCAAAGTGCTTCAAAAAATGCTCTTCCTCCCAATTGAAGAAAAAATCACAAACAAACTAGGGTTTGTGTCTTTGAGTTGCAACTTCAAAAATCCTTGAAACTAGGAAGCAACAGGGAGGCTCTCATACCATATAGAAGTTGTGAAAGCCAACTTCACAATTTGCCAAGATCACCTAGATGGAAATAACCCGTTGAAGAGAAAATGAAGAAGGAAAGATAGGGCTTGGAGAATATCAATGGTGTGAGAGAAATCATATTGCAACAATGAAAAATGAAAATTTTGTACAAAAATACAATGGGAGAGCCTATTTATAAAGGCCTTTAGGTAGCTTCTAGAACAAGCTAGAAAGAACTAGGAGATAAGTGTCACAACTAAGCATACATCCACAAAAGGTGGATTATCCTCCATGTAGGTGAGAAGATAGGTATGACTAGGTAGGAAAAAACTCTCATGTTGTCAAAAAATCCTAGATGACAACTAATAACTAAATGCATTTATCTAAGTAAACTTAAGTAAAGTGTAAATAATAATTATTTACTCTAGCAATACTTATACCTTCCATTTTGTCAAGTCAACTCAAATAAAACTTACAATAATCAATATTTACCACCTTAGTTAGTTGGAATCAATAGATAGATCAATTAAATTCAATACAAAAAAATAGCAAAATCCTTTGCTAGCCAACCCTGCTTGGTAAAAACTAATTCTAAAGTGATTTCCTTTGTTAACCAAAAAATGCTTGGTAAACACTGCAATCTTACAAAAATCCTTTAGAAACTAAGTAAGCTTAGTTAGTTCTTGTTCCATCCAACTTTCCTTCATTACTCGAGTGAGCTTGATTAACACTCACTTTCTGCAACTTTTCCTTCGATGCCCAAGTAAACTCAGTAGACATTGCCTTCTGAACTAGGCAAACATAGGAACACTTAGTAGACACTGAGAACTATCTTCACTACCCAAGTGAGCTCAACATATATTGACTAATAATGATTATGACATTTGTGTAACATCAAAGACAACACACAATTAATCAATTGTATCCAACAATGAGTCCTTCTTGAAACCAGACAAGATTCTTGTTAGAAATATCTGTCAATCAATAAATCATCATCATCTACTAACTCTTCACTTCTTAGTAACTATTCTTCTCTTTCATCATTTCATCTAACATTTCTCATCTTCTATCAAGAGATTATTCATGCATTTCTTACATAAACAATATCTTGAGGGGGTATATAGTCCACTGCTATCACTAGAGCAATTTGAGGTAGGACTTAATCTAAAATTCTTTGATACAACACTCATAATTGTATTATATCAAAAAGGGGAAAATGTAGACACCAAAAAATAGACATGCTTGTGACTTAACATTAAATTGTTAATATTTTTCTCTATAAATTAATTTTCTTTAATTATTAATTAATCATCTAAAATTCTCTATAATCCAATCTTTGAATCATTTAATCATTCTCATAATATTAATTAAATAATTAATATTATTTAACTGATTACCTTTATTTAATTAAACTTTATTGATTAAATAGATCAATTACTGAAATCCCATAATTTTTTTTGATCAGTAAATGGCTTTTGTCATATTTTATTTATTATGAAAATATCACATCTTCCACATTCGAAGTGCAAGCACTAGGGGAAAATTGATGAAACGAAACCCTTATTGTAGCCCAAGACCAAGGTCTTGTGTATATCTGAGGGAAAATCCTCACCTTACAAATGCATACAATCTTTACAATAGAAAAATATTGAGGCATACCCAATTTACATTGGTCATTAAGATGGCCATAGTGAGATATCTCCAAATACAAGTGCCTCCTAAGAGGTCTTGAGTAGGCATTCCTACTTTTACAATGTGATAGAAGCAAGGAGAGTAGAAGGTGATGGAGAGGTCTTAGGGATATCATCTAAGAAATTTAAGATCTGAATCTTGCATATAAAGCCAAACAGAACACTAGGTGAAATAGCTAGGGGATGGAGTTAGCAACCATCTCCTAGAAACAATGAAAAAAAAATCAGTCAAGAAGTATAGTAAAGAAAGTATACTTAATTGATAAGGATAATTAAATATCCCTATTGACTATTTCTAATGGAAACTTTGGTTGATCCTGATAGTGGTACTATATCATGTTCCTTTGCAAATCCAAGATTCATTCTTTTTTGGGAACAAAACTTGAACCCAAATAGTAGAAGGAAAAGAGTTGGAGACTATCCCCTAATCAAATGGGCCATGGAGCTGAAGGCCATAATTGATGACCTTTTTTTTTTGTACCATGAAAGCCAAAGAACATTATTTTAAAAGCTACCAATCAAAAGAGAGAAAAAGGGAGCCAATAATTAGGGAATAATTAACCTTAGGACCAACATGGAGGGACCAATAATTAACCAAAAAAATTAGATATGAAAGATGGTTTAAGATGTCTAGATGTCTATGGGCTCATAAATCTAATTAAATCTTCTATTCATGAATGGGAGAAATCCATTTCTTACACACCAACTAGCATGACTAGGTTGTTGAATAAAGTTTGCTAACTATGGAAGTGATACACATTCAATGACCAAGATATTTGCATTTGGAAAGGTTTATATTGGCCTCAAAGTTTCAGGTTCCATGTCAAAATAATTTTATAGATTGCTAGCTCTTGTATTTTGGATTTCAATAGTAATTAATTAAATGACTCCAATTGACAAATTTGAAGAGTTTGCATTTTAAATATATCTTGCAATTGTTCTACCACAAGATCCAAGCTTATGCCAGGCATGACTCCATGAGATGAAATGGTCTCACAAGATTGGATATAGAGTTATCATTTCTCCTTGATGTATTGCTGAATAGTTTGTGCCTCCAAGGCCACATGAAACTTGCAATCATATGTCCACCACAATAACCTTTGAAATGCATCAAGATGGACTAGTTGAAAATGTTGAGAGAGTGGTGGGTGTCAATTGAGTAGTGGGGGTTATGACTAGTGTTGTCATAAGAGTTGTGGGGGTGGAGTGCATTTTGATAGATGTTGTAACAAGGGTTATTTTTGGTGTCATGGGTGTGACCAAGGGTGTTGTGGGTGTGGTGATGGGAGTAGTGACATGAGTAGTCTCCCTAAACAAGGAAGAGTTTACTTGTAGCAATTGATATTTTGGTTCCTTAACTTTGAATTTGCATATCCAACATACACCTTGCTTATTTTCTAATCACAAGATGCAAGGAACTCAAATTGGTTTGGATGGTAATTTTCTCATCTAAAAAATCTTGTTGTGCAATCACCAATATTTTAGCACGAGAAAATTATTTCTTGTCTGCTTAAAATATCAAATTGAGGAGTTCCCATTTTGAAGTGAGTTTCTTGTGACCATCATAAGAATATTGATTGGAACTATTCCTTGACAAGATCTATTTAGTACTTATGTTTTATGTTTTGGTCTGTGTATTTTGAATCTTGGAGTGAGATTTTGCAACTTACAGATTGGAGATGAAGTTGTCTCTATCTTGTAAAATGTGTATTTTAAGTTTTTGTCTTTTTTGTTAAAGGATATCATTTTAAGAGCCAATTCAATTGATCTTGACAATCCTTCTTGCCTGTTTGTTATTTTAATAGACATTTAAACAACCCTAGCACCAAATTAGTTGCATTGTTAAATAGGAGGGGCACAATGGAAGTTGAAATTATGTATCTTAAATATGTAAGATAGAAAGAAATGATATTTAATGGAACTCCCATGGTGCTAAAAAGGGATATAAGAAAAGGTGAGGGTATGGCGAGGTGTGGGATTTGAGTTTAGAGTTTAACTTAGGAGGGGAAAAGAACTTAGGCTTGGGATAAAAGCATCTCAAAAATACCATCGATCCCCATGTTAGCAAGGGAGTCTGTTAGAGTGTTGCCCTTCCTGTATATATGCAAAATTTTAAATAAATCAAAGTGGTCAAGAAGTTCAAAGATCCTATTTAATCTAGAATTTAGGGTCCAATTAGGAGTTGATCACTGTCTAAGGACATTTAAAATAATTTGGGAACTCCCTTCAATGACAAGATTTTTAATATTAAGTAGTGTGCTTAGTAAGAGATGAGCAGTCAAGGCCTCTATTTTTGCAACATTAATAGAAGTCCAACCAATTGGTTTAGCTTGAGAACCACAAATATCACCTTTCCAATCACGAATGATGTAACCAATTATTTCTTGTCTAGGTTTTCCCCTCAAGGAACCATCAAAGTCAATTTTGTGACAATTTATGGGGGGAGGGAACTGTAATGCTTTTCTATTATGATTGGCGAACTCTTTCAGGCCCATTTCATGTATTGGTTAGTTTTAGAGATATTTGATACATAGTTATATGATATTATTTCATAACTTGGATCATAGATATATTGGTAATAATTACTTAGTTGATTGCATTTCATGTGTTGTTAAAGATTATGGCTATTTATGTGTTAATGGTACTTTGATGATTCCCAAGTTAATAAATGTGGTTGCTTTCATAAGATGTTAAATGAGATGTCTTTAATGATGACTATGTTTGTATTCATAAAGATGCATTATTATATCTGAGCTTTTGATAAATTGACTTGTGATATATTATGGTAGTTATCCAATACTTGTATATGCATGGTGGACATGTATTTTTTACTTTTCTATCTAATGTATCTGATGTGGTTAGGGAGGGAGTCATAGTTACTTGCTAGTCAGGATCTACATGATGTACCACTCCTTTCCATTGCCTATTTAGTTTAGAAATATATATGCACATGTACATGCTCATTTTTTATGTAGGATGTAGGTATCAGGATTTGACTTCCCTAAATTGCTAAGATGAGCATGCCTTATTGCAACAACTCAATGGTAAGAGTGAGAAGATAATGATTAGGTCCAATCCTAGCCAATGGCTAAATACTTGTCCTATAAGGAGGACTTATAACTGGTTGTCTGCCCCTTTTCAAAATTGTGAGTCTTTTGTGCATCTATGGTTTGATTTTTGCTTTGGTTGATTTTCCTTATGCATTTCATGAGGTTTGACTTGGTGATTTTCTTGATAGACTAGCTATTTATGATTCTTGGATTGATCGTTGATATCGAATTATAAAATATTTATTAATTTAAAAAAATGGAAAAATGTTAAAATATGATTTTCATTATTGGAATTATATGGATACTCAGTTAAATTAAAAGATTTTATTTAAGTCAAAATTTAGAAAACTACATTAAAATGATTTAAAAATTAAATATCAAATATTAAGCTTTAAATATTGTGTAGCATTATTATTTAATTAGTAAATATTTAAAATCTAGTGGCATTTAAATAATGCACTTATGTTATCTTTATTAATTAAATAATAAGTAAATGTCTTTTATAAAATTAATTTAAATAATAAATTGCAGAAATAAATAAATAGTAAAAATGATTTAAAAAAATTAAAAGTGGTTTAAATGTGCATGAAAGGAATAATTGAATAAATTACAATTTTAGAGCTTGTGGAGACATAAATCCTAAAAGGTAATTATAGATCTATATTAGAGCTTTTCGGGTCATTATTGCACACACAGGTTTCTGGGGAGCAATTTCTAGAATTGTAGAGGAAGTAATTTTCAGAAGCTTGAAGGGTTTCATCTTAGCAAGGGTTTCAATAGGTTGCCGAGTTTTTAGCATCAATGCAAGGTAGGGTTTAAAAATGTGAGATTCAATATTTCATTGGAAAAGATCTGTTTGCTTTGTGTTTGATTGGGTGCTTTATTCCTATATGATTTGTGTTTGATTGTCTTTCAGATTATTTTCATAAATTTGTGTGAATGAATTTAGACTCTTAAGTGTTTCTAAAAAAGGAAATTTAGAATGAATGAATTTGAAGCTAAGGTTTGATTGAATTTTATTTAGATTGATTTTACAATTTGTTTACAATCTATACTCATTAGCATTTTTTTAAAATTTATTGCTTGAAAAAGTTTGACCTCCAGGCCTATACCTATAAATAATTTACATAAATAAATAAATAAATAAATAAATAAATAAATAAATAAATAAATAAATAAATAAATAAATAAATAATAATTTCTTCTAATATAAAAATTGTTTTTATAAAACAATTATTTAAAATAATATTTTAAAAAAGTAATCATATAAATTTTATTGCCGACTTCTTTAAAAAATAAAAAATGATAAATGATAAACTCGACATGTTAAACATAGTTTATAATTTTATAATAACATAGAAATTACAATTTTAAAGCTTATTGTATTCAAGTCCCACTTTGACTATGGGTTGAAAAGCATGCCCATTTTAACAAGAGTTATTTTTGTTTTAGTTAAACTTACACTTCTTTTCTCATGTGGGTAAGAGGGAGTGGGAGGTGGGCCCAACTCCCTCTCCATTTATTAACTTATTTTCAAATACAAGCATCCACTTCCTTATTCATATGAGAGTTTCCTTATTTGAGATCATGACAAGATATTTCCCATTTAAATATTATGCATGATTTAAATTAAATGTTATTATTATTGAGTACATATTTTATTATCATTTAGTTTAAATTAGTTACATTTGTTATAATTTAATATTAGTTATTATTTAATAATAATTACATATATGAAATTTTTCTTTACAAAAATAAAAATAGAAGTGAATGAAATATTTATTTATTTTAACTAGTAAAAGTATGTTTGAAAGAGGAGTGTACATATTTATTTATTTTATTTATTTGGGATTTGAGTAAGCTTTACTTGTTTGCACTAAACTAGTAGGAAAACTGTACTGAATATATTTATGGTCAAATTGGACTTCAACGAGAAAATTGCTTATTTTTAATCAACTGGAATATGATATTATTTTTAAGCTTTCTTTGGCATACCTGGTTGTATAAGGCGACATATGTACATGATTGATTTGGAATTTTATTATGATTATATTGTGAGGTGTTTTGAGTTGTCTAGCTAGCTAAATTAGGATGTGTACTAGAGACATCTTTTGGGTTTTATTGTACAATGATAATTTGTATGGATGTCATGATGTACTTTATAATTCAAATTGAGATTTATATTTATGAGAATTATTTTAGTGAGTATTTATGATGATTTTGGTTTTGAAAACTAATTTATTTTTGGGTTGCCTAATAAGGAATTGAATTTGATCATTATGGATATTGTGGTATGGGATACAAATATGTTTTATGTTCTTAGGAGAGTTTGTCTAGGTACATGTCTTTGGGAGTGGCTTGCAGTAGGGTTCTGAGACCCAAATTGGTCAGTGCCAAGGTAACCTATTGTAAGTTATATAATAAGTGATAATCTAGTAATTAATATTTTGGGAAACACACTAAAAAGATAGGTTAGAGATATTTCCTCACGCATGCCTTAAGTGCTAGTATATACCAATATACGCTTCCCAAGGGACTATTGCCTCTACTAAGGACCATGAGAATGTGGGATGTCTTCATAGGAATTTGTGACCTCCTCAACCAACAAATAGAAAAGATTTTGGCCACTAAGACAAGGTGTTTAGTTTGAGCACTCTGTTCAACAAGTGAATGGCAAAATTCCTCAAAAGGTTTCCCAGTCTTGAGAACCAGGGTTTGACGCACCATAAGGGTACTAGAGGAGAGCTATCACACATAAATACCATTGATATGGCACTAACCATATCAAGTCTATTATAACAACTAGAGTGTAGAATTGACATTGGGCTATTACCACTTCAAGATTGACCCTTGGAACTCACAAGTGGTGAGTCTTGTTTCCAAGGAAGGCCTCTCTAAAGAAATTGCATGGATTTCTCTTACACCCAAGATCTATGAATTAAAAGGGGAGAGGATACGTCCATGCAATTCCTAGGGTTCTGAACAATGTAGAGAAACCAAATAGAAAAGAGATTTCATTTTATAGCACCAAACTAAGTGTTAGCTAATATAAGAAAAACCACACACATAGTTTGAACAAGCACACAGGTCTTTGTTAATTTCCTACACCAAATAATTAGTAGTTTTCAATGGGTATGTCTTCTCCCAACAAACACTGCATGCTAAAAATAGATCATCAGTAATAGAGAAACCTCTACTCTAGGTCCTAATATCAAAATGAAACCCTAGATGTAGATTATAATTGAAATATGACCTTTCTGTGAACCAACTGTGCCCTAATAGTGAAATTGTACCATAAAAGACTAGAAAAACTCAGGAGGTCCCCAAGTGCACTTAGATAATGCCAACTATGCTCGTGGTGTGATTGGGGCTACTTAGAGTGCAGTTAGTATTTTTTATAGTGGAGTTGGGAAGCTAGGGTCAAACTAGGGTAAAATGGGGTCAAAATGGTACCCACAACATGCAAAATTGAAAGACAAACTACCAAGTGTGCTCTAACATAGCTAAGTGTGCCCATGGTGCACTTAGGGAATAGAAGGGCACAATTCATAGTTTTAGAGCATAGTTGGTTAGGTGAGACAATAGACAAAGGTTATATTGACTCATATGCCCCTAAAACAACTTTTTAAGATCCCCAAGTGCACCCTAATAGAGCCAAGTGAACACTTGGGACAAAGAGTTATATAAATGCATATATAAAAGATAATAACTTGTTACTTGGCCTCCTAATTGGACTAGGTGTGATAAAAATGATTAGAAAAGCATTAGACTCCTTTAAATGAGCTCCTTCCTTGCACCTAAAAGCACAAAAAAAAGAAAATCCAAGTTAGTAAGCATGATCTTCCTGTTGGGTTAACAAATTGTAGGACTAGAAAATGTGTTAGAACCTAGAATACTATGAGAAACAATAAAATTCAATCAAAATAAACTAAAACCTCCTAATCCACCATGAAAATCAATCAGAATAAAGGATTTAGAACATAATTAAAACCCACTCTTCAATTGTAGTTCCCATGTCCTTCTTTCTTTTCCATTTTGATGTAGCTCCAATTTCCTATAATGCACACATAATTGAAAGAAAATGACAATGATGGGATGAATTCTATTGAGAGTACTAGAAGTGTGGTTCAAGCCTAATGGATTTAGGATGTTCTAAGGATTGAAAATGAGAGCAAGATGGATCAATTTATAGCCAAAGTGCAAGAGGTGAGACATGCATGAGGAGATGGACACTTGTCATTTTGAATGTGTAACTTGGCATGATATCATTAGAATATCCATGAAAAACATGACACAATATGCCAAATATAGGATTCTATGATGCATGAAAGTCAACATGGCTCAAAGTAGAGGAGAATCTATGATGTGCATATGACATCTCAAGGCCACTTGTATACTAGAATCTATCATGAAGGTGGCTTATTAGAGTCATGCGTAGGAAATAAAAAAGTCAAATATGAATCATATTAGCCAAGTGTAAAGAGAGGATCTATGACGTATGATGTCCATGTGTCAAGAATAGGTGGAATATTCAAATTAAAAATTCATAATTTCATACAAATGGTAATTAGTAAAATAGAAATTAGAGGTGGAAAAAAGGACTTAGGGAATAGAGAATTCTCATACTTTTCAAAGATGAATCAATTTATTAATAAATATTAATTAATTGAGAATGTTGGTTAGTAAGAATAATTAGTAATGCGAGATAAAGACAATTTTAGATGACATAGGAATAGATTATGGGTTAACTAATCTTATAGGATAAATTAGTAAATACTTTGGCCAACTTGATTAGATAAGTGCAAGATTATCCTTTGATGAAATGTGATGATTATGCAAATCAATTAGGATGATGGTGGGTAGATCAAAGACATGGTTAGATTGATTAAGTGACTAGGATTGATGACATGCTAAGGACATATGACATGGATTGAGGATATGTGACCTTTAACATACATTGTAAATGTCACATGATTGAAATTAATTGATAAGATTGATCATAATAACATCGATACTATCTTGGGGGGGGGAAGCTTCTGTCAAAGAGGCCAGAGCCCTGAAGAAGATTCTTGATACTTACTCCAGTGGGACAGGTCAGCTGATTAATTGGAACAAAAGATCGCTCTTTTTCATCAACACCTCTGAGTTTAGACAAAGAAAAATTGCCAGGATTCTGGGTTGTGGGGTAGGCTCTTTCCCCTCTACCTATCTTGGTCTCCCTTTGGGATCCTCACCCCCGGAGTCTTTTTGGAATGGTATTTTGGACAGATTCAATAGGAAGATGGCTGTTTGGAAAGGGGTCTCTCTTAGTCAAGTGGGGAAATGCCTCTTAGTCAAATCTTCTCTTCAAAATCTGCCAATCTACACCCTGAGCCTCTTTGGAATTCCGAGGAAAATAGCTGAAAGAATGGAGAAAATCCAGAGAGAATTCCTTTGGAATGGTAATGAAGGGAAGAAAAGATACCCTCTTGTTGCTTGGGAGAAGGTTTGCCTCCCTAAGAGGTACAGAGGTCTAGGCATTAGAAAGATCACCCACCTCAATAAGGCTCTCCTAGCTAAACAAATATGGCAGATCTTCAGTAGCACCGGTGAATGGAGGGACACCCTGGTAAACAAGTACCTTAGAAGACCCACTCTTCTTTTCACCCTTTTTAATGAAGATATCCCAAAAGGATCGAACATTTGGAATGGGATCATGAAAGCCAGGGACCTGGCTAAGGCCAGGATATCATGGAAATTGGGAAATGGGAAGGACATCCAGTTCTGGTCGGATAGATGGCTTTCCCAAGATCCACTTATCAATAACCCTATTTTTGAGAGATGGATGCAAGCTTGTACTGATCAAATTGGGTCCAAAGTTTGTGATTATTGGAATGGCTAGGAATGGAGTGACCTATCCCTCATCTCTGAGGACTTGACTCCTATAATGCTTATGCTCAATTCCATGATTCCTATCAATTTGGGGGATGAGCTGGTCTGGAGGGATAATCCCAATGGAAGATACTCTGTTGCCTCAGGCTATAATTCCCTTTGGAGCTTAAAAGAGAAGGCCCCTTGGGCGGAGGCTTGGATTCTGAGTCTTACTCCAAAGATCAACATTTTTTACTGGCTGGCTCTTCAGAACAAAATCCTTACTCATGACAATCTCATGAAGCGAGGACATGTTATGCCCAGTAGATGTCCCTTGTGTAAGAATCAGGCTGAGACCAAAAATCACATTTTCATCTTATGTGATTATGCCAGGGAGGTGTGGAATGTCATCACACATGATAATGAAACCCTCTGGTGCAAACCGGATAATCTCATGGATTTTTTCCATCAGTGGAAAGGTCTTTGTAAGATTGCTGGTCGGCAGGATCACTCGGACTGGATTTTACCCCATTTTTGCTGGGGAATTTGGAAGGAAAGGAATAATAGAATATTTAGAGACAGAGAGGAGCCAGCTATAATCCTTGGCAGGAAGGTCTCGAAGAATATAAAGGAAAATCTCCAAGTGCTGAAGGAGGAAGAAGAAGAAGAAGGGGACAGAAAGATAGCTAAAGAAAAAGACAGGAACCTCAAAAGGCAGGATGCTAGCTGGCTTCTCCCCCCAGATGGTTGGTCAAAAGCCAACTTTGATGG
The DNA here is from genome assembly GCA_028749045.1 of Cupressus sempervirens. Taxonomy (NCBI): domain Eukaryota; kingdom Viridiplantae; phylum Streptophyta; class Pinopsida; order Cupressales; family Cupressaceae; genus Cupressus; species Cupressus sempervirens. Next base: position 467,222,291 of record CM053786.1, read on the forward strand.
GGCTTCTAAGGGTAACCCAGGCCCTTCAGGTTGTGGTGGAATCATAAGAAATAGCTATGGGGAGGGAATAGCTGCCTTTGCTTCCCCGCTGGGAATCCAGACTATTCATCTGGCTGAAGCAAGAGCTGTGAGTAAGGTGGTCAAGTTGGCTTTTGAAGCCGGGATTACTAAACTCTGGCTTGAGGGGGACTCCAAAAACATTATTAATACCATTAATGGTATTTCCCCTCCCTCATGGACGATTGCAAACATAATTGCTGAGACTTGCGCCACTCTCACAAAGTTCGATAAGGTCCACGTCACTCATGTTTACAGAGAGGAAAACCCAGTCGCTGATTGGTTTGCTAATAAAAGGGTTAACGCCACCAATAATTTGACCTGGTATGCTAGAAAAGATTTTCTGGCGGAGGCAAAGTTGCTTATCGACCAAGATAAAATCTTGGGAAGGACGGCTCAAATCCAATGCAATTATGGATAATAAAGATTGCCTAGACCATGCTCGAGATGGAGAAGTAGTCTGCTAGGTTGGGTCTCTGTCCTTTGGTTTTTGTTTCTCCTGGCTTTGGCTTTTTTTCTGGTCTCTATTTTTTTAGTTGGTTCTCTGGCCTTTTTAGTGGGCAGTTGTTTCGGGCTGGGCCTTTGGGCTTATTTTCAGCCGTAAGGCTTATGTTTTGGCTGGGCATTTTCTCGCTTATTTTCAGCCTTTCTTGTTGTTAAACTTATGGGTTTTAGAAACCCTTAAAACCTGTTTACCTTATCAAAAACATCGATAGACCTTGTCAATTTTTATTAAGTTGATCAGATAATGCCACGATCCAACACCGAGGGATTCAAAAATGTCAATGATGGGATGATAAAAATGATAGCTTTGACCTAGTGTTGAGGGACATGATAGTGTTAAGGTCAGATTTGATAGGTTTGATAGCTTACCAAGGCATTGAGGGACATGATAATGCCTAGTTCTAGATTAGTGATACTTGATTTGAGATATTTGACATGTTTTAGGTTGATTAGGGTTGATTTAGAATGATTTTGGGTTGATTTGAGATGATTTTGGGTTGATTAGAAAAGATTTTGATTTGAAATTGATGTAGGAGCATTTAGAGGTATAAGGGCAATCCTGTGTCAATCGAAAAAAATGTACTTAGACTTAGTTTCTGTTTCATGTGTTTTCATTTTTGGATACTCATTTGGGTCAAATAAAGGTTCCAACTCTCACAGTTTCACTATCAGTGTTATAGGATAGAGTATTTGAACACCTTGGGATATGTGTAAATGTCAAAAAAATAGGAGTATGTAATTGATCCATCATTTTGGTGAACTAGAAGGTGTAAATTGGTCAAAATATTGTAATTGTAATTTAGAGCATTCCACAAAAAGAATCAAGTTGAAAGGCCCCACGGTGTGAAAGTTATTACAATTTTTCAATTTTTGGAGACCTCCTAAGAATGCTTCAAAGTTAGCTTAGGGGCATTAAATGACCTCTAATAGGGCTGAAAAATGGGGTACAAGCAAAGCTGGTCTGTAGGGCTATAGAGTGTTTTGAGAGCTTTTTGAAAATGTAAACGGTTCGTCAATCAGAGCTATAGTTCAAAAGTTATGCCTCTCGAAAGTTCGATTACTATTTTTGGATTCTTCTAATTTTGTGTTGACTTCTAATGTGACTTCTAGAGCCTTCTATTTGGTCGGTGGATGCCAAATAGCACTTTCTAGAATGTATTCCTAATCCTTAACCCTCTGGGGTCTATTTAAGAACATTTTTTGCATTGTAAAAGGCAGTTTGGAGTGGAGTTTGAGAGGAGGTACTAAAAGGAGAAATTGTCTCCAGACTTATACTGTTGTAAACCCTTAGGGCATGTTTTGAAGTCTATTTTATCTGTACTAAATGTAATAGCATAATTACATAGTTAATAAAATTTTCCCTTTCCTGTTGTGTCCATTCAGTGCTTGGGTTGTGTCCCCATCAAGTGGTATCAGAGAATACCTTTGTTAGTGGTAGTAGAGTGTCCCTACATCAAGTGGTATTAGAGCTAGTTTTCTTGAGTGTGTAGACAGAGTGCTAATTGTGAGGTAGTTTGCACCAAGACTGTGTGGTTGTGGGTTTGAGTTAAGAAGATGCCTCCATGAAGAGAGTGTGGTGGAAGGGTTGGAGCTATTAATCTTGAGGAGGTTAGAGCCCTCCAAAGGCAGGTACAAGCATTGCAGGAGGAGCTCTATAGAGGAAAAAATGTTGCTACAGGCGACAAAAGTGAGGATGACAATGAAGAAGAAGAAATTGGACCAGAAGGAGAATTTGATGGGGAATTTTTGAATCAGGCAGAGGAAAGGATTTTTAGGGCCATTACTAAGTTTGGGAAAAGACCTATAATTGATGTGGGTGTATTTTTAGGAAATCTGAAACCAAATGAGTTGATCGACTAGATCAATGAACTGGAAGAGTACTTTGAGTATGAGGATATCAGGGATCTAGATAGGGTTAAGTTTGCAAAGGCCAAACTGAAAGGCCATGCCAAAATTTGGTAGCAAGAGGTTCAATTGGAAAGAAATAGAAGAGGAAACGAGAAGATCCCAAGGTGGGATTGTATGGTGGACAAATTGAAGAAGCAATTCATTCCTATTGACTACGAGCTTGATTTGTTTAAGAAGATGCATGGGTTAAAGAAAGCAGGAAAATTAGTCCAAGAATATATAGAGGAGTTTTACCAACTTTTGATTAGAGTAGGGCATGCAGAAGAAAATAAGGAGAAGGTTGCTTGTTATATCAGTGGGTTGCGACCTAGCATCTAGGAGGAATTAAGTTTGGTAAGAATGACCAGCGTTGAAGAGGCATACCGATTTTCCCTACAAGTTGAAGAGAAGCTAAATAAGAGGTTTGAAGGGAGACAAAGAGGAAATGGTCAAGGAGGAAGGGGTAGTGGTAGGTCATTTGGAGGCTGAAATGAAACCCAAAATAAAAATGAAGATGTGGGTACTAGCAGGAACCAGAGGAACGAGGGTTTCAACCACTCCTGTGATCAAGACTTTGGAAATCAAAGAGGAAGAGGTAGAGGATGTAGAAAAGGAAGAGGAGGCTTTTGTGGTACCCTTTTTCATTGCAATGAAGAAGGTCATCGTGCCTTTGAATGCCCTCAATGACAAGGAAGGATAGATAGGAGAGTTAAGGGTCAAGCTAGGATTGCTCATGTGGATGAGGATGTACAATCATCACATTCAGAGGATGCAAAAAGAGGAGAGACTTTAGTAAATGAAAGGGTCCTACTAAGTGGTGAGATTGAACCAGGATAAAGGAGGAGTTTGTTTCATACCATATGCAAGTGTGAGGATAAATGTTGTGATGTGATCATTGATGGTGGTAGCACTGATAACTTGGTATCAGAGGAGATGGTCTCTAAGTTGAAGCTCAAGAGGGACAAACACCCCCAGCCCTATCGGATTGCTTGGGTGAAATATGATCATAAGGTCTTGGTAAGTGAACAATGTTTAGTGAAATTCAAAATTGGGAGTTACCATGATGAAGTTCTTTGTGATGTTATTCCAATGGATGTTTTCCATCTATTATTGGGAAGACCGTGGCAGTTTGATAGGCATGTAGTACATGATGGTCATGCAAACACACACTCTCTAACAAAGGATGGAGTTTGCCACAAACTGAAGCCCATGAAAAAGGAAGGTGAAAAGGTATGTAGCAGTGCTAGTATTTTCTTGTTGAGGGAAGGAAGTTTTTAGATGGCATGAAACATCAGCATATGTGCTATGCTTTGATTCCTAGGAAAGATAAAGAAGGTAGTAGTGAAATACCACTTGAAGTTTTAGATTTACTAGGTGTGTTTGGAAATATCATCTCTGATAATGTTCCAGAAGGATTGCAACCAGTAAGGCAAATCAGTCATCAGGTAGATTTAATCCCAAGAGCTAGTTTCGACTCCTATTGAAACTTAGGAGCTAAATAGATAGGTTCAGGAGCTATTGAGGAAGGGCTTGATTTGGGAGAGCCTGAGTCCATGTGTAGTATCTACAATACTAGCACCAAAGAAGGATGGAGAGTGGAGGATGTGTACACACTCTTGAGCAATAAATATGATAACCATCAAGTATCAATTTCCTTTGCCAAGAATGGATGATCTTATGGATTGCTTGAGTGGAGCTCAGTACTTCACAAAGATAGATATCAAGAGTGGCTATCATCAGATATGGATACGAGAAGGAGATGAGTGGAAAATAGCCTTCAAGACCAATGAGGGTCTTTATGAGTGGTTAGTCATGCCCTTTGGATTGACGAACGCCCCAAGCACCTTCATGCGGCTTATGAATGAGGCACTTAAGAAGTTCTTGGGAATTTTTTTTTTGTCTATTTGGATGATATTTTAATTTTCAGCAAGACTTTGGAAGAAAATTTATTGCATATTTGTAGTGTCCTTGAAAGGTAAAGGGAAGAAAAACTATTAATTAATCTGAAGAAGCGTATCTTTGCAAAAAGGGAGTTAGTCTACTTAGGGTTTGTTATATCACCTGAAGGTCTCAAAATGGATCTAGAGAAGGTAAAAGCCATCTTGGAATGACCTACTACAAGGTCTGCTACTGAGGTAAGATCATTTCATGGTTTGGTTAGTTTTTACAAAGAGTTCATTAACAATTGCAGTGGCATATGTGCACCCCTGACTGACACAATAAGAGGGGATAGAAAAGAGTTCAAATGGATTGCGGCAGCTACAAGATGTTTTGAATTGCTAAAGAAGAAGGTGATAGAACAACTTGTGTTGGCACTTTAAAATTTTAGAAAGGTGTTCCAGGTGGATTGTGATGCTAGTGGTAGTGCTATTGGGGCTGTATTAAGCCAAGAATGTAAGCCTATTGCATATTTTAGTGAAAAATTGAATGATGTGAAAAGGAAGTATTATGTTTATGATCAAGAGTTCTATGCAATAGTTTAGGCCTTAAAGAAATGGAGGTATTATTTATTGCCAAAGGAATTTGTTTTGTATACTGATCATTAGGCATTACAATACTTAAATAGCCAAGGTAAATTGAATCAAAGGCATATGAAGTGGGTAGAGTTCTTGCAGAGCTATACATTTGTGTTGAAGCATAGAATTGGAAAATCTAATAGGGTTGCAGATGCACTAAGTAGGAGACAGTTGTTGCTTATAGTAATGTAGGTTGAAGTAGTTGGGTTTGATGAACTCAAGAATCTGTACCCTAAGGATCTTGATTTTGCTGAAGCATGGAAAGCTTGTAAGGAGCCTGTTGCTGTAGACAGAACTAAGTGGTTAGACTATCTGATTCAGGATGGTATGTTATTCAAGGGCAGTCAATTATGCATTCCAAGGAGTTCCATGAGGGAAAATTTGATTAAAGATAAACACAGTGGAGGGATGGCAAGACATTTTGGTCGAGATAAGACCATTGCCATTCTTAGAGAACATTATTTTTGGCTTTAGATTTCACTGGATGTGAAGAAGTTTGTACAAAGTTGTTAGATTTGTCAAGTGGCCAAGTGATTTAGTCACAATACTAGACTATATCAGCCATTTCCTGTTCCATCAAAGCCATGGGAGGACATAAGTATGGATTTTGTTCTTGGATTGTCAAGGACACAAAGGGATAATGACTCAGTATTTGTGGTGGTTGATAGGTTCTCCAAAATGGCACATTTCATTCCATGCCACAAAACTCATGATGCTGTCCATATTGCAGACTTGTTTTTCAGAGAGGTGGTAAGACTACACAGTCTTCCAAGGAGTATAGTTTCTAATAGAGATTTCTAGAGAACATTGTGGAAGAAGTTGAGAACAGACTTGAAATTCAGTTCCACACATCACTCGTAGACTGACGGCCAAACAGAAGTAAAAAAAAGTCTGGGCAATTTGCTGAGATGTTTAGTTGGGGATAAACCTAAGGGGTGGGACTTGATTCTACCACAAGTAGAGTTTTCTTACAATAACTCTATAAACCAGAGTACTGGTAGATCACCATTCCAAATTGTATATGGAAGTAGCCCAAGGACTGCACTAGAGTTGAGGAAGATAGAACAATGGGAGAGGACAAGTGCTAAAGCTGAAGAATTTGCTAAACATATCAAGCGTCTAGATGAGGAGGTTTAGGCACACATTACCAAGATGAATCAAGAGTATAAAGCTAGGGCTGATAAAAGGAGAAGACATAAGGAATTCTAAGTAAGGGATCTAGTCATGGTACACTCAAGAAAAGAAAGATTTCCATCCGGTACTTACAACAAGTTGAAAATGAAAAAATTTGGTCCTTGCAAAATTCTAAAGAAACATGACTCAGGAAATGCATATGAGCTGGAGTTGCCAGATGGAATTCACATTTCTCCTATTTTCAACATTGCAGACTTAACAGAGTATCATGATGATGGTGCAGATGAGAGCTAATGTTAGAACCATGTCCAATTCCTACTTCTAAGAAGGAGGATATAGAGGAGATTCTAGATAGTCGTGTGGGTAGGAGTACCAGAAATAGGCAGTATTGAGAGTATTTGGTCAAGTGGAAAGGACGACCGATAGAGGACTAAACTTGAATTTCAGTAGCTGAGGTTTCCTATTTGGGATTTCCTCTACCATTCATAAAGTGACAGGGTCATTTTTCAATCTACCCTGGGTGTCTGATGTAGGAGCATCCAGAGGTATAAGGGCAATCCTGTGTCCACCAAAAAAAATGTACTTAGACTTATTTTCTGTTTCATGTGTTTTCATTTCTGGATACCCATTTGGGTCAAATAAAGGTTCCAACTCTCATAGTTCCACTATCAGTGTTCTAGGATAGAGTATTTGAACACCTTGGGATATGTGTAAATGTCAAAAAAATAGGAGTATGTAATTGAGCCATCATTTTGGTGAACTAGAAGGTGTAAATTGGTTAGAAGATTGTAATTGTAATTTAGAGCATTCCAAAAAAAGAATCAGTTCGAAAGGCCCCACGGTTTGAAAGTTATTGCAATTTTTTAAATTTTTGGAGACCTCCTAAGAATGCTTCAAAGTTAGGTTAGGGGAATTAAATGAACTTGAATAGGGCCAAAAATGGGGGACAAGAGAAACTTGTCCATGGGGCTATAGAGCACTTCAAGAGCTTTCCAAAAATGTAAATGGTTCATCAATCGGAGCTACGGTTCAAAAGTTATGCCTCCCGAAAGTTCGGTTACCATTTCTAGATTCTTCTAATTTTGTGCCGACTTCTAATGTGACTTCTAGAGCCTTCTATTTGGTTAGTGGATGCCAACTAGCACTTTCTAGAATGTTTTCCTAATCCTTAACCCTTCGCAGTCTATTTAAGAACATTTCTAGCATTGTAAAAGGCAGTTCAGAGTGGAGTTTGAGAGGAGGTACTAAAAGGAGAAATTATCTCCAAACTTATACTATTGTAAGCCCTTAGGTCATGTTTTGAAGTCTATTTTCTCTGTACTGAATGTAATAGCATATTTACACAGTTAATACAATTTTCCCTTTCCTGTTGTGTCCATTCTGTGCTTGGGTTGTGTCCCCATCAGAAATCATATTAGGTTGATCAAATGATATTTTGACAATGTTGAACTGATTTAAGGTCAGTTCAAAAAAGTTCTAATAAAATAGGAATCAATTTCGAAATGATTTGTAGTTGATATGAAAAGGGGTATGAGTGATGGAGAATATTATAAAAATATGCTCAAATGATAATCAAGTTGGAAAAAAGATCAAAATTAGTGAAATGAGAAAATAGGATAGGTTAGTATGAAAATGTGATTAAATAGTAATGCAAACCATTTTTTAGCATCTACATTTCCCCCCTCTTTGATACAATGTGATTTAAAGTGTTGTGTTAAAGAATACTAATGAAAAAGCCATAAAAGAATACCCTAGTAGGGGTGGTATATATGGGTTTCCTCTTGAGAAATTGATCAAATAATGAAAATAATAGGTAAATTTTTTGACAACAACAAGATGAATCCATAGCAACTAATGGATAAGAAATTAGAGCTCAAATGCAATAGTTATGGGGTCTAGAGTGCAAGATGAGGGTTAATCAGGTCACTGGGAGTAATTTTGGGCATCCAACTATTCTAGTGCACCCAAAATGCATCCAAGTATGCATAGGGTGCATTTGGCATGATCAAGTGTGCCCTAAGATGACTAAGTGCACCCTAGGATGACCAAGTGTGCTTAGTTTGTAGTTGGGAAGCTCAACTACACCCTAGGATGCTCCAAGGGTTGAGATTAGTCCAAATGGAGTTAGAATGGTCCAAAAAAAGAAACAGGTAAAAAAAGGTCAAATTAGTCAAAAATTCTCAAATGTGGTCAAACTTAGTCAAACCTATGTCAGATTTGGTAGAAAGATGAGAGATAGTTATGCATAGGGTAAAAAATAATGCAAATGAATTTGGAATGACCCAAAATTTGGTGTGCATGTTCAAGACCCTAGAAAGAGATCAAAACATAGGTCAAACTAGTCAAAGATGGTCAAATGTTTCCAAATGTAGTTAACCTTAGGTAAAAAATTGTTAACCTTAGGTCAAATTTAGGCAAGACTTGGTAGAAAGCCACAAAAGGTTAACATATAAAGTATGATTATGCAAGAATGTAGGTATGTAGGATGGAGATACTTTTCGTGTATCCAAGTACATAACCATGGTGGTGGTGGATGAGATGGATTTAAAAAGACAAAGGAGATGAGATGAGGACTAGTTAGTATGAGGTGAGGACTTTTTCTTTCATAAAGTACACTATATGTCAAAGGAGCTTTATTTTGATATGGAAAATGAAATGCAATGCATTGTGGCCATAAAGGGCCAGAGCAAAAATGAAAGCCTTTTGTGTAAACAAGCATGCTATAGACAAAGAATGACCTTATCCCTTCAAAGGCATACATGCATGCCCTAGATTATCAAAGGGACATTCAATAGACCAAAAAAACAAAAGATGAACATGAACCATCTTGACCTCTCTCATAGATTAATTTATATCATCGAGTGACATAGGAACATGTTCAAAGAAAAAAAAGAAAATAAAAATCACTCACTAAAAAACGTGAGCCAATAGCTATTCTTGTCCATTTTTACTTTCTTTTTGGTATTTTAGGTCTTCAAAGAGTGTTTGACAGGTTGACTACGTGATGGGTTTGATTGTAGGTTTAGTTGATAAGATCATAGTACAATTTGGATTAATTGTTGGTTCAAATTACTCAGATGGTAGGTTAAGGTGTGATTATCATTGAAGTTTTGTGCTTTGAATTTCATTCTTACAAGGTTTGAGAAAAGGGGGTGATTATCCATAGTAATTATTTACAAGGTTTATTGCAAATTTTTTGGTGGATTTTGTGATTTCTTAGGTTTTTGAGGATATTTGATGTTTTTGTGTCACTAATTTCTCTAGGACATTTTATGGGTTTTGCTGATTTTTCTAGAAGTTATGTGATTTTTAGTAATCTTTCAAGAAATTATGTGATTTTTAGTAAATTTTTCAAGGTATTTAATGATTTTTATGTCTTTCTTCAGGATCATATTTGAATTTTTAGGATTTTTTAAGGATTTTTGCAGGATCGTATTTGAATTTTTAGGATTTTTTTAGGACAGTAAAGGATGTATAGGTATTATCTCAAATCCAATATGTGATAAGTCCAATGTATAATGTGCTTAGGGAGATGCCTCTTGTCCACTTTCAAAATCACACAATGTGTATACACAAACTATGTACAAAGGCCAAAGACAGAGTATGTACAGACTGGTGATGCTTGGATAAGATAACAATAGATATTAACCAATTTGTGGGCCATGATCAAGGACTAGGATGTCTTGTGGTATGAAGGATGTGATCAAGGAATGAAAAAAGGGAGGGGGGGGGGGGGGGGGGGGGCAAGATGGAATCCTAATAGATGGAGCATAAACAACTAATTACACATGGTGCCTATTTACGAGGTTTTCACCATGGTACTTGTCCAAAGTGCTTGTTTTCTAGGTTTTCACTTTTGGACAATTTTTTTCATCTTGACTCAAATTTTTGTGCCAAGATGCCTATTTGGTAGGTTTTCATCAAGGTATCCATTTTTTCATGACCTTTTTCTTTTTTTTTGTTATTTTTTAGGACTTTTAGATAGAATGATGAGTGTTACTAATAGAATACTAACATGAATATGTTGTTGTAGCTTCTGTGCTAATAACCTTTGGGTCCACAAATTACTATAACTACATAGGATTCATTCCAAGTTTGTAGCTAGACTCAAACCACTTGAATAGCCTCTATATATACCGTTATCTATTGTGTGCAAGATAGTGTCTGCCTCTCACAAATCAAGGCATCTGAGGATAATTGGGTCAGTAGATTCTTTATGTAGGGTGTCACTGATGATGACATACTCAAAGGATTACTAGATAGAGGTTTAATTTTGGGTTTTGGATAAATTGGGTCGTAGGATCTGGGTATAAGTAGCTTCACACAAGGAAGATCTAGGAGGATTGAGACCAACGAATTCCCACATGAAGGCTGATCGAGTGAGCTCAAGTAAAAAGAGAAAATGACTTTATGACATGTTGAAAATTGGAACACTTATATTTAGGGAATCAACTTGTTCATTTCATATCCTTTAGAGTTGCTTAGCTTTTTCTTTTTCATGGTTTAATGATGCCTTTCAATTTTCACCAAGAGAGCTATTCTTGTTATTTTTTCCTTTGTTTCTTGTTTTGCAATTGGAAGATGGAGTTGACTCCCCAAAATATGCCAATGTGTTCAATTTAGGAGAATTTTTTTTCTTTATGGTCATTAATTTTAATTCTTCCATAGATTTGAAAGTCTATTACAAGAGCATTATCTTTGTCAAATTAATAAAAAATTAGTGGTCCATGCTAGTCCCAATCTAATAGTTTAGGACAACTTGAAGGGATGTCATCATCAGTCAAGACAAGTCTAACCTTGGGGTTATGGATAAAAACCTCAAGATTAAGAGCATCATTGTGGTTAGGTCTATCTTTAGGGGCATCCTGAGGTGAAAAGGTGATATGTTGTGATGTGGATAAGTTCCCAAGCATGGCCTAGAACTAGGTAACATCAATGTTATTTGGTACTATTGAATCTTTAAGGGATTCATCAAGGATATTCTAATGCTGGGAGCATGCACACAACAAATCTAGAATGGATATTTGTGCAAGGGTTTTGCCAAGCTAGTCAACAAGGTTATAATATGAAGAAGTAGGATCACTATGTCTACTAAAGCCTATGGGTCTAGTAGAAGCCATAGGTCTAGCTAGGGCTCCAAGTAAGGTAATCCAAGTGTAATATGTGGTAAAAGCACAAAAAGGGTCTTCAACCTTGAAGGTGAATGTGGATATGTAGGAGTTCAACTCATTGAAATAATTGATGGTGTAGTCATATCCAGTGCATGTGTAATTCACATGAGCTTGTGAGCTTGAGCTTGAACTAAAGGCTTTCCATTTGTCATGATTGCCCAAAGGATCTTTGAAAATAGTATGATTAGAATTGAATGCTAGTAGTGAAGGGTCAATAGTAATCACATCATCATCAATAAGGTCTTGGATTTCATGTTTAAGTTGGAAACATAAAGTAGTTTATGTACTTTAGTATGGTGGTAATCACATAATTTGTTGTAATCCCACCAAGAGGGTTTATTTGATGGTTCATCCATGACCAGAGATAATTGAAAGAAGTTATTACTAAGTAAGTATTGAAGTGCAGTCTTGCGTGGTATCCCAAGGGGTGTAAAATTTTTATCTTTATTTCTGGGGCATTTGTGTGGTCTTTCTTGCATGAAGGTATCAGTTGTCTTTTGTTGTCAAGGTAGTGTTTGACTAGGAGTTTATGAGTTTGTAGGGTTTTTACCTTTAAGAGTTATTTGAGGTTGTGATGTGTTGATCATTCATGTGTCTACAATACCATCATTGGAGAAAAACTTTTCCTTGTCATTAGATGAGTTTGTATTCATATTTTCCTTATTTGTTTTTATGATGCCCTTATGAATTACAAAATCTTCAATGCTAGCCCCCTTTTTCATTAACTTAGAAATTGTGCTAGGAATTTTGATCTTGAGTTCATACATTAGGTCAGGGATTAGGATTTCAATGCATAAATTGACTTGTTGTTCTTTGGGGATATCTAGTGAGCATTGACTAACAAGGTTTCTCCAATGCATCAAGAATTTTATGAATGACTCTCCTATCTTTTGCTTTGTTGAGCATAAATCAGACAATGTTACCTCATTTATTATGTTGAAGGAAAAGTGGGATATGAATTTGTCTCCTATTTTTGACCAAGATTTTATGTTAATAGGTAGTTTGGAGTACCATTCAAGTAGTGGCCCACCAAGAGAATGAGGAAATAATCTAATAAGATATGTGTGCTCGTCACTAAGATCAGTATAAGAGGCACACAATTCTTTGATGTGATCAACTAGGTTGCCTTTTCCTTGATATTTTTCAAATCTTGGTGCCTCAAAATATCTTGGAAAGGGAGGAATATACATACTTTTATCAAAGGGATTAGGATGTAAACCCTGCTCTACATATATAACTTGTTTCTTCTAGACTCCCAATGCCTTACTTTGTTTGGATAATTTTTTGAATTGGCATAGTAAATCCTCATTAGGGCATTGAGTGTTAGGCCTTTATTTGAGTCTTTTATGTCTATGAGTAGATCTTTTACTATAGCAAGAACTATGTATACTTGGTTCTAATATTTTTGTATTTAAAGACTTAGGTGATGTGTCACTAGCTGGTAGAGGTATACTGGAACCTCAAAGATGGAAAGGTCCTTGTTGTGGTATTGATTGAGATTATTGTAGCATGGGTTGTGGTTGTTGTTGCTTCATTTTTTGTGGTTGTTTTCATGCTATTTGTTGTGGTTATTGTTGAGATACCTCTATTGGTTGAATATAATGCCATGTTTGTGACTGTTATTATATAAGTATCTATTGAGTTTTTGTGGCACATGTTTTTGTTAATAGGAAATTTTTTCTCTAATAATTTTTGATATTATAACTAATGTTTTAGTTGCTTATTTTTTTTAGCAAAAAATGCTTGTTGTTGTTGGAACTATTACTGATACATTGCATGTAAGTCAAGTGGATTTAGACTAGGTTATGTGTTAGGGATTTTGAGTCCTTGTACTCCTTGAGGATTTTTTTGTTGTTGTGGATGTTGAAATGTTACATGTATATATGTAGATTTTGACTTGAATGTGAATTAGGAATGTTGGGTCCTTGCACTTCTTGATGTTGTTGTTGTCTTGGATGTTGATTGTGTCCCTTAGAGGTGAGAATTATGTTAGGGTCCTTACTTTGATGCATTTGGGTGTTTAATACCTCATCTTGGGACATCATATTGATTTGGAAATGGGCCATATTCCTTTGAGGAATCAGTGAAATGTTAATAAGGCTCTTTCTTTGTGTGTCGATAGGGTTTTTTGCAATAAGTTTTGATTCTTTGCATGACATACTTATAGGGGGATCTATAACATTTGATGTCATAGTAGTTGGTAAAGTTAGGAGCAAGGGTGCACTTAGTTGATTTTCCTCTAAAGGATGCATGTTTGGAATCCCTATGGTGTAAGTTCCTAAGGTACTTCTTGTTGTTGTATCATTTGATTGAGGTCAATCCTTAGTGTCCTTTTGGGATACTTTGGAAGAGTCTTGTCGCCATTGATTGGTGAAGGTTCATCAAATACAAGATGATAGAATATATTGTCCACCAATATAACTAAGGGGGGTGGGGTGAATTAGTTATCAACCTTATTAAACTTTAACCATATGAGAAATATAATAAAAAACCACAAGATACTCATGCACAATTACACAAGATATATTAACTAGGTAAACCCTTGATCAGAGGGAAAATGTTGGTGGTGATGGTACCCACAAGAAGATGTACTAATACAAATATTCCTTGTTAGAGTATGGACCCTGTTAGGAGTCTATAAAAATATTCAATGCATATCAATCCCTACTAAGAGGCTTTGAATCCTTTTTAGGAGATTCCAACCCTGTTAGGAGTTGTGCTAGCCCTGTTAGGAGTTATGAAAGACAATTGGATCCACTGCCTAAACAACTTCAAGGGAAAGATCAATGAACCCACTGTCCAAATGATCTCTATATTATAACTTGTAGAAAAATAAAAATGAATAGTACTTCCTTCCTCTATCCTATCAACTAGACCTCTTCTCCATCTGATCTTGTAACCAGATCACAAAACTTGTATCCAATAATCCCTTAGAGTGCTTAATCAGATTTGGAAAACACTCTGCTCCTTTTCACACTTTCCACTTCATACAATGATCATAACTTTCATGCTAATACTAGAAATAAGGGAAACATCTTTCCTTTTATACCATGTGTTCAAAATAATTCCTTGAGTCTACCTTGAGGCTTTGCCATTTATTTATAATAAGATAATTAATTAATTTACAATTACAACAGCACTGTCAGCTCACAGTATATACAAAAATTCACACGTGTGATTTTAGGATCTATGAACTTTCTAAAGTCACCATCAGATTGTCCTTTGTCAATGGATGATCACGCATTGACATATTATATCACTATCAAAGGATATAATGCAAACATCATGTTGGTGTTTTAAAACTACTAGGTTGCAAAAACCCAATACTAGGATGTAAAAGACAAAAAAATCATAAGGACTAGCTAGATCCCATGTTCAACAATATTAATCTTAGATCTAAACTAACATCAATATAGTACACAGACTCTCTATACTTTAGGCTTTGTAAGGCCAAGGTGGGTTCACCTTAGGGATTTGGAAATGATGGGTTTTCTTCTATGATTTTCTTCCTCAAATATTTTCCCACTAATATTTTCTTTTAGATCTATCCCCTATAGTAAAATAGTGGTCAATATTTTTCTTGAATTTGTAATTAACTCCTTGATTAAAATAGCTAGCTATAACTAAGAAGGAAATCTATTACAAATAAGTAATGATCAACAAATTAGTTCTTTATTACAAAAATGGAAAATTGATTTTGATTAATATGTGTATTGTGCAACCACATGATCATATCAACTTACATATGAATTGATTGATCAATACCTTATCCATTTCTATATAGAGTCAAACCAATAACCCTAGACCTATTTAATTTCCTTGCAATTAAATTTATCAACAATTAACCCTAAATTTCATTCTTATGATGTCCCTCCCATATATCTACAAACCCTATCAAGTCATGAAAGAATTTACTTAACTCTTTAAATTAAAAGCAATCAATAAAAATATATACACCCATCCAAGTTACATTAAAGTGAAAGAACTTTGTTAATTTCAATCCCAAAATTACATATATATGAAAATGGAGACAAAACTCAGAGATATAGATATGCAAAACTTTCATTTGTATTAATATTCTTTGAAAATAATATAATACTAGTATAAAGCTCAAAATATAACTCTAGATATGATGAAACCCATCATTCAATATCTCACTATATTCCTAGATTGGAAAAATTGAATACATCACACAATTGACACAAAATTGGACCAACTACAAATAGCAAAAACACTAAAATTATACAAGCTTAGGACCTCTCACTCCACATCTTGGAAACCCTTTTTATAGAAAGGATTGCACCAAGTTTCATATAGGAGGACACATGTCAAAATTATTTTGGAAAAAAAATACAATGATATTTCTATGTGTTACTTTACAAAACATTTTTTTGTATTTGAGCAAAATTTAAGGAAGTAGTTGCAAAGTTGGTAGGTGACACTTACTGTAGGAGTCTTCACTATAATTTTGTTTGTCTTCTACTACCTTTAGTTGTGTAATTCTCTAACTACTTCCCATTGATAGAGCCTTGATATCTCCAACTATTTCAAAAAATTAAATACACTCATTTATTAGAGATTTTCTTCATATTCTCTATTGTATGTCCTATCATGCTTTTGAAGATAGCTGCCCATACCTTACCACCTTATTGTGCAAATCAATGCTCCTCCCTCTTGGTTTTTTAGTGCATATAATTTCTTTTGAATACTCTAAATCTAGTTTTTCTCCACTTGGAAATTAGATCCTCATTATTGCTGTGTAGATCTAGCATCAATGCTCATCTTTCTTAGCTTTGTTTCCTTCTGCTCGAGCTCCACAATTTGAGCCTTAAACCTAATGTTTTCTTTCACCTCAATGGAACATAGAAATAACCTCTAGAAAATTTATCAATGAGAGCCATGTGTCTTTGGATAATCTTGACAAATATTTGAAAAGTGAGAAAGCAACAACCATTGATTTGCATTTGATTAACGATGAACAATAAAACTAAAAATTTGTTATCTCAATCAACACCTTTGACCAACTAGAACTCACCATTTTGACACATTTCTTTCGTATAATAAAATTTCAAATCTTTTTATTGTAACCTTTGTAGTAATTCATGTGAGACATCTTTAGTTCCCATAAATTTGTTGTAGAGAACATGATGACATGTTTTTTTGTTTAAAATTGAAGAAGGATTGTTAATTAGCAAAAATCTAGTGGTTAGAATACAATTCATACTTTGATTCATCTTTCATTTTCTAACTTGGTAGTTAAACCAATCAAATTTTGACACATGGACACCATTTTACCTTGTTGGAACTCCTTGTGTATTAATTACATGTCCTAAGACATGTGTTAGCCTATCATTATGTCTCATGGACTAAACATTGAGCAAGTCCTACTATCGACAATCATAGATCTTCCAAAAGTCTCATGATCAAGAATAAGACTTCAACTTTGCTTAAAAGTGGGCCACCCATGCTATGTTTCATCATGTTGCCATGTCATTAAAGTTAATAATCTTACACTTTGTGTTAGCGACATAGTGACAACCTTTGATTTACCAGTTGATTTGATGACTGGAAAAAGTCTGCATTATAGAATGTAATGGACCAACTAGGACATGTGTTGTGTTGTTGCTATGTTGTTATTATTAAAACACCTTCATCTTTCCATAATGAAAAAATGGCAACCATAGATCTACCTTTTGATCTGATGATCCTCATAATTTTCTTTAGTTAGTTTGAATGGTAGCTCGAGAAGAAAAAGGTCCCACCATTTCCATGTGACATGTTGTCACTGTGTCATTATAATTAAACATCACACAACTCTTGTTGGCAATAAAGCAACAATCATTGATTACATTGCAGATTGATGGTGAATAGAATACTTTAAGAACTTGGCTCACCTTGTAGAACAACCAAATAAACATGAACACTTGTCATCTCCTCTAACATCCTTACAAGTTGCAAAAGGAAATGGCCAACAAGGACGTGTGTCTTCACATCATTATGTCGCATGGATTAAAAACCATGTATCTTCTATTAGAGACATAACAATAGCCTTAGATTTCAATCTTGATCTAGGATAGTGGTTTTTCCTAAAAACTTACCCCAACTAGGTCCAATAGACATGTGTTGTGCTACCACAAGATCATAACAATAAGAGGCTCATGTTGCACTACTAGTAGCACCCATCCAATCTCATATTCTTGAATCCCTAACTCTACATCTCCATAAGTGAACATCTAGTGCAGTGATACCCGTCTTGTCATAGGATCATATATGACCAACTCCTAATGGATCAAAATCTAGAGGATATGCCATACATCCTCTAGGGTCATAATGGCCTCTCCCATGGGAATATGGAATAAACTAGTCTCTTAGTGTAATCTCTCCATCATTGTCATTAGTAAGCCCTTGTTCCTTCTCACCTTAAGCATGAATCTAGTGTGGTACAACCCAAGCCCTCCCAAGATATCCTACTTATTAGTAGTCATCTGATGACATAAAATCAATCATATGGTTTGTGGCCCCTCATCCACAATAGAGGTAGGTCTTCCTACATAAACATAGGTAGTTTGTCAACCTTCTGTGGCTTTCTACCAAGTCTAAGCTCCATTTGACCCAAGTTTGGCATAGTTTGACTTTATTTGACCAAATTTTGATTAAGTTTGACTTTTTAAAATATTTTTGGCTAGTTTGACCTCTATTTTGAATACTTCCTAGGGTTTTGAACATGTCTACCAAGTTTCAAGTCATTCTGAGTTCATCTGCATTGATTTTGACCCTTTACCTACCTTTCTATCCATTGTAACCCAAATCTAACTTAGGTTTGACTAATTTTGACTTTTTCTAAACATGTTTTACTAGATCAACCTATGTTTTGAACTCTTTTTAGGGTTTTTAGTATGTAGACCAAATTTTGGGTCATTCTAAGTTCATTAGCACTCTACATCACTCCCTGTCAGCATTCTACTAGGTATGACCTAACTTTAACCTAGGCTTGACCAAATTTTACCAAATTTTACCACTTCTAACTATGTTTGACCAAGTAAACCTATGTTCTAACCTTTTTGTAGGGTTTTTGGTATGTGTGCCAAGTTTTGGGTCATTTCGAGCTCATCTTGATCCTTTTCAGAGCCCTAGAGCATCCTAAAGTGTAGTTGGGGCCCCCAACTACCCTCAATGCACACTTGGGCATGCCAAATGTGCTTAGTGCACACTTGGATGCATTTTGAGGATAGTTGGGGCATTTTTATGACCTAATTGTCTCTCAAGACCCTTGGTGGACATTGTTTAACCCCTAACTAATACCCAAATGCATGAAAAGCATTAAATACACAAATGGGGCCTTGATATACTCACCAATGGTCCTACATTTATTTGACATCAATAGGTATGTGCTCATTCTCTATGATGTTGTTCCTTAGGTAGTTGGTCCATTCTTCTTGCTCCAGAGCTCTTTCTTCCAACCAAGAGGGTGAAAATGACCTCCAAACTCTCTCCAGCCCTTTTATAGCCTTGTTGCTACCTAGGTGGATGTGTAAGAGGCATGGTTTGTGTTGGTGTGATGCTTTTTCCATCCCAAACCCCACAACTTTCATATTTGAGCTCTGATTTTTGATGTGTTAGTTGCTATGGCTTAGTCTTCTCATTGTTGGGAAATTGACCTATTAGTTTCCATTTTGGTCAATTTATCAAGGGGGCACCCATGTATACCACCAATATTGGGGCATACTTTTATGGCTTTTTAATTAGTTTTCTTTGGCATAACACTCTAAATTATATTGTATCAAAGAGGGGAAAAATGTAGGCACTAAAAAATGGTATCTATTGTTTAATAACTTTTTCATAATAACTTGTCCCATTTTCTCATTTTAGTATTTTTGATATTTTGGCCAACTTTATTATCATTTGATTATATTTTGACAATATCCTTCATCATTCATATCCCCTTTTGAATCAATTACAAATTTCTTTGAAATTGATTCCCATTTTATCCAAACTTTCTATTATCAACCCAAAACCATTTCAACATCATCAAAATCACATCTAATCAACCTAGAATCATCTCAAATCAACCCATAGTCATCCCAAACTAGCCCTTATCAACCTAGAACATATTAGATATCTCAAATCAATCATCTTCTATCAAACTAGGTAGGCATTGTCATGTCCCTTAGTGTCTTGGAAACCTATCAAATATTATCAAACCTATCAAATCTAACCTCAGTGCTATCATGTCCCTCAACACTAGGTCAAATCTTGCCATTTTTATCATCTCATCATTAACATTGCCGAGTCTCTTAGTGTCATATCATGATCCTATCCAATCAATTTAATAACATTGACAATATTTGTCAATGTTATAATGATCAACCCTATCAATCAATTTCAATCATGTGGCATTTACAACATCTATTAAATTTCACATGTTCTTTATCCATGTCATGTGTCCTTGGCATGTATCAATCCTAATTAATCAATCAATTTGATCATGGATTTGATCTACCCATCATTGTCCTAGTTAATTTTCATAATTTTTGCATTTCATCAAAGAGTATTATCACATTTATCTAATCAAATTGGCCAATAATTTACTAATTTATCCTATAGGATTAGATAACCCATAATCTAATCCTATGTCAATTCAATTATTTTCATCACACATCACTAATTATTCTTGCTAACCAATGTTCTCAATAAATTGATATTTATTAATTAATTGGTTCATCTTTGTAAACTATGAGAATTCTCAAATTTCCTAATTCCTATTTTCCACTTCTAATTTCCATTTGTGTGGATATATGAATTTTTAATTCAAATATTCCACCTATTCTTGACACATGGACGTGACACATCATAGATATTATCCCTACACTTGGCTAAAATATGTCATATTTTGATATATTTTATTCCTTACATAAGTTTATAATAAGCCTCCATCATCATATATTCTTAACGACAAGTGGCTTTGAGGTGTCATATGCATGTCATAGAATCCTACAAGTGGCTTTGAGGTGTTATATGCACGTCATAGATTCTCCTCCACTTTTAGCCATGTTGACTTTCATGTGTGATAGAATCTTATATTTGGCATATTGTGTCATGGTTTTCATAGATATTCTAAGGAATATCATGCCAAGTTGCACATTCAAAGTGGCAAGTGTCCATCCTCTCATTCAATTCTCTTCTCTTGCACTTTGGCTATAAATTGAGCCATCTTGCTCTTATTTTCAACATCTTAGAACCCATTAGGCTTGAAAACATGCTTCTAGTACTCTCAATAGCATCATCATAGCATTAGTCTTTGCTTTCAATTGTATAGGAACTATAGGCCATTGTAGCTACATCAAATGGAAAAGAAACAAGGGCATGTAAGCTACAATTGAAGAGGGAGTTTGATTTGTTTTATTTCCATTATGCTTCAGTTGGTTTTCATGGTAGATTAGGAGTGTTTTTGTGTATGTTTATTGAGTTTTGTAGTTGATAATAGTATGATAGGTTCTTACCCATTTTCTAGTCCTACAAAACCTTACAAATAGTCACTATGGATAATCACCCATTTTTTCTTAAAAACTTGCACTTTCATAGAATGAAACTCAATGCAATGCACTTCAATGATGATCACACCTTAACCTACTATTTGAGCACAATGAATCAACAATTAGTCCAAATTGTCACTATCAACTAAACTAACAATCAAACTTATCACATCATAAATCTGACACAAACCAAAAGACACTGAAAAAAGTAAAATGGAAAAGAATAGTTGTTCTCTCACATTGTTTAGTGAGTGATTTATTTTTGCTTTATTTTTCTTTGATCATGTTCCCATGCCACTTGATTATATAAATTGATCTATGAGAGTGGTCAGGATGGTTCATGGTCTTCTTTTGTTTCATGTATGTTGAATGTACCTTTGAGAATATGGGGCATGCATATATCTCAAGAAGGACAAAGTCATTTTTGGTTTGCATTTTTCTTGCTTATACAAAAGGTTTGTATTTGCGCTCTGGCCCTTTATGCCATGATGCATTGGTATTCCACTTGCCATATCAAAATAAATCTCCTTTGACATATAGTACACTTTATTAAAGAAGAAGTCCTCACCTCATACTAATTGGTCCTCATCTCATCTCTTTTGTCTTCTCACATTTATCTTGTCCACCACCACTATAGTCTTATAATTTGATACACCAAAAGCATCATTATCCTACATTCCTACGTATGTTAGAAGTCCAAAAAAACTCAAAGAAATATATATGCAAACATGGAATTACATCATTTTATATTTTATTTGCATTCATTTCATGAGAAAAATATGTGGAAAAAATAAAGATATAATTTCCTAAACATAACATGTGATAAACCAATGTATGATGTCATCATATAAAGTCCACATAGAAATGCATAAATGCATCCATATAAAGAATAAAACCATGTGCATAATTCATCTTATATAGTCATTATAACATAGATACATCTCATACATGATCATGGTTTTCATTAATACTAATTTCCCATAGGTGTGAACCATGAAAGAGCATAACAAAAGCAAAAGAGGCCCCTCTATACAAAAGCATGTCTATGTTAATCTATGCTATCCCTAGCCTTGTAGCTCCTATCTAACCTTGATGATGACCCCTCACATGTCTATGGCAGTCTAATCGATCCCATCAAACCTCCACTACTCTATGTCCTTTGTGTCCACCAAGAATACTATCTCAATGCCTAGTAGCTCTCTACACTTTGCTATAGTGGCACTATTATCTTGTAATTTCCCCTACAATATTGTGTCTCTACATGCATCGCAACTATCATCCTCACCAACTCTTGAAAAGATGCATCCCGCATGCTATTAACAAAGTCTTGAGACTCCTAGAATGCTCTCTTTTCCCTTTGTACTACTACATCTTGAGCAACTATCATAGTGTCCCTCCGTGCTATAAACCAGTCATTGTCCACCCTCAAATGCTTAATCTCTACTTGATGCTCCTCTATCTAACTCTAGATCCCTCTAATCAACTCCATCATCTCTAGATATAAATAGATAGGCCCTATTTGTATTAGTACTAGCGTTCCCTCTATGGCATATACTAGATCCTCCTCTATATCCATCACTACAACATCCACAACTCTGTCCTACCCCCATCTGACTCCCCTCTATCCTCCTCATCATCCTCTCCCCCATCACCATCTCCACTCCCACTATCTCCACCCTCCTCATCATCATCCTCCCCATCATCATCATCATCCTCTCCATCCTCTTCATCATCCCCCCATCCCCCTCATCATCCTCCCCCTTCATCACCTCCCCTCCCCTAATCCCCTCCTCTTTCCTCATTATCACCCCCATCCTCCTCGTCATCCTCCCCATCCTTGTCATCCCTTGCCCCCTTATTTTTCTCCTCCTCACCATCACCCTCCTCATCATCCTCATCTCCACCTTGCTCCTCCTATGGTCTTGCCTATGGCACTACAACCATCAAATCTTCTAATGGCCTTGGTCAATGCTGAGAAAATCATCTGTCATATGCTGCTATCATGCCTGCATCTAACATATCCACAACCTAGGATATAGCTCCCCTAATTGTGCATAGCCCACCTATGTCCTCATAGATGCCCCCTACTCTCTAACATCTAATCTAGATTGAACAAATAAAGAAAAAAATTTTGACACTTCCTTCCACTTGCCAAATTGATGATTGTACACTTGAAAGTGTCCCACTCTAAACCCTTCTATCCAAACAATTCCATCAGTTTGGAATGCTTGGATGCCGGCTTAGAGCTCCCTATCCATGGAGTGCAAGGGAGTGTATTTCAAGTTCAAGGGCTCTCAGTTGAGCCTTAGGAATACTCTTCTTGATAGTAAACCATGGAATGGGAGGTTCCAAAGACAAGATGCAAGAATAAAAATGTCTCAAGGAGTTCGTCAAGAATGCAATGCAAGTATGGAAACTAAGCTAAGATGAGAATGCAAAATGCAACTATGCTAAAACATGTATGAGAGTGTTACAATCCAAATATTAAGCTATGTGAGATAGATTATTGCAAAATAGAAGCTAAACTAACATGCAACATGAATCTAAGCTAAAATGCTATGGTATGAGAGAATGTAGACAAGAAATAGAAGTTTTCCACAAAGCTCCAAAGAAACCTATTAGAAAACTTGCAGCATAACAATACTCAAAAGATGGATTCTTTGAGGGGGAAATCTCTCTCCTTTTTAAAGTCATATGGATAGTAGAGATCAAGATAAAGATGGTGGATGATCAAAAGTGGAATTTGAAAAGAGAAGTGATCCATGTGCACACACAAGTCAACCAATAGAATATAAGTTGACTTGTCATATAAGACAAAAGTCACAAAGCCTTTTCTTTTAATTGAAAAATAGAAAAAAGACTTTATGTGTGCACTTTAAGTGGGTTAGAAGAATGGGATCTTTTATTTAATTAAAAGGGGACATGTTCATTTAATCAAATAATGAACTTAGGATAGCAAAGTCAAACTATAGTTATAATAAAATTGATTGCTTATTAGCAATTTGGTCTAGGTAAATGATTTAATTAATTTAGCCAAAATGCTGAGAAGGGAGCTAACAGTCTAGATGACCATTTTTAGGTGAATACAATGATGTATTAGCTCTGGCAAGTACATCTCTATCAATAAGTGTCCAATAACTATAAGACCAAATAGATAGTGCTCATATCTATAATAAAGAAGGTGGATCTTATTGTCATCCCAACCCAAAAAATCTTTGTACAGTCTCTAAATAAATTGTGCCATAGTGCCCAAATGATGTTAGAAGAATTGGGTGTATCCTAGTGGTCCTTGTGCTAATACTACTATATAGCTATATGCATAGGGCATGCCCTTAGCCAACTCCCTCTTCACAAGATTCCTAAATATGGAAATGTGTTTAAAAGCCCAAATCTATTGCAATGTACCTCCAATACTAAAAGACAATCCACCTCTATATGCAACCTAGAAGAGATAATAGTACAACAACCTAAGCATGTATGGCCCTCATGCAAACATAGTCCCATCTATCACCATCTTCTCCAAAACTCTACCCCATCCAATAAGAAATCCATGTCCTTTCCTATCTAGTATCAATATCCCACCTATAACCCAACATACCAAAATAGTCAGATGCTCATGTTGTGCCACCAATGCCTCTCATCCTATCTCTTGTTGACATTTTAGTCATGTTTGTTATTAGTGACATACACTTATTGAGATTGTAAGTATCTACCAGGAAAATTGTATAGTTAATAGTGTTAACCAAGAATTTCAGTATCTACCAAGTTCTATAGTTGTTACTAAGTCCAAGGGATAGTATTTAGTTTGCACCAAGTAGTTACTACCAAGCATCTCAGTAGTGCTTATTGAGTTTGTAGTTGATGTGATGTGAGTTTAGTGTTAACCGAGCTACTTAGTGCTAAACAAGTGACTCAGTTTATACCAAGCTCATAGTCATAGCATTGACCAAGCTATGTAATGTGAATCAAATGATTTAGTTTATATGCCAAGTTTAAAAATATTTACTGAGTCACCACTATAGACCAAGTTCAAGACTACTTGAAAGTGATTAGTATGGACTGAGCTTCTACATCTACCAAGTGCATGATGATGCTAAGCATTGACAGTGGATGCCAAGTATCATAACCTCACCAAGCTAGTCTTCAGAACCTGAGTTCTTGCAATTGAGTTGACTTTATAATTTTTGTGTAAACTTGTATTGTGGTCAAATTTGTAATTTGTAAATTGGATTGGTATATATGTAATGTATTGTTTCACATCCAATAAGAAATGTATGGAATAAAGTAATAAGAAGAGAAGAGTAGAAGAGAAAATTACAAAGGCTATAATAGTATAAGGAGCAACAAAGATTTATCTATCATAGTAAGGTGATTACTATACTCAAAGAAATCTCATTCAGCAAACCAAGTTGTAGATTAGATATCAGCTATTGCTTCATCCTAATAGGTGGATCAGTCAAATCCTTACACAAGGTAGACTTAACAGTCTTATGTAAAACTCTTTACCGAGTACATACTTCATTGTATGTTTGTAAATCCTTTTGCAAGGTGGACCTAATAATCTTTCTTGCTCTTGATAGGGCAGATCATTATAAGCCTTAACAAGCCAACTTTATATTGTAGTACTAATGCTTGTGCGTATCATCCCCACCCTAGTTTTACTTTCTATTTGGAAGGTTTCTAGGTCACTAAATTGTGTGTCATAGTGTTATGAATGTTTTAATATTTTTAGTTTCTCATGCATGCAATTAGATCAGAATAAACATGAAGAATTAATTACTAATTAAGGATTAAGTTTTATAAGTTACTAATTCACCCCTCCCCTCTCAACAACTTAGCCTATCATAATATTTCCAACAATTGGTATAGGAGCTTTGTGGTTCTCAGGAAAGAAGTTTAATAGCTTGAGGAAAAATCAAAGACTATGGAGGTATTCAAACTTGACAAGGCTATTGACAATGAGAAGCTAGATTTGGAATTGGTTATTGGTCAACCCAAGAAAGAAAAAGAGAAACTCTCTCAATCCTTGAAAAGAAGGAAAGAACTTCAAATCCAGATGAATAACTAACTCTACATTGAAGAAAGAATTGAAGACATCCATTTAATCAATTTAGATGAAGTTGATGAAGCAATCAAATAACTATTTGAAAAAAATAGTAATCTTCAACAAGAATTAAGAAAACTAAGAAAATAGCAAGAAATTCAGTCAATAAGATTGTGTGAAGTCATGGAAAAGAAAAACAAGATAAAAGAAGAGATAGAAGGAAATAACAATAAAATTCAACACCTATCCCTTCAACAAATAGACTTCATTGATCAGCTCACCAATGCAAATGAAGAAATCATGAATCTAAGATTAGAGAATGAAAGACCATAGAATGATCTAAACACTAAAAGGCAAACCAATGAGAAGATAATAAAATCTCAAGCATATATGAATCAATTGAATAAACAAATCCATTATAAACAAAAAGGAAAAGAAGGAATTGGATATATAGAAGAATGTGAATCATCCAAGCAAGGAGCTAAAAAGAATCAAAGACCTACTTGTAGTCATTATGGTAAGATAGGTCATACATCAAACAAATGTTGGAGCAATGGAAAAAGTAAATTCAATGGAAACTACTACAATTGCAATCAACATGGTCATAGGGAAAATAAATGCAAAGAGAAACCCAAGTTTGAAGGAAATTTTTATAAATGTAAGAAGCATGGGCACAAATCCTCCGAATGAAAAACTAAGATATTGAACCTAGCAGAATAGATTGTGAAAGCTATATTTGGTTGGGACTATAACACTTGGTGCAAATGCCATTATTATGGAGAATTTGGAGACATTGGAATGAATTGTGTAAAACATCATATGAGGACAAGACACTACCAAAAGATGTTTTATTTGTAGAAAACTTGGTTATCTTTCCAAGAACTATATGAATACTAGAATAATTGAAGATGCGAAGGAAAAAGATGATAACATTAGAAAAAAAATGAGACAACAATGGGTTCCAAAATCTACTGAGAATACAAGTCCAAGCAATGATGAACAAGCCACTCAAGAATTGGGTGACTCCACCATTTTCACTTGATCTCTCATAGGAGAACTAGAACTAGGATTCTAAAGAAGATATCTCACATTAGTTCTAGTTAGTAGAATGAAATATCCAAATCAACATTCAAGATGCAAAGGGATCACTAAGTAAAAAATGCAATAACTATCGAGCATGTTTAGGTTGCAAACCTTACTGAGCGAGGTTGAGCTGTAAATCTTGCCAAGCAAGGTCAAGAGTAACTAAGTTCTATGTGGTTATCAAGTTATGAAAGTCTCTGCCAAGTATTCAATGCAATTGAAGTGGATAATAGTTTGTCATTTGAGTGAACAATCATACCAAGCATTTATGGAAAAATTTGATGAAAAAGGGAGAAATAGAAGTCATTTCTCATTGAAAATTTTTAAGAGCTATATGTGCAAGGTGATCTTTAGAGCATTCAAGTGATTTGAGAAAATTGTTATTGAAGACTTTTTTATTCTCTCAAAACCTACCAAGCGAAGATGGCAGCCACCAGTAGCAAATCAAAGAAATCTTCAGACATGTTAGTTCGAGGCATGGAGTGGAAGGCACCAAATTTTAAATTGTATCTTGCCATTGCAGAAACCCTAGATCCAAGTAGAGTGTAGCTGCAAATTCCACCAAAGGTACTATTTATCAATGATATCCATTTGCATTTTAAATGTGCTATTCAAGATATTGGAACATTGGAGATGGATGAATTGTTCAAAGAATTATGCATCAATGGTGTGTTGAAACTAGAACATCAACATCTTGAAAGTAAAGGTTTAACTCACATTCCACATATGCCATGGGAATTTCAAGTAAAATGGATAAGATTATTCTTAGTCACATGCACAATAGTCAGTTGTGGTTGGAACAACCTATGTCAATAACTAAGAAAATGATCCAAAAGATCACTAGTCTTCCCATGTTGACAAAAGTGAAATGACCAAAACCCTAAGTTGGGTTAAACTGGAGAAGAAAACCCTTACCAAGTGGGATGTGTTGGGACTCAAAATTGAAGCCCTGCTTTTGAGTACCATTGAAAAAATCAAGCACTTAAACACTTTTAATGCATATGTACCGGCTATCCATTTGAGGCCTAAGAGGTGTTTAATGTTTCTAACACCTTTTATTCAGTATGTCTATGTGTTCCATGATGATAAATTGACATTCAGAGCTATTTCGTGAAGTCCCATTTTGAGCATTTGTCAAATTTACATTTTCACCTGTGTCAAATAGCAATAGGATGCCTTGTTTGCAATTGAATATCTCATACTCAGTAATGTTTCATGACTTGCCACTTTGGGAGTATTTAGTGTCTATATCAAAGAGCCTATGTTTTAGATTTTGAGTCATTTTGAATCTGTCTGACTAGGTTTTAAATCCCTCAAATTTGGTTGTTTATCAATGTCATGCTGATGCAATTTGTTTTGAATTCTAGGAAGCCCTATTTGACTTGTTATAACTTATACCCAGTTGTTCAAAATGATTAAATTGATTTTAAATTACATTTTAGAGGTCAGGGAATTGCTAGTTTTCAATTTTGAGTTTATGATGAGTCTATTTGATTAGTTTTTGAACGTGATTCCAAATGCAATTTCTAACCTTTTATTGGTGTCAAAAGGAGCATATTGATTAGTACCCTTATTTGTTATGTTATATCTAAATCTATGATATGTGACATCAAATGGATTGTACCACTTTTTTGTACTTTTAAAATACTTCAAGTGTGCCAATTTTAAAATCTTGATGAATCCATTTGCACACTTTCCTAGGTCAATTCCTTTTGCAAAAAATGCTTTTCTGCCATTGTTTCCAAGATACAAATTCTGAGTAGCTCACTTTGACCACTTTCCATTTGCATCCTATTATTTGTCATGAACCCAAACTGTAAATTTATACTCTCCTTATGATAGTGAACCAACGCCCCAATTTTCATTCTCCCAAGTGTTAGTTTGCCCAATTTTTAAAGCCAAATCGAAACATGAGTTAGTGTTTTCTAACATGTTTTCTTGCAGGTGGTTTTGAGAGGGTAGATTTGACAGTCAGTATCTTTTGACTGAGAACTTGTCATGAGACAAGATTTGACAGGGTAAGAGTATGTGGAACAAAGAATTAGTGTGCCAATTTTTAGAGCTTGATTAGGTGTTTGGGTTAGTTTTTAAAGCCAGTCAAAGGAGCTCCTGATGCAAAATTGATAGCTTGCAAAAAAATGTAAAATGAGCTTCAAATTCATTTTCAGTGGTCGAATTTGTTTCAAATTAGTGCCAGAGGGTGAATGAGTTAGTTTTTCATTTTAGTTGTTAGAAAAAAAATTTTTTTTTAGCCGAGCCCACTTTGGGGCCTGACTAGTTACAACAGGTTGATAGATATGTGAGATTGTGCAAAATTTGGTAGATCGAAACAACTATGACTCACTGAATGTTAGACATAAGTATATACATTTTTGAATCCAATGGCATGTACATGGACTATGTATGGGGTTGTAAAAGAGCTTATTCAGGAGATGGAGCATTGGGCTTGAAGCCTAATGTTTGGACATTCACTCCTCTGATAAGGTCATATGGTAGATAGAAGAAAATGAGTGACAAAGTTGAAGATGCTTTCTTGAGAATAAGAAAACAAAGTATATTTCCCACTTCACATCTATTTACTACTCTCATTCATGCCTAATGCAAATAGTCAATTTTGTGGCTTGGTCGAGATGACTAGCAATGTGGACTTCAATAAAAATATGGATTTAAGGCAACAAGACAAGTGGAACGAATTTTTCCCAATAAAGTGGCATATAATTAAAGATATTCCTAATTCTCAGTTTAGAAAAATTATTCTAGAAAATAATGAGAAAAAGCCTCTGACCAATAGCAAAGACACGTAGTAGATCAAGTTCTCACAAGACATTGAGATGGTAAATATCTTCAAGAATTATTCATCAAAAAACATCAATTCTTGATGATTTCACTTACTATGAAGCTTGTCAAAAAGCAATAAAATAGGAAAATATAGATTGGAAGCGTTAAGGGAAGGTCCTTACATGAACTTCTTGCTGAAGAAGAGGATGATCCTTTGGAATTTTTCATTTGGAATAGTACTACAAATAATGTAGGTAAAAGCTGCCAAGAATAGAGGTATTCTTCAGCGCAAGAACCTTATGCATCGAAATCCCTCATGCAGTGAAAGAAAAATAGATATTAAAGATGTTCATGGGGAATGCATTTTCACTAGAAGATTAAATCAAATCTAATAAAATGGAGGTTTAGTGGGAGTGTTAAAGGAGCTTAATAGAATGGGAGTAGACCCATGTGAAAAGGAGAGTTTTCAATTGTAAATCGATGCCAACAGAGTACTCCATGCAAGGATCTTCCATCATTGAAAGAAGAAGCTGGCAGGAACAACTCACATTGGTGAAGTTTTGGGAGATGGCAATAGTAAAGAACTCCCATGCAAGAAGAGAAGAGCATGGCTTGATGCCAAGACAAGGCAGAGCCACATGGAAAGAAGCAAGCAAGGGGGCAGTTAGTTTAATGGAGGGTCCCAAGGAATCATCTAAGATAGGAAAGGATAATCAACAAAAATTGTGTCTCTCACAAGGATCTACTACACAGCCTACAAAAGAATAGGGGAAGGAAACAAAGGAATATGCTAGTTTAACGAGAGTAACCCCCAAGGACTCTGGCACCAAATCAGATAAAGAAAAATACCTAAAATCTTCATTTCAGAAGCCAAAGAGCATGAATGATTCTAAGTGGAAGATATCATTTAAGTCCTCAGAATTACAAAGGTATAAGAGCATAACGAAGGAAGACACCCATTGCAAGGTTCCTCTACAAAAAGCCTTAGTTGATGCTAGAACAACCCAGTGATTTGACCTTTATGAGTATTGATGATATTGAAGTTAGAAAATCATCTATTTCTACATCAATGGAAATAGATAGTAAAGTTCCAAAAGAAGTAAATCATGGTAAAGGTTGTACAACCTTAGCCAAGGTAGTAGAAACAAATAATTTTCTTGGTAGGGAGGGGTAGATTCCCAACCATAGAACCCTTTAGGGACATATCTAGAGAGCAATTGGTGTTGAAAGGGATGGCAACACTCAAGAAGAAATGGGAAGAGTATCAGTCATAGTGCACCTTGATTAGATCAAAAGCAACATTCATGGGGAAAGTATAAGTAGGGCCATCTATAAAATAGATGGATCTAAAGAGATCAGATGGAAATCATTTCAAAACAGGGGAGCCATCAAATGAAGATTAGAAGGTTCAGATTAGAGGAGGCTTTGGTAGGTGCCTCAGTAGGCTTAACCTTGTGCACAATACACCATTTGAGAATGTAAGTCATCAGTGTTAGCACAAAGTTGTAGGCTATGTAAGTGCATCCAACACAAAATGCAAGTTGCAAGACATATACTTCTATAAGTATCTGAGACGCAATTTCCAAAATTGTTGTAGGCTCATTCAATGCAACCAAAACTATAAGAATGGTAGGTGGCCAATGTAATACCTCTAATAGATAAATTAGTAGAAAGCCCAAATCAGAGAACACATAGATAAGAGGCAAACTTCCACAAAACTCCACTAAGCTTTTCACCAATTTTCCAAATGTAGCAGGTGGGTCCGGTCTATAGAGAGCATGGTTACTGAAGAGCCACCTTTGCATGATTTTGATGCATGGTGTGTTATGCAGATGAATGGAAATTTGAATGAAAAGAGAGAAAAAAATGTTAAACCTTAGTCCCACTTTGCATATGTTGGAGGTTTTTCAATGTTTAAATAGTTTTCCACACCCATAGTTAGTTGCCTTTAAGACGGTGCCTTTTGGAAAGACAAAGTCACATGGTGTGGGACTCAACTTAGATGGCTAGTTGGCTTGAAACTCAAAGATATTTTGACCAAATGTAATAGAGGAAAAGTCATCGAAAAAGTTGAAGAATTTGGGAAGGCACCATGTAGCCATCAAAAAATAGGAAGGTTTTTCGAGATGCAAAATGGCGACCTACCAAAAAACCAAAAATGGGTCAGATCTTGTGGCCCAATCAACAGAATGACTCAGCAATGATGTGGACCTAGAGAGCCAATTGTGTAGTGACACATGGCAAGAGGTGGACCAACTACAACCACCAGCAAGCAGTGATGTGGCGATTAGATTTTAGAGGGCAATAGATTGTGCCACATGGAAAATTTGATGGCAGTTGCTATGTTGCCAAAGGGAAGTTGCAAGGAGGTTAACCACGTGACATGGCAGCCCAACCAGTAATTGACATGTGGCAATGAGTTGGCAATGAGATGGATGAATCAAGACTCAACATGTGTCACCAAGGTGGGCAACAAGGTTTGACCCAAATGGATATTTTGAAGGAAATTCAAATTTCATTAAAAATTTAATTTTTAACATTCCTTCTGAGATGCATGTACCTATTTATTTTAAATAAAGTTTGATTTAATGATATAGTTTAAATTTATAAAAGGGTCAATTTTTTGTAAAATGCTATGCAAAGCCATGGTTGGGAGCCTGATTTTCAAATGGCTGCCACAGGCACATTTTTTGCACAGCTATTCACTAGTTCAGTCTATAAGCAAATTTGTAAATTCTGGGGCATTCTCAATAGAATGGGCAAATTTCATCATGGAGCATCAAAATTGGCTAGGAGGCAGATATAAAAGACTATTGAGCCATAATTGTGAAAAAAACAATTTTGAAAAGATTATATTGCATTCTAGAGGCCATTTAACTAATTTTTTCCTTTGCCATGATTTGAGATCTGGCATCAAAAGCGGTTATTTTTCCATCAAGTTTTTCAATCACTTTATGCTTTTGGGAGGCAAAATGGAAGATTTGATTTACCAATTGTAGAGAGAGATTAGAGAGATTCTTTTCATTGTTAGGAGAGGTTTTTCAAGTGGACACATGTCATCTTCACAATAGATCTAAGAATTCACTCTCTTCTATATCATTCTCTTTCTTTCTCATTGTATAGGTTCCAATTTTTGGGAAGAAAAATGACTCTTGCTGTGATACTATGTGTGTTCCAATCTGGAGTTTACTCAAATTTTTGAAACTAGGGTTCTAGTCTTGATGTGTTCCCATTATTGTGATACCACATTCTTTAGCATAATTCTCTTGTATGAACAGCAATAGTAAAGATAACATAGAAAGTTCAGATCTATTAGGTATTTTCATGTTTTTATTCCGTGCATTTGAATGTATTGTTTCAAAGAAATGAATAAAAATGAGCACGAATTTCATTAGTTTCATTCTGATTCTCATCCCCTATCTCAATAATCTATAGTCTTATGTGGTCTAAGGGAAAAGAACTGAGACTCATTTGCATCCCTTTACGGTTGTATGTTAGATATGTTTTACTGTTGGAACAAAGAGCCAAGTAAATGCTTGATGTCTTTGATAGGGTTGCTAGTTATTTGAGAAAGATATTTCATGAGAATGAGGTCTTAATGAACATTGATGTCTGATTCACAATGTGATAGGATAGATTTGATTTCTTGGTGTATGAAATATGTCCTTAATATCATAGATTTATGTATTTGATTCATGGAATTGACCAATAGATAAGACATTGATCAACTACGAGATCATTAGTTCTTACTACTACATATTTGGATTTGTGTTGAATTCAATATCATTAATCAATTGTATTTCCCTTTCATGTTGAAGAGCTAGAACAAAATGCCCTCACTTAGCTTATGAATTTCATTGTTTTGCATTTAGCTACTATAGATCTATGTCATTGCATGAGCCTTTACGAGAAATAAGGGCTAAATTTGCTCATTAGATTTAGGAATATGTTTTGCACTAGTACCATATAATTGAATCTAAGATCCACCCACCTAATTTTTGTAGAGCCTAAAGTATAAGAAGGGTCAAGCCTTATAGTTGGCCTAGTGTCTAAAATGATATGTTAAAGATGGGAGTTAGCTGCCCCTAGATGTACCATATTCTCATCTGGATAATTTGAAACCTGTAACATTTCAAAACACCAATAGGATGGAAGCGGAATGAAGATCAACTATGTTACTAATGTGGAACTCAAGTTTGGGATACAAGTCATCGCTTACAAGATTTACAACTCAAGAAAATTGAGTAGCATGTCATGTGAAGTAGTGGAATTGGCATACAAAGTGGTTAAGAATAACCTATCAATTGACCTAGTCGAGTTGATGATGAACCAGTTCAACAAGAACATGGAGAGTACAAGAACTTCCAAGAAAAATCCATGTAAGTTCGGTTCACTTTTGACTAATTTATTTTTTTATGTGCAAAAGTTCTTCCCATCTAAAGGTACAGTAGTTTGGAGAAAGGATGTACCTATTCTTTATCAGATTAATGAGTATATAGCTGAAATGAGAGAGAACTATGTAAGTATTATGGACAAGTACTTTGATGCATTCAAAGAGAAGATGAATAATAGATTTAGGATTCCTAAGAAACTAGTTGATGATTACAAAAATGATGTTTGTTTCATGGTTGATAGTGACAAAGTATATATTCAGGTAGTTAGACCAAGGATAGTCTAGGTAAAACCTCTTGGCTACAAGGTAAACATAGATGGAAAAAAAAGACATTATTGAGGTATTGATTAATGAGCCTTTTTATCTGAAAGCTACCTACTTTGGAACTTATGATGAGGCAAAGGTTAGAATGGAACTTGAAATCAAACTCCCTTAGGTAGTCAATAAAGGAAAGAAGAGAATTCCCAAACTGAAAACCAATTCCACTCTTCTATTGATTGAAGGCAAAAGAGATGATATTGAGGATGAAGAAGTAGAAGATGAAGAGAAATTAAATAATGAAGAGCCACTAAAGAAGAAAGGTAAGGTAATTATTATGAAGCCTACCAAGATATCTACTACTGTGTTTACAAGAAGATCATCTAGGAAGAAAGTGGATAAAGGAGGAGATGCAATATTTAAGAGGCCTCCACCTACTTTTGAGGAAAGGATGAAAGAATTTGAATTAGGATCTAGCATAACAAATTTCAAGGCACCAAATTATGAAAGTAGGACTAAAAAAGAGAAAAGGTGAATAGAAGATGTATGAATATAAAAAATGGGTAAATGGAAGTATTCTTCAAACTAGCTTGTTCAATAGATTCTGAGTGACCTAATGGAGAAGATCAAGCCAAGATCGAATAATTCCATGAAAAATACATTAGGCATATATGAGTAGACCCTAAGGCAACTCATGTCAAGTTTAGATGACAAGGAGGTAAAGGAATCTCTGAAAAAAAATGAAGAAAAGCTTACTTTGAGATTAAAAACTTGTCTTATATTGTCGAATAACATTGAACATGTGGTAACGAATGCTAAAAACACATGGAAGAACATTTATCTTCTTCACAAGCCAAGTGATTTTATTGTCAATTTTAGTGACAAGGATGAAGTGACGATGAACAAGAAAAGGATGAGGAAATTGATAATGAAGAAGTCACACATTTTGACAATGGTGATGATGATGAAGAGGAATAGGGGCATGATGCTATCAAGGAAGATGTACAAGATACTAAGGAGACTGACCTAGTGAAAATTGCTGTAGCAATCATAGCCTCACTTCCTCATTCTCCAAGAAAAACATTGAAAACATCAAGCCTGGAGAAAGCTTCAACAGGATTGATTGTGACAAACATAGTTGGCACAAGCACTCAATAAATTTTTGTACTAATCTAGCTCAGTACTTCATTGACTGAAGTGACAAGAACTTCATCTACCGAGTAGCTCACACTTCCCTCTACATCAATTTTGGTAAATCTAGGTATTTCTACTATATGTATTGTTGGCTCTTGATTTAACAGTTTTGAAATTAACCAAGAAACTAGACCAATGCATCTAAGGCTAGAAAATTTCGATGATGGATACACTCGACTACAATCTTGGGCCAACTATAAGGCATAACTCCTTCACTTTAGGCTCTACAAGACCTAGGTGGATTAACCTTGAGGTTCTAACATATGGTACCAGTGCAATTAAACATAAATCTCAACCTAATTACAACAGATGAAAACCCTTTTGTCTTCTGATACTTAATTAATGACATAGAAATGAGATAGCTACAAATCATAACCTATAAATCCATAAGCTAAGAGAGGGTCAATTCTTTTCAGCCTACTAAAAAATGTGAAAAATTGAATTGATTTGATTAAAATGATTTTTGCAAATGACATTGATATTAGCTTGCATCTGACTTAGTGATCAGTGCCTTATCCATTGTAACATAGAGTCATTACTAGCAAGATGACCTAACTTGATTGCCTTACAATTAAGGTTGTCAAACTAAAATCCCCAAATCCCATCCTTACAAAATATCCCCTTTATACACCTAGAAACCCTATTAGAACACTAAAGCATTTACTTAACTCCTTGAGTCAAAAACAACAATAAATCTAACATACAACTCATCCAAGCTGCCTTAAATTGAATAAACATTATTCATTTAATTACAAAGTCAATAACATATGAAGAATCAAGATACAAAATAAGAAAACCCAGATAATTCATTATAAATCCCCTTTTATATTAATCCTTGGAAAGACTGAATACTTAAATTGGTAAAACTAAATGAAACTCTAGAAATGTGGCATAATCGATCATCAATTTCCAATATCTTAGAGAAACAATACATGAAATGAACTAAAAATCTACACAAGAGTGGATGTGTGGCCTTTACTGCTAGAGCTCTAGTTAATTAGATAGAAAGTAAAACTAGCAACAACCAAGTCTCATAGTAGAAACTAAAACCCTATTGATATCATAGAGAAAACTGCCAACAACATTACAAAAGAGAAGAAGAAAGAAAGATATAGAGAATAGTGAATTCCCAGATCTTTTATGCAACTAACATGTGTCCACTCATAATTCTTTGCCAAGAAGTTAAAAAGCCTCTCTCCACCTTCTCTCTATAATTGTATATCAAATCGTTGATCATTTTGGCCTCAAAAGCAAGAAATATCTGAGATACTTGATTGAAAATCATAACTGATTTTGATGCCCAATTTGGACTCAAGGTAAAAGTGAAAATCAATTAAAATAGCCTCTAGAATGCAAGAAAACTATTTAAAGTTGATTTTCTCCACATTTAGACTTCAAAAAGCCTTTACATCTACTCTCTAACCACTTTTGATGCTCCATGGTGAAAATTACCTGTTCTGCTAAGAATGCCCCAAAAATTACAAACTTGCATATAGATTGAACCGGTGAATACCTGTGCAAAAATTGACCTCAAAAATGGATAGCTCATTTCTTTGCAGTTTTGATAGTATATTGGAGTGCCCATTTTTATGAAAAATTTCCCTTGTTATGCCTTTTTGAAGTTTAGGGTCCTTCTCATGGCTTTCATAGCATTTGCACAAATATTTGACCTTTTTCAATAGTTTGAACTATATTAGAAATTTAGACTTTATTTAAAAATATGATGACCTACACGTACTTGAGGGAAAAACATATAATAATAATTTTTTTTCCTTTTGAAAATTTCCTTTACTTTTTATCCAGGTCAAACTTGGTTTGACCAAGTTTGCCACATGTCAAGCCTTGATTGGCCCATTCCTATGCTTGGTCATCTATCCTTGCCACCTACACACTACATGTCAGCATCTTATTGGGCTTCTATTCTACCATGTTAGCATATCATGTCATCACGCCATGTCATAGTCGCTATGTCGCTATGTCAACTAGTGTGCAACTTTTCTTTAGTGACATAGCAACATCCATTAGATTTGCCACATGTTGCTACATGTCACCATCTGGTTCATCTGCAAGATCTGTTTGCCACATCACATCCTTCCTTGAAATTTGTGCCATGTGGCACCTTGTGGTTGGTTTGATCATTGCCATATCATCATCTTATTATTGTACATACTGCTCGGCTACTACTTGTCATTATCTAGTTTGTTGACTGCATCTAGGTGAGACCCACAACAACACCTATAGGATTCCAAAGTTTTCTAGTAGGTCACTATGTTGCTACTAGAAAACCTTGCCATTTTTTGGTAGTGACATGGCACCTTCTTGGATTTTTCAACTTTTTGGTAACCTGCAATGTTGACATCATCAATTTGTTTGCATGTGTATTCATTCAAAATATTACCTCAGGTGACCTACTAGCTTACATCCACGGGCCCCACAATGCAAGCCTTGGCTTTCAAAAGCCTTGTGTCTTGTTGACGTTGTAGGAAATGAGTGGAAATGTATTTAAAAACATAAAAGCACCCTCCCATAGCCAATGTGGGATTAAAAGTTTAGATGCCTTGTGCATGACTTTCCTTTTCCAATGCTGTCGGATTCCTTCCTTAGCGCTGAAGACATCCTCCTTATTGTAGGTCTCTCCTTGCATTTTTCTTTTTGGTTGTGATCTTTTTCAATCAATCTTGAGCTTGAATTCATGTTTATATCCCTCTCTCCTTTCCCACACCACATAAACAAGCAAGGGGGCATTCCATTTAGATCCACCAATTTCAATGTTATTCAAAACCTCGACTATAGGTGGATGATCATGTGGATTATCAGATGCCCAATAGGTGTACCACCACACTATTTTTAGGGCTTCTTGAGTCCTCTATGCCAGATTGTTAACCCACTTCTCCAATTGCTCATATTCTTCCTTTAACTTATTCCCCTATTTCGAAAGAGAAGCTCAGGAATAATTAAAGAATTTAGCTAGGGATTGAGGTTCGACAAAATGTAATTTGTAGAAAGGCATCCATTTTTGAGTGAATATGAAAACCTCCAACATCAAAAAAAATGAGAGGGGAAGTAGAGTCATTTGAGACATAGCAGGAAACCCTATCGGCAGGGTAACCCATCACTAATACGAAAAGTATTGTATTTGCAGTGATCAATGGAGGCTCCTTCTTGAGTTGCTACTTGCATTCAACTCTCTTATTAACAATGTGGGCCTCCTTCATATTAAAAAAATTGAAAGAATTTTCTTGTGGCATGAGCAGAACTTGCCTCTACTTTGGCATTGGGTCTGTCTTTATGTGTGGGCTATTCTATGACTATGGATTCTCCAAACTCCCCATTTGTGTGTGATTGGAACATAACCCTTGAAATGTTTTGGATCAATGCCTTCAAATACTATTTCTCCTTCATTGATACTACTCAAAATCCTTTGTAACAACACCATTTCTATGGCAAAGGGGGCAGAACAAAAGCATGAGAAAAACATAGACCTTCATGAGATCCATTACAAAAGAACAAAGGTATGAACTGGAGTGTATTGGGCAGATCTATATAAACCCAACAAGAGATACAACGGTGACTCCTAAACATGAATTATTTTTCCTCAGCTTTAGAAGATTCAGCATTGTTTTCAACCCTAACATTTAAAATCTAGCATGAAGATGTATGTTTTGCTATCTTCTTATGAATGCAATTTCTCGGAGATAAACTACATTGAATTATAGTCATTATAAAATGGAACATGATTTGATTGGAATATTGCTGCTATTGGTGTAAGTTATTCTCTTTCCTTTTCATGTCACAGCTTCTTTTAAATTATTTACCTTTAATACTACATCAACTAGTATGTTTTTTCCCTCTTCCAACCCTAGTCTCTCTCTAGAATGTTCCTTTTGTCCAAATCTTGAATTATTTCCTTTAGTTCTCCAATTTGATTGGGAAAAGCCTTAGTTTCTTCAATTGGTATAACATATAGCCTCTTTATGTCAGTATGATTTTCACCTTGATTTCTCTTAACCCCAACATCTTCAAGTTTATGCTTTTTAGGGACAACTCCATCTTTGTTCTCTTTATCTGGGGAGCAAATACTTGAGTCCCTTTTAGTTGTAGCCCTTGTACCAACTTTGTTATCTATATCTCCATACTATTTGTATGGATTTGTGTCATTTTATTTTGCAACAATAGTAATATTAATATTGGAATTGGATATTTTTTCATCCTTTAATTCATTTCGAAACTTGTCAATCCTGGCGAATGTAGTCGAGCCCCAAAGTGGGTCTGGCTAATTTTTTTTTCATTTTCAAACAACTAAACTGCAAAATTGACTCATTTATCCTCTAGCATTGATTTGAAACAAATTCGACCATTGAAAACAAATTTGAAGCTCATTTTACATCTTTCTGCAAACTATCAATTTGCGTCAGGAGGTCCTTTAACTAGCCTAAAAAACTGACCCGAATAGATAACTAGGCTTTGAAATCAAACACATTGATTCTCTATTCCACATACTTGAACCATGTCAAATATCATCTCATGAAAAATTCTTAGTCAAAAGATATTGACTGCCATAGTTGCCCTCTCAGAATTACCTACAAGTAAACATGTTAGAAAATCATAATTCACATCTGGATTTGGCTTTGAAAACTGGGTAAACGAACACTTGGGGGCACAAAAAATAGGGCATTGGTTCAGTTTCATGAGGAGAGTATAAATCT
This sequence comes from Cupressus sempervirens, assembly GCA_028749045.1. Lineage (NCBI taxonomy): Eukaryota > Viridiplantae > Streptophyta > Pinopsida > Cupressales > Cupressaceae > Cupressus > Cupressus sempervirens. The sequence continues at coordinate 467,262,549 of CM053786.1, forward strand.
GTGATTTGGGCTCATGATGAATAATTGGACACAAATGGTGAGTGGTCAAAGTGGGCTACTCAAATTTTCAGACTGGAAACAATGTCAAAAAAATATTTTTTGCAAGTGGAATGGACCTGGAAAAGTGTACAGACGGATTCGTTAGGATTTGAAAAGTGGGGCACTTAAAGTATTTTTAGAGTACAAAACATTGGTACAATCCATTTGATCTCATCTATCATGGATTTCAAGTTATGACATCACGAACAGGGGTATTGACAAATCTACACTTGACACCAGTAAAAAGTTAGAAATTGCATTTGGAATCACATTTGAAAACTGATCAAATGGATTCATCATAAGCTCAAAATTTGAAACATAGCAATTCTTTGACCTCTAAAATGTAATGTAAAAGGAATTTTAGCATTTTGATCAACTAGGTCAAAGTTATGGCAAGTCAAACAGGGCTTCCAAAATTAAGAACTAAGTGCATCAACATGAAAACATTAAATGACCAACTTTGAGGGATTCAAAACCTAGTAAAAAAGACTTGAAATGATTCAAAATCTAAAACATAGGCTCTATGGTATGGACACTAGACATTCCCAAAGTGGCGAGTCGTGAAATAGAACGAGGTGTGAGATATTCAAATGCAAACATGGCCTCCTATTGCTATTTGACACTTTGGTGAAAATGTAGATTTAACAATTACTCAAAATGAAAATTTATCTTCATAAGACACATAGACACACTAAATGAAAGGTTCTAGAAGCATTAAATACCTCATAGGCATCACAAGGACAATCGGGTACAGGTGCATTAAAAAGCATTTAAGGAATTAATTTTTTCAAAGGTGCTCAAAATTAGGGTTACAATTTTGAGCGCTAATAGGTATTTTGGGAGTAAGTATAGTATCCACAGCTAGTCCTACTATTTATACAATTTTTTCCATTCATGTCATGCAATTAATAAGTGCAAAGATAGTTGAGACCAAGTCTCAACTGAGCACAAGATTTTTGGGTAAAGGAAAAGAGAAGGAAGAAGACATAGATCTTGATGAGGAGATTGTAATTCCAAATTGGGATATCTCTAATATCAATCCTAATCAAATGCATGCTTTTGAAGAAATTCTTTAGAAGAAAGCCAAGAAAAAAGGCTTAGAGAAGAAAGGAACAAGGAATTTCAAATAATAGAAAATGCAAAGAATATCCTTGCAGAGGCATTAAATATAGAGGTTGATAATTCTCAACCAATTTTGAACTAGTTATCAGAGGTAGTCCAAAAATTTAATAATAATTTAAATGGACAAGATAAATTGTTGTAGAGAGCTGAGAATAAGTTTGAGAATAAAGTTTTGGAACTTATTGCTCAACAAATTTCTATCCATCAGGTAGAATTATCTACCATTCTAGGCTCACTGGAGACCTCTTGCAATAATGTGTCTTTTCTATTTGGTAAACTTTGCGATATCTCAAATTTTACTAAGGAAATAAAAGATAAATTATCAAAGATTGATGAAAATCTAAAAGAAAGTGCACAACAATTGCAACTTGACCCGAGCTACAACTCTTCCTATTACACCAAGATTAGATTCCTAACTAAAATGTAGGCAAAATTGTTGAAAGAAGAGGCAAGAATAAGAGCTACATTGATAGATATACAGGGCATGATTCTCCCAAACATGGATGCATTGTAGAAACACATTACACATACTAAAATACTCATCTATGAAAATAATTTCTACATTAAAAAACACATAATAGAACTATCAACAAAAGTGTAAATTGCATTGCACACATGCAAGGTGTTGCAAGAGAATTGGGACAAAACATTTGTGATAATTTTGAAGGTATATTCAAATTTCTTGGTACTTTTTAGCATTACTATATAGTATATATAGCACACATCTTTGGTATTAATGTAAAAAAAGGGGAGAAGATGTATATTGTGTAAAAGGGAGAAGATGTATAGAAAAGAGGAGAAAATGTATATATCAGATGTGAAAAGATGTATAGTACACTGTATATTATGTATGGGGGAGCATTACAATATTATTTATGTATAGATACTCAGAGGTACATATCTTACAAAATCAATTTTGAAAAATCTCAAAAAAAGTATACTCTACCAAATCAGAGACATAAATTGATGGATAAAAGATGTTCTTGAACATTTTGAATTTAGTTTTGATTGATAAGTGTTTTTGTCACTAATGCCCAAGGGGGAGACTATTGAAATTTTAGTCATGTAGTGCCTGCCCCTAGTTCACATTTTGTTATCGTTGCTGAACTCTTTTAAAACTAGTTTTATGTTGTTGGTTAGCAACATTCTTTTGAGATTATTAGATATTGTGCTATGGATTCAGTTTATTATGTGATGAGATTACTTAGACTCTACATTTCATGTATGTATGATGATTATTTTTAGTGTTCACAATTATTGATGATGATTATTACATTGCTTTCAATTATTAATGATGATTAGTAAGATGATTTATTATCATATGTGCTTTCTTATGGATACTTACCTGATACTTGCATGTGTATGGTGTGCGTGTTTGCCTTGCATGTTTGCTTTTGTATGGCGTGTCTGATGTGGTTAAGGAATGGAGTCGTAGTCACCTGCTAGTCGGGATCTACACGATGCACCACTTCTTACCATTATCTGTTTAGTTTAGTATATATTGTGTTTGTACATGCATGGTTTTTATGCAGGTTGCAGGTACCAGGTATCGACTTCTCTGAATTGCCAGGATGAGCGTACCTTATCACATTATCCCAATGATAAGAGAGGGGAGATAAATTTTCTAGTCCAAATCTCAACCCTTTGAGCCATTTGTCCTAATTGGAAAATTAGGACAAGAATCTGAGTTGAATACCCACCGAATGTGTCGGATGACATATTTTGTGATTTTTAGCCCTTTAGATTTATTTTGTATGATTTGTTCTATGATGGGTTTTCATATTTTATCTTGGAGGTCTATGGTGAATTTTCTATTAATTAAGTCTTAATAAATAGATTTAATTAATAAATTATTTATTTGAGAAAATTAACAAAATATCATGATCTTTGATATTTTAATTGTAATTAATTAAATGTGAATTATTGGAAAAAAAGAATTAAATAAAATAAAACTAGAAATTAAAATTAATAATAATTATAAAATAATAATAAAGTAATAAATAAAATAATAATAATAAAAGTTATAAAAATTAAAATAAAAGTTATAAAATTTAAATAGAGATTATTTAAAAAGTAAATTGGAGTTTTAAGCTTACATGAAAATTAACATGTGTCAACAACACGGGGGTTAGCGCATCAATTAAGCACAAGGTGTCTACAACTCTATGACTCATCAAAAAGGTTGGAAAAGATCCATGCTTAGTTGGTGACACCTTTCAGCGGTTTCAAGAAGCAATCCAAAAGTTTCTTGAGAGCTCTTTATATTCAGACATTCATAGAAGCTTAGATAGAGTGTGAAGAGCAATTGGGAAGCTGAATGGAAGCTACAAGCTTAAAATGGAAGCTTCAAAGCTTACATGGATTGGAGAAGTTCATATGCTCATATATTTTCTAAATGCTTCTATGCTTCATCTAGCACTTCTAGTCACTTGGAGATTTTCGGTTGGCTTGGATCTTGGAGGAATTGCGAATGATGGAGAAGGAAGGGATTTTTTATGGATTTTTGAGGCATGGTGGATTAGCATCAGTGTCCAAGTGCACTCGTGATATTTGCATATTTTATTTGCACTATTTCTCTTCTTGTCTTCATCATGTTTGTTATATCTTTCTGAATACTCTCTATGATTAAATCTATAATTGAAATAGGAATCTAGATATGCTATTTGGTTGAGAAGAAAATAAGAGAAAAATCTTAAATCCAATTAAGGAAGAAATTAGATCTTAATCGGGTTTGGGTTCGAATTTATATTGTAAAATTAGATAGACAAAATTTGAAATTAAAATAGAAATTTTAAGTTGAAAATTCGAATGATTAGATGTAATCTTTCTATCAAATTATATTTTCAGATGTGTATGGACAAACTTATTAGATGGATGAATGGGTAAATTTAGAGAACAATTATTTTAAGAGAAAAATTTTAATTCATCACAAATTGTCCTGTCGCTGCCCCTTGGATAGATCCGAACTCAATCATTCATAACTTTTTATCCTGATCAAATTTATTCGATCACTCCGATTATTCGATCACTCCGATCAAAATTGGCGCAACTTGATCCTCTCCAACATATTTAAATTTCAGCCTGATCCAACGGCTCATTAGCGCGATATGACCGTCGTACTATGACTGTTTTATTCAAGAACATATATTTCTCTATTTCCCATAACCAAGAGTTCTTTATGCTTAAACTTCACAAAAATAATATATCAAAGCATGAAATGAATTAAAGATATTATTGAAATCTTCCCTTGTTAGAATCTTATTAATATGCATTAGTTTTATATGAATTATTATCTAGTCAAATTAAATCGAATTTAATTAAGATTAATTAATAGTAAAAGAACTGTAATTAATTATTAGTCAATCTAAGTAAATGGATGAGAGAAAATTAAAAGAAAAGAGATTTTAATATAGTTTATATAGTGGACTTTTTATAATGTATATTGAATACTATTTAATATATATTAAAATTTTTTAGAGTTGTTTAATGAAGATGATAATGTTAAGAATTTGGAGATTATTCATGTTAAAATCTAGAATGAGTCTTATTGGTTTGTGATAGGGATCTCTTTCAAACAATGTTTATATAAACAAAATATTGTTAGAATAATTAGAAAATAGAGTCTAATGGTTGATTTTAAAATTGATTAAATAATTGTAAGATGATAATTTATATTATGTTGATTTAAATTTAGAAACTCTGAATGATATTGGATTAAGACTGAATTATTATGTTATTGGTTAATACGTTTGAATATCTTAATGGAGTTAAGAGTTAGCCAAATATTAACTAATGAGTTTATGGAAGGATTCTATAGATCAAGTATGTATAGTTTGAGGAGTTTATTATTTATTAATGTTTGTAAGGACTAGAAAACTATCAATAAATAATGGTTTAAATAGATATCAATTAATATGATCAGAGTTAATCTATAGGAGATTAGTTAATGATTGAAGTACTGTAAAAGATATTAATCAAATTGAATTGGTTAATAATTTGGAGTATTAATTAATTGAATTATCGTACATAGGGGAAACTTATTTGAGATAATAATACTTGGTATTGGAGATTTATTATAACTTGTTATTATTAAAATAAAAATAGGAACATGACGAATGTGGTTATTATAAATTTATTAATAAGATTTTCAATATAGTTTGTCATTAAATATTAGCAAGTTATTATTATTGAACTATGAATATGAACATTTGTGTATGGTTGACTTTTAGTTATTAGTCAACTAAATATTCATTGGGTTGATGGTTTGGTTGTGAAATTACTAATTAAATCAATTAACTAAAGTTAATTGGATTTAATCAATAATTATGTTATGTAATAAAGATTTAATTGATATGATTCTTTTAACGAGGTTGTAAAATATTGATATCAAAGTTGATAGGCCTTATTCTCATGACTTGAATAATAACCCTAGATGTTTTAATGGTGAAGACTTAGTAATATTTAATTGAGGACTATTAGAATATGGACCTATGTTAATTGATTGATGTAATTGATCATTTTAATAAAGTTATAATCTCTTATTCAAAGAATGATAATTGGTCCTCTTATAATATAATGAATAATGATCTTTAAAAAGTTGAAAGGTTAATCAATTAGAATATGGATCATGGTTAAATATAAAGGACAATTTAATTAAGGTCAATGATGATCAGTTTAGTGAATATTTATCCTTAAGTTATTCTTAGAACATAATTCTTAATAATGGAAGGATAATGCTATCGGAAAACAATTGGGTTGACTTGTAGGTCAAATGATGAAACTTAAAACACTTGAAGTATACTTGCAAGCAGAAAACTGGAAACCCCTACACATTATTCAACTATGTGAATTTAGTAAACCAAAACATATGTTTGCATCGTGTATTCTATATGCTTCTTGTTTTGGGTTTTGGGTTGTCTAGTGTTGACCAGTCTTAGGATGTTACCAGAGGCTCGGGGGTTATGAGATGTGATGGCATGTTGATTTTATTTGGTCTTGATCTTTATAAGCCCAACCATGGTAATGTGATCGTATTCTCTATGAAATGTTTGTATTTACTGATTGTTATTGTTCATCAGTCTTCATGTGTGAAGCTGAGAGGTATGTATATGAGACACTTGAGCTAATCATTTTTGAGTCATCGATCAGTTATCCTTGGATTATTTTTTAGTCGCCATGATGGGACTGAAATATGGATTTATTTCTTGATGATGTGACATGTTTGATTCAACCATTTTGAAGTCTTTGATCAGTATGATTTTGAGATATTCTTGGTTGCTTATTGAGGACCATTTACCTTAAGATATATTTTGGTTATTGAGAACCAATTGATACTTATGATTATCAGTGATGCCTTCAGTTGTCAATAGAGAACTGTTGTGGTCATGATTTTCTATGGATGCTTTTTCAGATGCTCGTGGAGATTTGATGATTCTTATCTTGGAGATTTGATGATTCTTATTATGGATATTTGATGCTTTAATGCATATTTGATGATTTTATTATGGATTATCTTTTATGATTTTGAGATTTATGATTCCATGAGCTTAGGGTAGGTAATCTACTTATAGTGTCGAAAAGTGGCTTGCAATGGGAGCCAGGGCCCTAAGTGGCTGCCAGGGTAACTCATTATAAGTTTGGTTAATAAGTGATAAAATTTACACACTAAATGGGGATTAAATGAACCTAAAAAGATAATTGTTTTGATGTTCTCGCCCATGCCTTGAGTGCTTGTACAAGCTAGGACGGAAATAGTGAGAACGCATGGTTGCGACCATGCATTCTGTAGTATGCCTTGTCAGTATGACAAGATACTAGTGGCTGCATGAGATCAGTATGAACCCATGGAGTTTAGCTAACTACCAGGGTAACTTATACATGATAAATGCGATGACACTTTCTCGCTTGTAGAGTAGGTTTCCTACATGTCTTTGTGTGCCTCTGAGAATTAGATGTCTATTTTGTGTGATGGAACCTTTGAGTTGATATACTTTTAGGATTCCTAGAATTATAGAGATTTGTGCTTCATGAATTGATATCCTATTTGGACTTGAGATTATCTCCTCAGCACGGTGGGAGTGGACCACTTAGGTTTCACGCGGTCGGGTGGTAGTGTATTTTCACTCTTATCATTTGAGATCCGTCCGAGACACCGTGGCTGGAGTATCCTTGGTTGGTATTTGTTTTTCATTATGTTCTTGGAGCATTATGATAGATAATATACCTTATGATGAATGTATTTACTGGTATGTTTCTTATATTGATGATTTTCTTTACTTTGCATATGTTAGTTGATAATTTATTATGTTTTACTTTGCATGTTAGTAGGATATTTTAGGAGTGACATTCCTACTATATTAATACTGATGATCTCTTCGGTGCTTTAGAATGTTACACATGGAGGGATGGCTAGGATCTATGATGGTCTAATGATGCTATTTACAGTTGGGAGAAACCGTGCACTTAGTTATTTATGTTTGTGATATTGGTTATCTTTTGTAATGGATGTTTATATCTTTTGTGATGATGGATCATGTATGATATGTGGTTTCATTTATGTTATTGCATCATAGATTAATATTAGATGATGATGATGTACTTTATTTACTTGGATGTTTATTCTCTTAAGTTTTTCATACCCTGTGATATGTACAGTGGATGATTGAGCTAAACTAAAATATAATTACAAAAAGACACTTGTATATTGTTTAAGTACATTGGATGTATCATTGTTATTTCATAAGGATGGAATGTTAGATGAATAGTTAATTTAGATGTGATACAATGTTAAGGGATCTTTAAAGAATGTAGCCTATTATGTATATATGTTATGTATATTTTCATTTGAATTGTTACTATTGCTTCCACAAATGTTATGAATGGTTTTATCTTTCATGTTTAAAAAAAAAATTGTTTGGCAAACTTAGTAAATTTTTTTGGATCCCTTGGCGGGGCATTACATTTGGTATCAGAGCTTGAGTTTCAACATTGGGAGCTCTGGGTATATTGGAATGCTACTAGTTATTAACTAGTTGAACAAAATGAAAACTTAAAACTATCATGTGTATCTTTTTCAAACTGAAAGCTTGAAACTAGGTGAACTGAAATAGAACTTAAAACTGTTACTTCCATATTTTTTATTTCAACACTTAGCTTTCAAAACTAAAATTTTTACTGAAAATCTAAACAAAGGCAAATCTAAAAATTGAAACTCATTCTAGCTGCAAAACATGTATCTTTTATCTATGTTGTAAGGTAGTAAACTTCTATTTATCTTTGCAATCATTAAGTTGCTCTTGTTTAGAATGAATTAAGGGATCTATTTTAGTAGTTGTTAAAAGAATGAATGTTGGATCGATATGATTTTCAGTTTACCATTAAACCAGAATCATATTGCTCTAAGGGTGTTGTAATATCCTCAGTGGAATCATGTTTCCCTACAAAAGAAAAAGGGTTCAATGGGACCTGCAAAGTGAGTAACTTAGTTTCTCATTCTTGTAGGCTTCCAAGAGTAAGCCTAATTCTGGGGGGGTGGATGTAGTACCTGCCCCTAGTTCACATTTTGTTATCATTGCTGAACTCTTTTAAAACTAGTTTTATGTTGTTGGTTAGCAGCATTATTTTGAGATTATCAGATATTGTGCTATGGATTCAGTTTATTATGTGATGAGATTACTTAGACTCTACATTTCATGTATGTATGATGATTATTTTTAGTGTTCACAATTATTGATGATTATTACATTTCTTTCAATTATTAATGATGATTAGTAAGATGATTTATTATCATATGTGCTTTCTTATGGATACTTACCCCATACTTGCATGTGTATGGTGTGCGCATTTTTCTTGTGTGTTTTCTTTTGTATGGCGTGTCTGATGTGGTTAAGGAAGGGAGTCGTAGTCACCTGCTAGTCGGGATCTACACGATGCACCACTTCCTACCATTGTCTGTTTAGTTTAGTATATATTGTGTTTGTACATGCATGGTTTTTATGCAGGTTGCAGATACCGGGTATCGACTTCCTTGAATTGCTAGGATGAGCATACCCTATCACATTATCTCAATGATAAGAGAGGGGAGATAAATTCTCAAGTTCAAATCCCAACCCTTTGAGCCATTTGTCCTAATTGGAAAACTAGGACAAGTATCTGAGTTGAATACCCACCGAATGTGTCGGATGACATATTTTGTGATTTTTAACTCTTTAAATTTATTTTGTATGATTTTTTCTATGATAGATTTTCATATTTTATCTTGGAGGTCTATGGTGAATTTTCCATTAATTAAGTCTTAATAAATAGATTTAATTAATAAATTATTTATTTGAGAAAATTAATAAAATATCATGATCTTTGATATTTTGATTGTAATTAATTAAATGTGAATTATTGAGAAAAATGAATTAAATAAAAAAAACTAGAAATTAAAATTAATAATAATTATAAAATAATAATAAAGTAATAAATAAAATAATAATAATAAAAGTTATAAAAATTAAAATGAAAGTTATAAAATTTAAATAGAGATTATTTAAAAAGTAAATTGGAGTTTTAAGCTTGCATGGAAATTAACATGTGTCAACAACACAGGGGTTAGTGCATCAATTAAGCACAAGGTGTCTACAACTCTATGACTCATCAAAAAGGTTGGAAAAGACCCATGCTTAGTTGGTGACACCTTTCAGCGGTTTCAAGAAGCAATCCAAAGGTTTCTTGAGAGCTCTTTATATTCAGGCATTCATAGAAGCTTAGATAGAGCGTGGAGAGCAATTGGGAAGCTGAATGGAAGCTACAAGCTTAAAATGGAAGCTAAAAAGCTTACATGGATTGGAGAAGTTCATATGCTCATATATTTTCTGCATGCTTCTATGCTTCATCTAGCACTTCTAGTCACTTGGAGATTTTTGGTTGGCTTAGATCTTGGAGGAATTGCAAATGATGGAGAAGGAAGGGATTTTCTATGGATTTTTGAGGCATGGTGGATTAGCATCAGTGTCTAGGTGCACTCGTGATATTCGCATATTCTATTTCCACTATTTCTCTTCTTGTCTTCATCATCTTTATTATATGTATCTGAATACTCTCTGTGATTAAATCTATAATTGAAATAGGAATCTAGATATGTTATTTGGTTGAGAAGAAAACAAGAGAACAATCTTAGATCCAATTAAGGAAGAAATTAGATCTTAATCGGGTTTGGGTTCGAATTTATATTGTAAAATTAGATAGACAAGATTTGAAATTAAAATAGAAATTCTAAGTTGAAAATTTGAATGATTAGATGTAATCTTTCTATCAAATTATATTTTCAGATGCGTATAGATAAACCTATTAGATGGATGAATGGGTAAATTTAAAGAACAATTATTTTAAGAGGAAATTTTTAATTTATCACAAATTGTCCTGTCGCTACCCCTTGGATAGACCCGAACTCAGTCATTCATAATTTTTTATCGTGATCAAATTTATTCGATCGCTCCAGTCAGAATTGGCGCAACTTGGCCCTCTCCAACATATTTAAATTTTAGCCTGATCCAACAGTTCATTAGGGAGATATGACCATCGTACTGGGACTATTTTATTCAAGAACAAATATTTCTCTATTTTCCGTAACCAAGAGTTCTTTATACTTAAAATTCACAAAAATAATATATCAAAGCATGGAATGAATTAAAGATATTATTGAAATCTTCTCTTATTAGAACCTTATTAATATGCATTAGTTTTATATGGTTTATTATCTAATCTAATTAAATCAAATTTATTTAAGATTAATTAATAGTAGAAGAAGTGTAATTAATTATTAGTCAATCTAAGTAAATGGATGAGAGAAAATTAAAAGAAAAGAGATTTTAATATAGTTTATATAGTGGACTTTTTATGATGTATATTGAATACTATTTAATATATATTAAAAAATTTTAGAGTTGTTTAATGAAGATAATAATGTTAAGAATTTGAAGATTATTCATGTTAAAATCTACAATGAGTCTTATTGGTTTGTGATACGGATCTCTTTCAAACAACGTTTATATAAACAAAATATTATTAGAATAATTAGAAAATGGAGTCTAATGGTTGATTTTAATATTGATTAAATAATTGTAAGATGATAATTTATATTATGTTGATTTAAATTTAGAAACTCTGAATGATATTGGATTAAGACTGAATTATTATGTTATTGGTTAATACGTTTGAATATCTTAATGGAGTTAAGAGTTAGCCAAATATTAACTAATGAGTTTATGGAAGGATTCTATAGATTATGTATAGTTTGAGGAGTTTATTATTTATTAATGTTTGTAAGGACTAGCAAACTATTAATAAATAATGGTTTAAATAGATATCAATTAATATGATCAGAGTTAATTTAGAGGAGATTAGTTAATGATTGAAGTACTATAAAAGATATTAATCAAATTGAATTGGTTAATAATTTGGAGTATTAATTAATTGAATTATCGTACATAGGAGAAACTTTTTTGAGATAATAATACTTGGTATTGGAGATTTATTATAACTTGTTATTATTAAAATAAAAATGGGAACATGACGAATGTGGTCATTATAGATTTATTAATAAGATTTCCAATATAGTTTGTCATTGAATATTAACAAGTTATTATTATTGAACTATGAATATGAACATTTGTGTATGGTTGACTTTTAGTTATTAGTCAACTAAATATTCATTGGGTTGATGGTTTGGTTGTGAAATTACTAATTAAATCAATTAACTAAAGTTAATTAGATTTAATCAATAATTATGTTATGTAATAAAGATTTAATTGATATGATTCTTTTAACGAGGTTGTAAAATATTGATATCAAAGTTGATAGGCCTTATTCTCATGACTTGAATAATAACCCTAGATGTTTTAATGGTGAAGACTTAGTAATATTTAATTGAGGACTATTAGAATATGGACCTATGTTAATTGATTGATGTAATTGATCATTTTAATAAAGTTATAATCTCTTATTCAAAGAATGATAATTGGTCCTCTTATAATATAACGAATAATGATCTTTAAAAAGTTGAAAGGTTAATCAATTAGAATATGGATCATGGTTAAATATAAAGGACAATTTAATTAAGGTCAATGATGATCAGTTTAGTGAATATTTATCCTTAAGTTATTCTTAGAATGTAATTCTTAATAATGGAAGGATAATACTATCGAAGAACAATTGGGTTGACTTGTAGGTCAAACGATGAAACTTAAAACACTTGAAGTATACTTGCAAACAGAAAACTGGAAACCCCTACACATTATTCAACTATGTGAATTTAGTAAACCAAAACATGTGTTTGCATCGTGTATTCTATATGCTTCTTGTTTTGGGTTTTGGGTTGATTAGTGTTGACCAGTCTTAAGATGTTACCAGAGGCTCGGAGGTTATGAGATGTGATGGCATGCTGATCTTATTTGGTCTCGATCTTTATAAGCCCAACCATGGTAATGTGATCGTATGCTCTATGAAATGTTTATATTTACTGATTGTTATTGTTCATCAGTCTTCATGTGTGAAGCTAAGAGGTATGTGTATGAGACACTTGAGCTAATTATTTTTGAGTCATCGATCAGTTATCTTTTGATTATTTTTTAGTCACCATGATGGGACTGAAATATGGATTTATTTCTTGATGATGTGACATATTTGACTCAACCATTTTGGAGTCTTCGATTAGTATGATTTTGAGATATTCTTGGTTACTTATTGAGAACCATTTACCTCGAGATATATTTTGGTTATTGAGAACCAATTGATACTTATGATTATCAGTGATGCCTTCAGTTGCCAATAGAGAACTATTGTGGTCATGATTTTCTATGGATGCTTTTTCAGATGCTCATGAAGATTTGATGATTCTTATCTTGGAGATTTGATGATTCTTACTATGGATATTTGATGCTTTTATGCATATTTGATGATTTTATTATGGATTATCTTTTATGATTTTGAGATTTATGATTCCAAGAGCTTAGGGTAGGTAATCTACTTGTAGTGTCAGGAAGTGGCTTGCAATAGGGGCTGGGGCCCTAAGTGGCTGCTAGGGTAACTCATTATAAGTTTGGTTAATAAGTGATAAAATTTACACACTAAATGGGTATTAAATGAACCTAAAAAGATAATTATTTTGATGTTCTTGCCCATGCCTTGAGTGCTTGTACAGGCTAGGATGGGAGCAGTGAGAACGCATGATTGTGACTGTGCATTCTGTAGTATGCCTTGTCAGTATGAGAGGATACTAGTGGCCGCATGAGATCAGTATGGACCCGTGGAGTTGAGATAACTACTAGGGTAACTTGTACATGATAAATGTGATGACACTTTCTCGCTTGTAGAGTAGGTTTCCTACATATCTTTGTGTGCCTCTGGGAATTAGATGTTGGTTTTGTGTGATGGAACCTTTGAGTTAGTATACTTTTAGGATTCCTAGACTTATAGAGATTTGTGCTTCGTGAATTGATATCCTATTTGGGACTTGAGATTATCTCCTCAGCACGGTGGGAGTGGACCACTTAGGTTCCACGTGGTCGGTTGGTAGTGTATTTTCACTCTTATCATTTGAGATCCATCCGAGACACCGTGGCTGGAGTATCCTTGGTTGGTATTTATTCTTCATTATGTTCTTGGAGCATTATGATAGATAATATAACTTATGATGGATGTATTTACTGGTATGTTTCTTATATTGATGATTTTGTTTACTTTGCATACGTTAGTTGATGATTTATTATGCTTTACTTTTCATGTTAGTAGGATGTTTTAGGAGTGACATTCCTATTATGTTAATACCGATGATCTCTTCAGTGCTTTGAAATGTTATGCACGAAGGGATGGCTAGGATCCATGATGGTCTAATGATGCTATTTACGGTTGGGAGGAACCATGCACTTAGTTATTTATGTTTGTGATATATGGTTATCTTTTGTGATGGATGTTTATATTTTTTGTGATGATGTATCATGTATGATATGTGGTTTCATTTATGTTATTGCATCATGGATTAATATTAGATGATGATGATGTACTTTATTTACTTGGATGTTTATTCTTTTAAGCTTTTCATACCCTGTGATATGTACAGTGGATGATTGAGTTAAACTAAAATATAATTACAAAAGGACACTTGTATATTGTTTAAGCACATTGGATGTATCATTGTTATTTCATAAGGATGGGATGTTAGATGAATAGTTAATTTAGATGTGATACAACATTAAGGGATCTTTAAAGAATGTAATATGTTATGTATATTTTCATTTGAATTGTTGCTATTGCTTCCGCAAATGTTATGAATGGTTTTATCTTTCATGTTTAAAAAAATTTTGTTTGGCAAACTTAGTAAAATTATTTGGATCCCTTGGCAGGGTATTACAAGTCATGCTTGTTATTAGTGACATACACTTATCCAGATTATAAGTATCTACCAAGCACATTGTATAGTTAACAATTTTAACCAAGCATTTTGGTATCTACCAAGTCCAAGTGATAGTAATCAGTTTGCACCGAGAAATTACTACCAAGGTATTGATCAGTAGTATAAATTGAGCATCTCAGTGCATGCCAAGTTTATCAATACAAACTAAGTTGTGCAGTGCTTACCAAGTTCATAGTTGATGTGATGTGAGTCTAGTTTTAACCGAGCTACTTAGTGTTAACCAAGTGACTCAGTTTATACTGAGATCATAATGATGGCTTGACTAAGCTATGCAGTATGAATCAAGTGATTTATTTTATATGTCGAGTTTCACTATATTTGATGAGTCACCAGTGTAGATCTAGTTCAAGATTACTTAAAAGTGATCAGTATGGTCCAATATTCTATGTCTACCAAGTGCATGATGACACTGAGCATTGATAGTGGATGCTGAGTATTAGAACCTCACCGAGCCAATATTTAAAACTCAATTTCCTATAGTTGAGCCAACTTTCTGGTTTTTGTACAAACTTGTATTGTGGATGACATTGTAATCTGTAAATTGGATTGGTATATATGTAACGTATTATTTCAAATCCAATAAGAAATGTATGGAATAAAGTAATAAGTAGAGAAGAGTAGAAGAGTGAATTATAGAGGATACAATAGTATAAGGAACAACAAAGATTTATCTAACATAACAAGGTGATTACTATACTCAAAGGAATCTCATTCAGAAAACCATTCATCCTAACAGGTGGATAAGTCAAATCCCTTCACAAGGTAGATCTCTTTACTGAGTACATACTTCATTGTATGTTTGTAAATCATTTTGCTAGGTGGACTTAGGAGTCCTTATTTCTCCTAATAGGGGTTTTCATCATAAGTGATCATTATAAGCCATAATAGGCCAAATTTATACTATAGTACTAAAGCTTACATGTATCATCCCCACACTAGTTTTACTTTCTATTTGAAAGGTTTTTGGGTCACCAAATTGTGTGTCATAGTGTTATGAGTGTTTTAATGTTTTCATTTTCTTATGCATGCAATTAGATAAGAATACACATAAAGGATTAATTACTAATTAAGGATTAGGTTTTATAAGTTACTAATTCACCCCTTCCCTCTCAATAACTTAGCCTATCATAATATTTTTGATAGTCCTCTTCTATCTGGTATTAGTAACCCATCTATAACCTAACATATCACAACAATCAAGCAGTCATGTCATACCACCAATGCCTCCCATCCTATCTCTTAACCCCTAATATCAAGCTTCGCATCTCCACAGCCAAAAATCTAGTGCAGTGCAACCCACCCTATCTTAGGATCATATACTACCAACTACCCATGGATTAGACTATGGAGGACACACCATACATCCTCCAAGATCATGGTGGCCTTGCCAGTGGGTAAATGGAAGGAACTAGTCTTTAAATGCCACCTCTTAGTCAAAGCTATTAGTAAACCCCTATTACCTCTCACCTTGGGCATGAACATAATGTGGCAAAGCCCAAACCCAAGACCTACCAAGATCTCTCGCTCATTGGTGGTCATCTAGTAATGTAGAACCATGCTCTAAGGTCTATGGCTCCTCATTCACAATAGGGGTAGGTCCTCCTACATAATCATTTTTATCATACCTATCTATCAACATTATCCCAAATATGACTTAAGTTTGACTAAGTATGATTATTTCTGACCATTTTTGACTAGGTTGACCTATGTTTTGAACTCTTTTTAGGGTTTTGAACATGTATATGTTGGAATACTTTTAGAATAATTGAGAGGGGGGTGAATTAGTTATCCAAGGTCCAAATGTATAAATAAAACTTTTCACAACTTAGTGAACCTATAAGAAATTCATACGCATACATGCATCCATTATGTACTTACTAAAACTTGTATGTTACTGTCAAGTCTTGCAAAAATGTAAAGCATGAAACACAACACATTCATCAACACACTTGAAACAATGATTTATGTGGAAATCCAATTTGGGAAAAACCACTAGTAACATGCTACTCCTTTTCACTCTTTTGAAGTGATACCCTGTGAAAGGCCAACCTTGTCAAAGGTTATAATACAGACTATTAAATGTGACTTAGTTAAGGGATTTCATCTCCCTATTAGCAATGAGCCTTCTTAGAGGACTTGAGGCCATTCACTTGGAATGCCACCCAATTAAAGGATTTATAAATCATTGTTAGGTCAACTCTAATCCAAAGGATTTACCCTAGATTGATACAATTGTTAGAGAGTATTAGTAGAGCTTTGATTTGATACAACTTATAACTTCTCTTATAGATTAAACATCTCTATTCAGTCCTCAATTCTTCTTGGCTTTCAAACTTTGTAGCTTTGACTGATTGTTCACCCTTCAAGCATTCATCTCCTTAAGCCTTTTTGCTTAACATGTCATTGCAGACTCTTCTCTTCTTGGGCCACTTGATGAAGAAAAACCCCTAACTCCTTCTTCTCCTTAGGTTCTCGCACATGAAAACTTTGCTTCATGACCAGACATTCCTATGAATAGGAAATTAGAATATTTTCTCACTTATTTTCCATTGTACAAATTAGGGTTTTTGGATAGATTAGGTAGGATACAATGTATCTACCCCATATCTTTTCCTTTTCTAGAAACTTCTCATAGAATCCATTTGAATTCACCTAAAATTGGTTTACATCAAATTCTGAGCCACCAGCTCATCAACCATAGCTTTCTCTTGGTTCACAAGTTTCAAGAAAACAAACTTGTTGGCTTAGATTCATCAAATCTTTGATCTTTAACATAATGTATTAGCTTGACATTATCAATCTTCTAATGCTTAGCACATATTGCATTTCTTGGCATCAACTTTAAAATCACTCGGCATCAACTAAAGTTTACTAATGCTTGAGATCAACTAAACTTTACTTAGCATCAATTGTCTTGCTCGACATCCACTAGAATTTGATTTGACATGGTTCCAACTAACTTTCTAGTCAGCTTGCACTAACTTTTCTTGACACCTACTATTCACTCGATCAAGCTTGGTAGACAAACTTTGTGTAACTTGTTCTTCTAAACTTTCTAATTGTAGCCAACATTTTGTAACATTTAAGTAGATTTAACTGATCTTTGTACTTCATTACATAATCATAACTAACATTTCCTATAGGTACTATTGTTACCTCTTATTTATCAAATCCTCTTCATCAATAAACTAAGTGATAGTACTTGAATCTTATAAGTAGTTATCTTATGAGAAAATAGTAGGCTTGACATCACTGACAAAACAATGATTGAAACACATAGTCTTCTTTAACAATCTTCATCTTTCAATAATCTCTCTTAATAATGATATTTTTAATTAGATTTCAACAATCTCCCTCTTTGGTATTGATGGAAAACCAAACTGATCAACCAAGTCAATCAAATGATGAACATCTTGTTCAACCATTCTAATTGGGTTAAAACTAGTAAGGCAATACCAAAAAGAAAAACTTGTACTAAAATTTCTCCCTTTATTAGCAACTTCCATCTTCTGATTATATTACAAAACCCTTTATTATAACTCCCTCTGAGTTCCTTCTTTTAGCTCCCTCTAGAAAAGGATTTCTCCCTCTATGATTACTCTTTCTTTCTTTGATGTACTTTCTCTCTTTCTTATCAACAACTCTCTCCTTCTAATAATGATCAGTTTAATGTACTTTCTTTCTTCCTCTTTGATTTGGTGGCTCTTGATTAGTAAATCTCTCCCTCTTTGACAAAAATTTCAAAGACAATACCAAAACTTGTCATCTTAGATATGCAGATATAAGCTTTTGTAGTTTCTTCAGTTTCTCCCTCTATCACCTTGCTTGTGACTAATTTAAAGTTTTTAGTTCTGTCATTATTTTAGGTAGCTCCTAAAGTAAGATCCTCTACATCAATGTGTAATATATGAATATCAACTTGTCTAATGCAAGGTACTCCTGTTACTTAAATAGCCTTTGATAGGGGTATCACCCCTAGTTTACCACCCATATACTCATTATTCTCTTCACAACCATTAAATGACTCTCCCTGTGATTAGTAGAGAATCTTGTAACTATCCCTATAGATAATGCAATATTAGGTCTACTAATACGACCTGTATAATGTCACCTTAGTTGAATCATCAATTTTTGACAACTTGTGTCCTGTCACCATACGTGTACTTACTAGTTTGGAATCTTCTAATTCAAAAGTTTTTAAAATATTTCTTTGGCATACTTTGACTGAGTGATATATACCATACTTCATCTGGTATACTTGCAATCCCATAAAAAAATTGATTTCTCCAAACATAGGCATTTCAAATTTTTGCTTCATCTGATTTGCAAAATCCTTACATAAAGTATCTTTACCTACAAATATGATATCATAAAAAATATCTTAGATAGAAAAATACCTTTTCCTTTTTCTATCTTTATATATAGATTGCTATTATTATCAGTCCTTTTGAATCCAACATTCACAAGATAAGAATGAAGTCTCTCATACCATGCTCTTGGTGCTTGTTTCAAACCATATAGGGCTTTATGCACTCTACATACCATGTTCTTATTGTTATCATCAAAAAAAGCTTTTGGCTATTCTATGTAAACTCCCTCTTCTAGTATGTCATTCAGAAATGAAGATTTAACATCCATCTGATAAACATTGAAACTTTTATATGTAGCATAAGCAAGAAGAGTTCTTACTCCTTCCATTCTAGCAATAGGGGAAAATGTCTCCCCATAGTCAATTCCTTCTTCTTGTGCATATCCCTTGCAATCTAATCTCACTTTGTTTCTTTTGAATTGCACCATTCTTATCTAGCTTGTTTCTGGATACCCACTTGGTGCCAATCACATTCTTGTCTTCTAGTCTAGGAACCAAACTACATGTTTTATTCTTCTCTGTATGGTCAATCTCTTCTTCCATGGCTTTGTACCAGTCCACATATTCTAATGCATCTTCGACTATTTTGGTCTCCTTCATGCTTAGAAAACATGATTCACTTCTCAATCTATTTCTTTTCATTAGCCTAGCATTTTTATCTCCAATGATTTGATTAGCAGGATGGTGTCTTTTGACATATTTTGACAATCTTGGCTTAGCTCTTGTTTCTTCATTTTTTCTTTCAGCTTTAGAATCACTATGTACATCTCTATTAGGTGTCTCAGCATCTCTTTCATGTGTACTAATCTTAGAATTAGAATTTGTATCCACTTCTTTCTTTAACTCAGTATCTGAATGCAACTCAATTCCTGAATGCAGCTTGGCATTTACAAGATGTGACTTGGCAGCTATTGAAACTTTCTGTTGGTTTGTAATTTGGTTTGCGACATCTTCTTGAATAGGAATTCCTTCATAAAAGAATACAAATGATTTGTATTCTTTTGGCTCTTTGATAGGTTTAGCCTCATGTACTTCTATAATTTCATCAAAATTCGCATTTACACTTTTCACAATTTTGTTAGTGTTAGCATTCAAACACTTATAAGCTTTACTTCTTATGGAGTATCCAAGGAATATACCTTCTTCACCTTTTGCATCAAACTTTTCATTCTTAACATCTTTAAGAATGTAACACTTACTTCCAAATACCTTAAATTATTTTACATTTGGTGGATATTGATACCATATTTCAAAAGATGTTGAACAAGTACCTTTCTTGACTTGCACATAGTTCAAGGTATATACAGAAATACTTATAGCTTCTCTCTAGTATTTTAGAGCAACATTCTTCTCCATCATAAATGTTCTGGCATAGTCCATTATAGACCTATTTCTCCTTTTAGCAATCCCATTTTGTGGAGGGGTCCCAAGGGAAGATGGCTGTCTTTTGATTCCTCTGTCATTACAAAACATCTCAAACTCATTTGATGTGAATTCTCCTCCTCTATCTGATCTCAAGAATTCCAAACTTTTACCTTTTTCTTTCTCAACTCTGGCCAAGTACCTCTTAAACATTTAAAAAGCATTAGATTTCTATTTCAAAATCTTAACTATCATCATCCTAGAATAATCATTAACAAATAGCATTATGTACTTATCTCCTCTGTAACTTTGTACTTCAATTGGTCCACACAAGTTAGTATGAAAAATCTCTACTATTTCATTAGAGGTATAACTTTACTTTGTCATTTTACCTAGCTAACATTATTTGCACACTAAATTATTAGGTTTCTTCAACTTAGGCAAACCTCTAGCTTTCTTCATGTTACTGATACTAACCAAGTTATCAAAAGTAACATGACCTAATCTCTTGTGCCAAAGCTATACATCATCAAATTTTACAAGAAAAGTAGCATCCTCTATATCAAGATAGAATAGATTACCTCTAGTTTGATCACCTTTTCTAATTAGTTTCCTATTTGTGTCATATATCTTGACAGTTTTGTTTTCGAATTTGACCTTACATACCAGATTATTCAATTATGACACACTCAACAAGTTATAGTTGTTAGAGTGAATAATTATTTATTCTTTTACTTAAGTTTACTTAGGTTAATGCATTTATTTAATAGTTGTAGTCTAGGAGTTGTTGACAACATGGGAGTTTATTCCTATCTAAGTCATACTTATCTCCTCACCTTGTTCGAGGATATCCCACCTTTTGTGGATGTATACTTAGTTGTCAACCTTATCTTCTAGCACTTTATAGCTTGTTCTACAAGCTTCCTTGAGGCCTTTATATTTGGGCTCTCCCATTGTATTTTCTTAACTCATCTAATTTTCAAGGCATATTGTATAGCAATACATTTTCATTGTTTGCAATCTTCTCTCTCAGCCCGTTTAGTGTTTTTCCAAGCTCCACCTCTTCCTTCTTTGGTTTCCCTTTGACACGTTATTTGCATGTAGGTGATCTTGATGAGATGTAAAGTCAGCTTTCATCAACTTTTACATGGTATTAGAGCCTCCCTACTGCTTCTTGGCTAAAGGATTTTTGAGGCTGCGATTTAAAGACACAAACCCTAGTTTGTTTGTGCATTTTTATTCAATTTCGGGGGAAGAACATTTTTTTGGAGCACTTTGGGCCTAAAAAGACACTATCATTAAGTTCAGAAGGCCCATTACAATTAAGATCCATATAAAATTTGTCTATTTTGGTGACAAGAGCTCTGGGAGACAATTTTTTTTGGTTCAGCCTACCGTACAGGCTGCACGAATGATTCTGCACAAAAAAAATAAAAATAATTTTTTTGGGCACACCACCAAAGTGTAGCCCAGTGGCCACTACCACACCACTAGAGTCCTACTAGCACACAACTCATGCACTACTACTTCCGGCCATGCCTCCCTCCAGCCACCATAGCTCGACTGCCACTAGTAGGCCCCCCTCTAGCCACTGCAACTTGCAACACTGATAGCCTTTGCCACCACTGTAGCCACCACTTCTAGCAACTACCACCCACCTATGGCCCTACTACCACTTCTACATAGTTAGCATTTTTTAGCTTGTCAGAAACATGTGGCACCAATCTATAGGTGACACATGTTGGCACTTGCCACATGGACCCTGCCACATCACCCACCACATTAGCTTCTTGCCACATGGCTGCCATGTGTCACTACCATGTGTCATGCCACATGGCTTCTTTTTTTTTTGTGATAGCTACAAGGCTATTATTTTTAACATAGTTGTTTTCTGATGTCACCCAACATCAATACCTCTACCAACACTCTAGGTCCCTTTTTGGCCTCCTCACAATTTTGTGGCCATAACTTGAGCATACAGAGATATTTTTTTAATTCAAAAGAAGCGATGAAAAGCTGATTTTGAGATGGAGATATTGGTGTAGGTATTTTTAGTTTTGATGTAATTTTATTACTTGTTTTTGTAGTCAAAGTCCAAAGTTCTATTTTTCACTTTGGCAAGCATATCTTTTGCATCCCATCTCTATTTTTTGAAAATGTTATATTTTTAGAAAGCTAGTTTTGCCATCTTTTTAAAAATGTGGTCATTTTCTTCAGATTCTACCCCATGCTCTTTCTATCATATTTTTGACATTTTTTCTCTATGGTGGATATCTTGGGTGTTCCAAGTTTGAGTATTATTTTCATGGTATGAGATCTTTTCTTTTGGGCTATACTATCTTTTGTATTAGCTTTTTTTCCTTCTAATCATTGTAGCTATCATTTGTAAGCATCTTGCATTTTGAGTTCATGAACATTGTTTTGAGATAGTTGTACTCACACTATTTTATAAAGCACCATGGGGGGGATAGTTGTTTGCCACTTTTGTGCCCTCTTCTTTTTTTTTCCCCATGCAACATCAATGATTGTGCCTTTATAGGTGTTTGTACCTCTTCAACTCTCTTGTCATTCTTGGTTCTTACTCCAGAGGATTTTGGCCCACCTTTTCAGTTGCCTATTATCTCACCCCATTTGCATTAAGGGGGGGTTATTATGTTGTTCTAATGCTTCCTTCCAGATCGATGGTTTGATAGTGTGAGCTATGTATTTAGTGGTTGATCCTATATACTAGGCAATTGTGGTGGCTAGCTGCCTATGCATTTCAGTGAGATGGATCATCTACCATATAGACACGCTCAGTTCATGCCTTCTTTTTTCATGGAGGTTCTTCAGATCAACAATTTATTTCTGATGACAAAATTTGTGGCTTCTTCATGCTTTAGTGATGCTCTTCATGATCACTCTTTTTTCCTATTTTCTGGGACATTCCTCTAGTTGGAGGCTTCTTCAGTCATTCACTAGTTTTTCTTCTATCTCTTTTTGGGGGAGGGTTTTTCCCATGTGGTTTTCTCTCTTTTTTCATTTTTAGAGGTTACATTTCTTTGCATTCTACATGGGTACCTAACATGGCCTTGTTGTTGGGACCCATTCTACATTTTATCTTAACTATTGTGAGCTTAAGGCATTCCCCTAAGTTGCATTTAAGGGGGGGTGTTAGAGTAAATAATTATTTATTAATTATTTATTCTTTTACCTAATTTTTCTTAGGTTAATGCATTTATTTAATAGTTGTAGTCTAGGAGTTTTTGACAACATGGTAGTTTGTTTCTATCCAAGTCATACTTATCTCCTCACCTTGTTAAAGGATATCCCACCTTTTGTGGACATATGCTTAGTTGTCAACCTTATCTTCTAACACTTTCTAACTTGTTCCACAAGCTTTCTTGAGGCTTTTATATTCGGGCTCTCTCATTGTATTTTCTCAACTCATCTCATTTTCAAGGCATATTGTATAGCAATACATTTTCATTGTTTGTAATCTTCTGT
Source organism: Cupressus sempervirens (assembly GCA_028749045.1). Classification (NCBI taxonomy): domain Eukaryota; kingdom Viridiplantae; phylum Streptophyta; class Pinopsida; order Cupressales; family Cupressaceae; genus Cupressus; species Cupressus sempervirens. Next base: position 467,286,383 of record CM053786.1, read on the forward strand.
CTCAGTCTATTTAGTGTTTTTCCAAGCTCCACCTCTTCCTTATTTGGTTTCCCTTCGATAGGTTATTTGCATGCAGGTATCTTGGTGAGCTGTGAAGTTGGTTTTCATCAACTTCTACAATAGTTTAGTCCTTCAACATAGTAAGCATTGTCACATAAGATCTTATCTATGAGTTTGATAGAACCTTTTCCTTTTATCAAACATGGTGCATTATTACCAAATCTTACACTATTTCCATCATAACAATTCAAGATAATGAACTTACTTTTGTCTCTAGTCATGTGATGTGAGCATCCATTGTCAATGATCCATCTATCATTTTTGGTCACACAAGTCACAAGTACAATTGCCTTATCTTCATCAAATTCATCCTTCATTGCAACATATACTACTTCATCATCATGTTCATCAGAATCATCCATGTTTTCTTCTTCAGCAATATAGCATGACTTCTTACATTTGTCTTTTTAATCTTTGCTATCATCTTCTCTTCTATTTTTCTACTTGTTTCCATCTTTGTTATTCTTCTTTTGAGTACATCTTGCAGCAATATGATCAACCTCATTGCAATTGATGGGTAACTTACCTTTGAACTTGCCTTTACCTCCACGGAATCTTCTTGCCAATAGTGCTTCCAATTGTTCAACATCTTTCTCATCTGTATCACTATCACTAGATACATATTTTATCTTTCTCTTTTTCATCTTCTTCTTCTTCACCTCATCAAAGTCCTTCAACAACAACTTGGCTTTGAATGTAGATTCAAGGCTCTTAGGTTTGGCTCTTTGAACAATTTTGTCTCCTCCATAGATGGTGTGTAGGGCATCCCACATTTTCTTTGTAGTGTCACAACCTTTGATATCATCAAATTCGATATAGCTTGTTAGATGTTACAATACACACTATTAAATGTGACTCAGTTAAGGGATTTCATTCACCTTGTTAGAAGTGAGCCTTGTTAGAGGACTTTAGGCCATTCACTTGGAATGCCACTTGGTTAAAGGATTTACAAGTGACTGTTACATCAACCTTAATCCAAAGGATTTACCCTAGACTAATACAATTGTTAGATAGTAACTGTAGAGCTTTGATCTGATACAACTTACAACTTCTCTTGCTCAATTATAGATCTCTATTTAGTCTTCAATTCTGCTTGGCCTTCATAATTTGCAGCTTTGATAGCTTGTTCAACATTCAAGAATTCATATCCTTAAGCCTTCTTGCTTAACATGCCATTGTAGACTCTTCTCTTCTTGGGTTACTTGATGAAGCAAAACCCTTAACTCCTTCTTCTTCTTAGGTTCTCACACATGACAACTTTGCTTCATGACCATACATTCCTATAAATAGGAAATTAGAATATTTTCTTGCTCATTTTCCATCATCCAAATTAGGGTTTTTAGATGGATTAGGTAGGATACAATGTATCTACCCCATATCTTTGTCTATTCTAGAAAATTTTCCTAGAATCCATTTGAATTCACCTAAAAATGGTTTAAATCAAATTATGAGCCACCAGCTCATCAACCTTATCTTTCTCCTAGTTCACAAGTTTCAAAAAAATAAATTTGTTGGCTTAGATTCAGTGAATCTTTGATCTTTAACATAATGCAGTAGGTCAGCATTATCAATCTTTTGATGCTCGACACATACTATATTGCTTGACATTAACTAAAATTTACTTAGCATCAAGTCTTACTCGACATCCACTATAATTTTTTTCACTTGGCTCCAACTGACTTTCTACTTAGCTTGCACTAATTTTGCTCAGCACCTACTATTCACTCAGTCAAGCTTGGTAGACAAACTTTGTGTGACTTGTTATTTTAAACTTTCTAAATCTAGCCAACATTTTGTAGCCTTAGGTAGATTATTAATACATCATGTTATCATTGTCTTAACTGATCTTTGTACTTCATAACTCAACCTTTCCTCTAGGTGCTATTGTTACCTCTTATAGATCAAATCCTCTTCATCAATCAAGTAAGTGATATTACTTGAATCTTATAAGCTTTTTTCTTACCAACAAATAGTAGGTTTGACATTAGTGACAAAATGGTGATTGAAACACATAGTCTTCTTCAACAATCTCCCTCTTTCAATAACCTCTCTTAATAATGATCTTGTCATTTTGAGTTCATTTCCATTGCTTCTTCATAGTCTTCTAGTTCACCAAAATTAGTCAATAAAATGGAATACAAAGAAGGAAAAATCTTTTGGGAGGTCTACTTGACCTTGTAGAATGTTCAACACTTACAAGATTTTGTAGAGTAAATTATTGGTTTTGAGCATTAGGTACTAGTGTATTTTCATTTTTAGGAGTCTCATTCAACACCACATATTCTTGTTTGACCTATTCATGCTTATTTTCTTGCAACTATTCTTTATACATGACATTCTCATTAAATATAAAATCTCTACTTCTAATTATTTTAAGATTTTAAAATTCCCATAATTGATAACCATAGTCATATACTCCATATCCAATGAAGGTACATTTTTGAGATTTATCATCAAGCTTGGTTCTATTTTCTTTATCAACACAAATAAAAGCTTCACAACCAAATTTTTTCATAAATGAACAATCTATCTTTTTTCTAGTCTATGCTTCATTCATAATACCACCATCCACAGGGGATGAAGGTCTTCTATTTATCAAATAGATAATAGTGTTTGCAACATCTATCCAAAAATGAAGGGGCAAACTAACATGCAATCTCATGCTTCATGCATGTTCCATGATTGTCTTATTCATTCTTTTTGACATCCCATTTTCTTATGGGGTATTCCTTTGAATTCTATTAATAAAACAATAATATTTAAAGGTTATGCTACAATACTCACCTCCATTATCAGATCAAAGACACTTCAACTTCTTTCATGTCTCATTCTCAACCAAGGCTTTCCATTTCTTAAATGTTTCAAAAACATCAAATTTTTGTTTCATGAAATATACTCATGTTTTATTGGTTGAATTGTCTATGAAAATAACATAATAAAGAGAACCACCAAGAGATGATTCCTAAGTTATTCCCCATACATATGGATGCACTAGCTCTAATTGTTCACTCTTCTTTTCTTTCCCAAGCCTAAGAAATAGGAATCTTTTCTATTTGTCATAGACACAATTTTAACAGAACTAAATCAATACTTTTTAATTCTAGAAATAGATTTTTAGAGAGAAGGATTTAAATCCCTTTCTCACTCATGTGCCCAAGCCTATGGTGCCACATTTTTTAACCTATTCTTGCAACATCTATAGTAGCTTTCCCTATGTTAGTAGTATCAGTAGTAGCTAAGGTAGAATAAGTGTTACCAATACAGAAATATAATGTGCCTACCTTTTCACCTTTATCTGCTACTAATGAACCTTTAGTGACCTACTACATATTGTCTAAAAACATGATTATGTAGCCTTCACTACCTAGTTGTCTTGTAGAAATTAATTTCTTACTAAATTAGGGACATGCTTTACCTCTTGTAGTATCCAGTTATTTCTGTTTGGCAACTTCATCTTTATTTTTCCTTTCCCAACAATGGGATAGGACTCATCATCAGCCAAATATACCTATCCAAAATCACCTTGAACATAATATTGAAAATATTTTCTATGGGGTGTAGCATATAATGAAGCCCCAAAATCTATTACCTAGGAATCATTAACATTATCCGAACATAATATTAAAGCATCTTTTAAAGTATTAATTGCAACATTAGCTTCCTTGTTGTCATCTTCATTTTCATCTCCTAGTTTATTTTTTAAGATCAATAATATTTCTTTAGGTGAGTAGGCTTTCCATAGTAGCAACAATCTTTCTTTCCTTTAGATTGAGAATTTCCTTTCTTTGAATTCTCTCATGACTTGTCATGCGAAGGCCATTTTCCTTTTTCCCTTGTTCTTCCTATGTTCTCCACATTTAAAGAATAACCTGATGAGGTTGAATTTTCACTTGTGATTTTTTGTCACATTTCCTTGCTTAGGATAACACAAATATCTTCATCAAATTTCAAAATATTTGAACTAGAGATAGAGTTACTTACAACCATAACCAAGCTATTTGAAATTTTTGAAAAGAACATAAGATTAAGAGTGTTACTATTTCAAAACTACTAGGCAAAAAAATACTTGACACTAGGGTTCAAAAGACAAATAGAAGCCTAAGGATTAGCTACTTCCTATTATTAGAATGCAATTCTTTAGATCTAGACCTAACATGAATAGAGTCTCAAAGATTCTCTACTCTTCAGGCTCTTAAGGGCTTAGGCAGGTGCACCTTAGGCATAAAAGGGCTATAATACTTGATTTTCTCTTTACACTTCACTCATTCACTGATATTATTTCATCATACTTATCCCCTATAGTAGATATTGGTCACAATTCTTCTTGGTTTTATAGATAATTCTTGGTTACAATAGCTAACTATAACACACCGAGATTTGTTGCAAACAAGTGGTGACCATCAATTAAATTCTTCATGCAACAAATTAAAATTTGATTTGATTTTAAAATTATGCTTCATGCAACCCCATGATTCCTTTAAAATACAACTAAATAAATAATCAATTCCCTATCCACTGGCATTCATAGTCTACCCAACAAATTTTGACCTAATTAATTGCATTGCAATCAACTAAATTAGCAATTAACCCTATACCCCATTCTTATGAATATCCTTCCTATATGACTAGAAAGCCTACCAATTCATTAAAGTATTTACTTAATTCTTTGAATTAAAAGCAATAGAAAATTGATATACAACCTATCCTAGTTTCATTAAATTGCATAAACCTTGCTCATACGATCCCAACATAACTAGCACATAAAAATGGAGAAAAAAAATTAGCAAAAAGAGATATGATAGAACACTCTTTGTATTAACTCTTCTTGAAAATCACACAATACTAATGTAAACTCAAAAATATTGCAAAAACATGACAACTTCTCATTCAATGTTCACTTGTATTCCCAAACATGCAGATGAATACATCAAAAAATTGACACAAAGACTAACTAGACCAAATGCAAGTAGTAAACCACTAAAAATTTACATAGACTTCAGACCTTCCTCTATCCTTGGGATCTCATTTATATAGTATGAGATGCAACAAGCTACAAGCTTAGAGGGAAAAGGACAACTATCCTTAGCACAAAAAGACTTACAAAAGTGGACAAAGACATCACTATCACAAAAAGACAAAATAAAGTATTTTCTTGTACTTTTCAACATAATTTCTTTGGCATTAATCTTCTAGTGGTGGGATCATTGCTATTGTAACCTTTTTCTATTGAGAGGCTTCATTTGATGATTGGCCTATTTATATTTGTTTCCCTTTTAACTATGGGACCATTAGATTTGTACACGATGTATTAGGCTCACATGTCTTGAAATTGATTACAACTTGTTGCTCTCCCTCTAGGTCATTAGATTGAACTACCATATCCATAGTTACAACTCATTGCTCTTTTGTTAGGTTATTTATTTGCATAGCAATGCCTATATATTTTTAGTTAGTTGGTCCTCTTTTCTTTCCTCTAAAAAACCATCCATCATGGACATTACTTTTGAACTAGTTACTTGTTGCAGCATGGCTTCCATGTTAGGAAACCCATAATTATCCTTTAAGGATGAAATATATAGGTTCTTAAAGTCAACACATAATCTAATGTCTCCATTTTTCTTCCTCATAGGAACAAAATTTGACACCCATGTAGAATGTCTAATTGGTTTGATTATTCCTTTGTCCCTTAGCTTCATCAACTCTTCTTGCATCTTGGGAGCTAAAGTAGGATTCACAGGCCTTTGTTTTTGTCTAAAGGGTTTGACATTTTGTTTTAGGGGTATAACAGGTTTAAAAAAAAATTCCCTATATGCCTTGATGTCATCATATGACTATTCAAAAGCATATCTATAATTTCCAAAAAAAACAATCATAGGCCTTCTAATTTTAGGAGACAAATTCTAACCAATATATACCTTTTTAGGAGCTTTAGAAGTACCAAGATTTATCTCCTCAAGTTCTTATGAATTTTGACTTCTATTTTCTAGATGCACTCTATATTGATTATCAAAAACACTTTCTAATGCTACCAATTCTTTTGGTACTTTATTTGTTTTTAACTATAGAATTTCTTGGCCAAAAATGGTCTCTTTCCCATCTTTATTTCCATTAAGGCACTACAATCTAGCTCTTGACCATGATACTTCATTTAACAAGAAATTTAGAATATCTTTTTCATTGTCAAACACCTATCAATTCTCCACATTATTAGGAATTGATGGCCTATTTTGCATTTCAATCTTAGACACACCACCAAATGATATGTTATCTAGTTTTATAGCTACATTTGCATATAGGTTGGCCATCTTTCTATGACTTCTTTCCATCCAAGAGATACCAAAGGCATCAAATAATTCTATCTGGTCCCAAACAACATTCTTGTACTATTCTAGTCTTTTTTTCTTGGATGCATATGCCTCTTTTACTTGAGAGACAATTAACTCAAAGTCACCAATAACATGTAATTTTCTAATTCCATGACTAACAACAACTCTTAATCCTAATAAGAGTGCTTCATACTCAACTATGTTATTGGTACATGAAAAATTTAGGGTAAATGAATATCTAAAAGTGTTCTTATCTCGAGATATAAATACTACCCTAGCTCTTGAGTCTTTCTTATAGCTTGCTCCATCAAAATACATCATCCACAAGTTCTATGAATCTATGCAACTTGCTACTTCTTGTGCAATCAGTGGTGTTAGCTTCTCAACTTCTTGAATAATCAATTCTACTCTAAAGGCATTAACATCAGTGTCCAAGAAACATGTAGCATCCTTATCAACACTATCTCCAAAAATATAATTAAACCTTGGATCTCTATCAACCTTGATATCCTTGTCACCTATATGAAAAGTGGCATATGGAAGGTCACATTGCAGGCTACCTCCCATTGCAGCACTCCATTTTCTAGAGAGTAGCATTCCATAATAAGGAGGAATATCGACTACAAGGACCGTCATGGTCATTTCAACCTCAAGACAAATAGCTACCTTGAAAGGCAATGCATTAATTGTGCCTATAGTTTGGTGTTTAATTCTAAACCCAAGGCTTCCATAACTTTGAAAGTCATTATGGTATTAGATTCTCCTAAATCTATCATACAATTCTTCAAGATTTAGCCATTTACAACTAAATTGAGGAAAAAAGGATCTATATCTTGCAACTAGGCTACAAATGAGTTGTCTAAATACATTTTAGGAATTTGAGACATGATTCCATTATCATCTATTATAGGTGAAGCTTGCTGCAAGACTATCGGATTTTGTTCAATATTATTACTATTACCTATCCCACCCAACCAAGCAAGAGCCTTGTTCTTATGTTCTTATATTCTAAGAATTTCATATAAAGGAACCTTAATAGTAATCTAAGATAACATGGAAATCATGTCAACTAGATCATAAATAGTAGGCTTGATAGAAATACTTGGAACTAATAATGTTTGAGTGGTAGGCCTTGGTGATATCGGGTTCTGATTTCTCTTCTTGCACACTAGCTTTAACTATTTCAACTACCTAAAATTGTACCTTCTTCTTATGCTCTCATTTCTTACTCTTACCATCCTTCACCTTGGCTACCACTATATTATCCTTGTTACTGTCATCAATTATATTGTGAGTAATACCTTTAATAAAGATGCTAGATGGTTTATCAGTATTATTGTTGACAACTCTATTCTTGAGATTGTAATTACTATGTACCTAAGATATCATCTCTGTTGTAATTTTGTCAATTTCTTCCTTAGAGGGTTTTCTTAAATTTATGTGACCAACACCTAAAGATGTAGTACATACCTCATCTTCATCATAATATTCATCATTTGAAAATAATTGTTGATGATGTAATTGGTAAACTTTTCTTTGATCAACAACATCACTTTCAAGTTCTTCTAAATCAGAATTATCAAAATCATCACATAAATTCACCATGTTTTAGTTTACATCATCATGACCCTTTTCTTCCTTTTCTTCCTTATTTTGCACATGTTGACTTGTAGAAAATGATTGGGCTAATGTACAATAATCAGAGGAATGAGGAGACTAACATACACCACACCATGGTATATCATCTATCATATTGACAGAACTTCTTTGTAAAGGATTTGGGACACTTTTATATTTGGTATTTTGAGTAGGGCTAGGGATAGGCTTTCCATATTTCTATTGAGTGGTATATGGATAATTTTGCATTCTAGGTTGCCTATTATAGTAGTTATTGAATTGAGGCTTATCACTATTATTCTACTTATTGGTATTGTTGGTTGATGGATTCATGCTCTTTAATAGATTCAAAATTTGACCCATGGTATCCTCCTCAGGCTTCTTACTTATAGTAGGCCTATCACTTTGCTTTTTATTGTTCCATGGATTGAACAATTTGGGATAATCGCTTCTCCTAGCTTACTAGAGGTCTTTCTATTATTTTCAATATTTAATACCATCTTGTAAGCATCTCTTAAGGTCTTAGGATCCTTGTCTCTTAAGGAATAGGCCATCTTACTATCAAATGCATTAAAATATGCAGTAAGACACACATCCTCTCCTAACCTCATCAGCTAGAAAAGCTTGCACATCCCTTTCTAAAATATCACATTGAAATTAAATGTGGACTTATTAGGGTTCTTCTTTATATTGTTAAAATCATTTAACATCAAACTAGCATTAGTATTATCTCCATACTATTCCTTAAAATATTTTTCCAAGTCACTCCATGAACCAATACTATCATCTAGAAACCTTCTAAACCAATCTCTAGCATCTCCAGTTAGTGAATGTACAAACAAATTCATGACCACATCTTCATGCTCCACTTCATAATCATTGAGCATGTCTACAAATGTTTTTAGGTGTTCTTCACTAGTGATAGCATTATTTCCTAAAAAATTTACAACTGTATCTCTAAGGTCAAAGTAGATAGGATGTAGAAACCCATGGATGCCTAAAAATGACATTTGTCTATATTTCTTCATGTATATGGGTCTTTTTTGAAAAACCAATAGCATTTGATGTACTTGTTGCATTTTTTGGGTTTTGGACAAGATTTTGAGGTTGTTGTACTTGTTGAACAACACAGATTTGAGTATTGGTGGTAGAAGATGAGGCAAGGGCTGGTTGGGTCACATTTTGGCTTGGGACTATTGGTCCAAAAGTGGGGATAGAAGTTGTAGCTAGAGTGGACATGTTAGGCCATGAAGCTAAAGTAGAATTGGACTTAATCAACTAGATTTTTGTTCTAGTCTCTACTACTTGTGCTTCATTCACCACTTTCACAAGCTCCTTTGCTAAATCCACCCTTTTCTTTCTAGCATTTTCAAAATCCAAATCTAATTTAGACATAGGAGGATTTGCAGACTTCTGTGGGATAGCTTGAGGTTCATTTATTTGAATCCCTACAACCTTTTTCTTTCCCTTATCAGTCATTTTTACACTCAGATCTATGAGCTCTGGTTAAATAGGATTGTAGGCTTGGACTTGACATATAACATATCCTTCTCTTTGATTCTAGATTTTTTCTTGTTCATGAACCTTGGACTTTAGAATATTTATATCTCCAAAGATATTAGTGTAGTGCCTACCCCTAGATCACATTTCTGTTATCATTGTCAAATTCTTTTAGGTTGATTTTATGCTTTAATTAGCTTTAGAGATACTAGATTTGTAATATTATGATATTATTTCATGACTTTGATTACAAATGTATCAGTTATTGTTTCTTAGTTGATTTCATTCAGGTGTCATTAATGATGTCTTAATGATTCCTAATTAGTAAATGTGGTTTCTTTTGTAATAATGTTAACGTGATATCTTTAATGATGATTATGTTGTATTGATATAGATGCATTATTACATGTGCGTATTTGATATTAGACTTGTGATTTTTACGATACTTACCCCATACTTGCATGTGTATGGTGCACGTGTTTATTTTATCTTTCTGTCTGATGTGTTTGATGTGGTTAAGGGAGGGAGTCGTAGTCACCTGCTAGTCGGGATCTACATGATGAACCACTCCCTACCATTGTTTGTTTAGTTTAGATATATTATAGACATGTACATGCTTGGCTTTTATGCAGGATGCAGGTACCGGGCATCGACTTCCCTGAATTGCCAGGATGAGCGTGCCCTATTACAAATACTCAAATGGTGAGAATGGGAAGATAATGATCAGGTCCAATCCTAGCCATAAGCCTATAATATTTGTCCTACAAGGAGGACTCGTAACAGACTGTCTACCCTTTTTAAACCTGTGTGTATTTTGTGCGTATGTTGTTTTGTGAGTCTTTGATGAATTTCTATTAATTAAGTCTAATTAATAGATTAAATTAATAATTTAATTTAATGGAAAATTATTATGATATTATGAATATTTAATTATATTTAATTAATTGAGAAATTAATTAAATAAGAGAGAATTAAATATTGGAGATAAAAGTTAAAGTTTAAATTTAGAACGTGATTATATTTATTTAATTTAATAATAATATATTTAGAGTGCATTTTTAAATAAATGCTAAATATTATTGTTATTTAAGTTAATAAATATTTTATCAATTAAGTTTCTAAAAATGAAATTAAAAGTGAAAAGATATTTAATTATCATAAAGATTATAGTTCGCATGAATTATGCATGAGTTAAAAATAAAATTAATTAAAAGATAAAAATGTGAACTTGAATAAAGATATTTTAATAATGTGCACATGAGATTTAAAAAGTTATAAATTTATTAAAGTAAAGTGGAAAGTTAAATAAAGTAATTTAACAATTCACTTAACGTGCGTGAAAGGAATAATAAAATAATAATTTTAATTAAAAGGGAAATTAATTGTGCATGAATGAATTAATTAAATAAAGTAATTATTATTTTAGAGTTGTGGGGACAGAAGCCCTAAAAGGTAATTAGATTCTATATTAGAGGGTTTTGGGTCATTATGGCACACACAGGTTTTCAGGGAACACACTTTTGGAAAGGGGAGCAAAGAAATCTTTGGAAGCTTGGAAGGGTTCGGATTAGCAAGGGTTGTACCAGATTGTTAGCATCAGATCAAGGTAGGGTTTGTGAACCATTCTAGAAACACTTTCGGATCTTTGTCTTCTTCGTGCTTGTTGGAAATTGCTTTCTCAAATTTTATTGAATGAATCTTGCTACCTTTCTTCTGAATCTTTTGCGATTTGATTTCTTCTGGGAATCGGGATTGAAAAAAACTATTTAGAAAACCTTGTTTTACTTTTGAAAGAAATTTAGTATTAAATTGAAATTTGGGTTTTGAATTAAAATGGAATTAAGAAATTTAAATTTGGAAGGGGTTTGTTTTTGGAAATGAAAATCTTAGGATTGAAAATTCGAAGGGTTCAATTTATTTTTCCTATCAGTTTAATATCGTAAATGTTATTAAAATATGTATATATTAAAATAATATTGTTATGAAGTTCGTTGAGAAAAATATTATAAAATAAAGAATATAGAATTATAATACAATTCTTAAAATTTTCATAGATAATAATTTATCTAAATTTATTAGAAGGGTTGTTCTTCTAATAAACAAAATTATTGAAATTTGACTTAGTTAAAAAATTTTAAAAAAATAAAATAAATAATAATAATAATAAAATAAATAAATTTAAAAAAATTAATTTAAAAACAAAAAAAAATAAAAAAATAAAAAAATAAAAAAATAGTTTAGTAAACATTGTAACATGTTAGGTTTTTTTCTCTTGGGTTCCCGAGCGGGGCGTTACAATTAGAATGTAGAACATAATTTCTTTCTTCTAATTTCTAATTAATTTGTTCAGTAAAAGCTATCATCCTTCTGAGGAGTTATCTCTCTCAATGAGAGCATTTAGGGTGGCTTGCTCTTTCTCCTTCTCCAAATGAATGTTGCTTGGCATCTTCTTCTACAACCCACATCTTAAGAACTTCTATTTATGAATACACTTCTTTTAGATTTGTAGAAGTTGCTTTTGAATCAAATAGATCATGTAGTGCATGCCCTTAGTTTACATTTTTGTTATTATTGTTAAACTCTTTTAGGCTAGTTTTATGCTTGATGATTAGTAGCATTATCTTTCAGATTATAAGATATCGTTTCATATTTAGTTGATTTTATGATGAGACTACTTGGTACTATTTACTTAATGTATGCATGATGATGATTATTACAATTATTTCAAGTTATTTGATCATGATTAGTTAGATGGATTATCATATGTGTTTTCTTATGGATACTTACCCCATATTGCATGTATATTTTCTTTATATATTGTGTTTATGATGTGGTTAAGGAAGGGAGTTGTAGTCACCTGCTAGTCAAGATCAACATGATGCACAACTTCTTGTCATTGCCTATTTAGTTTAGTATATGTGTGTACATGCATGGATTTTATGCAGGTTGCAGGTAATAGGTATTGACTTCTCCAAATTTCTAGGATGAGTGTACCCTATCGCATTATCTCAATGATAAGAGAGGGGAGATAAATTCTTGAGTCCAAATCCTAACCTTTAAACCCATTTCTCCTTGAAAATTAGGACAACTATCTAAGATGATTACCTTTCGAATGCACTGTATGATGTAAATTTGTGATTATAACTCTTTAGTTTGATCTTGTATGTATGTAGTATTTTAGGATGGGTTTTTGTATTTCATCCTATAGGTCTTTGGTGATTTTTCTATTAATTAAGTCAAATTAAAAGATTAAATTAATGATTTAATTTAATGAAAATTATTATGATATTTTTAATATTTAATTATATTTAATTAATTGGAAAATTAATTAAATAAAAAGAATTGAATTTAAAGATAAAATTATAGATTAATTTTAGAGCGTAATAATATTAATTTAATTTAATAATAATATATTTAGGAGATCATTTGTAAATAAATGCTAAATATCATTATTATTTAAGTTAATAAATATCTTATCAATTAATGCTTTGAAATGAATTAAAGAATGAAAAAGATATTAATTTATTAAAGAGTTTTAAAATTGCATAAAGTATGCATGAGATTAAAATATAATTAATTAAAAAAGGGAAGGCAAGTTAAAATTGCATAAAGTGTGCATGAAGTTTCAAGAAAGTTAATAAGGAGTTAAAAAGTTGTGAGCAAGGACTCATCTCGGGTGATCACACAATTAGTGCCCCAAATTTAGTAGAGAACTCCTTATCAGCAATTGAGGGTTCATTTTTGAGGAATTGAAAATTTTGGAGAAGGAATTTTTAGAGAGAAGGTTTGGAGAGAAAATCTTTTGGGTGTTTCCAAATTTAGCATCAGAACTAGGATTTGTGTGTTTTGTTCACCCAGTTAAATTATGTTATTTAAATAATCCTATCTTTTTTGTGATTGTTGAATAATTTTTCCAAATTTCATTGTGATGAACTTCTCAATCTTTCATTGAAACTACTAGTATTCATACCAATTTATTCTGTACATGTGAGGGTTAAGAATTTGTAAAAAACCTTTTTCAGTAGATTTTAAAATTGAAAATTAAACCGAGAAGGGGTTTTGAAAGAAGTAGAAATAACAACCCCCCCCCCAACCCTTACCTAATAGGGGGCATTTGCTGCTAACTACAAGGTACTACGATAGTGGTAGTACTTTGTACTACCATGGCTGCAAGCCCTTGGGGTAGCCACAGGGCGACCACACAATATTATTTATTATTAATTTTATTAATATTTATTAATTTAATAAATAATTAATTAAAGATTAATATAGTTATTTTATATAATTAAATGTATTTAATTAAGTTTAATTAATAATGGAAGTTATTTAATGAAGTTTTAAATTTATTTAAATATTGTTATTAATATTAATTTTAATAAAATTGTAAATTATTTTATTTGAAGATCAATAAGTATTATTTTAATAATTTAAATAAATAATTACCCTTAAATTATTTTCGAATAGACTTAAAATTGAATAGGGGTAATTGTGCATTTTATTCAAATATAAGAATGGGTTAAATTGTCAAGGTAAAATGTGAATCTCATCTACTTGAAACATACATTGAAATGAAAACTTTACCTTACTATTAACTCAAAACTATGTGCTTTCAAAATCAAACCAAACTATGAACTACACTATTATCTGTATGTTGTTTGTGCTTTGGGTTATGGTTGACTAGAGTGTCGACCAATTTTAGAATGTCTACCAGAGGCTTGGGAGTTCTGTGATTGTAGTATTATGATGATTTGATCTTTGATCTTTTAAACTCAACCATGCTAATGTGTTGGTATGCTCTATGATGAGTTTGGCTATATTGTTGGTTATTGCTTTCATTGTCCTCGTGGGATAACAAGATGGATGTTATGACATATTTGACTTAACCTTTTCGAGTCTTCAATCAATATTTTTTGGATGTTTTCCAATTTCTTGTAAAGAACTCATGGGTTATTGTGAATTATCTTTTGATTCTTTCCAGTCACTTGTATAGGATAGAGGTGATATACTATGATTCTTTGATTTGTGATTTCATGAGCTTAAGGTAGGTTATCTATATGTAATGTTGGCTTGCAATGGAGGCTAGGGCCCAAAGTGGCTACCAAGGTAACCCATTGTAAGTTGTTTAATAAGTGAAAACACTAAACTAAATAGGAGTAAAATGAACCTAGTAAGAGTCTTTATGCATTCTCACCCATGCCTCGAGTGCTAGTGCAGACTAGGATGGGAGTAGAGAGAATGCTTGGTTGTGACCATGCATCATTAGTATGCCTTGTTAGTACGAGAGGAAACTAATGCCACATAGAGTCACTATGAGGTTAGGGTCAAGTTAGATTGCTAGGCTAACTCTAGCATTGATTCATGCGATGAAACTTGCCCACTTACATAGTAGATTCCCTACATGTCTTTGTTGCTGGGTCTAGATGTCGATTTATCTTGGAACCTTTGAGTTAGATTAATTTTAGGGTTTCCTTGACTTAGATATTACTTTTGATTTTTGGATTGATATCCTATTTGGGACTTGAGACTATCTCCTCAGCATGGTGGGAGTGGACCTTTTTGGGTTACCACAAGGTTGGGTGGTAGTGCTTTTTACTCTTACCATTGAGATCTACCCGTTGATTCCATGACTGGAGTTCCTTGTCTATGTTTCCTTCATTCTATTTTTGTGTATTATGATGGATAGTTATATCTTTATTATGGATGATTTTACTTATTGTATTGTATCTTGTTTAATGGATCCAAAAAGGACGATGTAATCTATTTTTATAAATGTATATTCTTTTAGCCTTTTATACCCTATGACATGTACAGTGGATGATTGAGCATTTTGAATTTATTGCCAAGTGACATTTGAAACAAATGTATATTATTTAAATGGACTTGGACTTGTAAGTATTCTTTCATGTGGATGTGGTATTTATTAGACTTAGTATTATTTAAATTTAAATGTGACTCAACATCTTGGGATCCTTAAGGAATGTAATCTATGATGTTTTCTTAATTATGATTGTATGTTATTGCTTCCGCTACTTTATGTTTGATGTGTATGTTGTTCTTTTAAAAAAATATTTAGAAAACTTATTAAAACTTTAGGTTAATTCATTTGGATCCCTTGGCTGGGTGTTGTAGATCATCTAGATCTATGAGGTTTGTTTCTATATATGGAACCTACCTAGGATTACAAGTAGTATTCATAGCATGTCTATATCTCAATCTATGATTCATTTATTTTATCACATCTGGTCTACAAATCACATCCCCTACTGAAGAAACATTCTTGTCATGATATAATTTTTATTCCTATAATGGGGTGAAAATTCCTCCTAGGAGTCTAGTAGTTTTTTATTTAGAGTTCAAAGAAGAAGACTCTCTTTCTACCATAGCACTAGTGAATTTTGACCCAAATTTTGACAAAATTTTGTCAAAATTTTGACTCATGTTGGTCAAAATTGTGACCAAGCAGTGCATCAAAATTTTGACCAAACCTCAAATTGGTCAAAATTTTGACCAAAGCTTTGGTAAAAAAATATTGCATTTTAGCTCAACCTAATTGGTCATTATTGGTCAAAATTTTGACCAAATCTTGGTGGAAAAATTTCAAGAATTGGTCAAAATTTTGACCAATTCTTGTCAATGCCATAACCAAGATGCCATGGTCATGACAAAAGGGTTGGTTGAAATTTTATTTTGGTCTATCCCATGACCAGGATGCCATGGTCATGGCTAAAGGGTTGGTCAAAATTTTTGACTAAATCTTGGTGGAAAACTTTCAAGAATTGGTCAAAATTTTGACAAATTCTAGTTTATCCCATGACTAGGATGCCATGGTCATGACCAAAGGGTTGGTCAAAATTTTGACCACACCTTGGTGGAAAAATTTCAAGAATTGGTCAAAATATCAACCAATTCTGGTCTATCCTACAACTACGATGTCATGGTCATGACCAAAGGGTTGGTTAAAATTTTGACCAATGCTTGTTAGAAAACCTCTAAGCATTGGTTGAAATATCAACCAATCTTGGTCTACCCCATGACTAGGATGCCATGGTCATGATCAAAGAGTTGGTTGAAATGTTGACCAATTTGTAGTGGAAAACCTTCAAGAGTTGGTCAAAATTTTGACCAATATGATTTGTTTAAAAAAAAAATATAGCGGGTTATAGTGGATATTGATTAGGGTGTCCTAAAGAATCTAAATGATTTTTATCATTAAGGATTCTATTCTACCTATATTTATATATTTAAATCAAATGGACAAGAAGGATTGTGCACATTTGAATTACAAAAGATGGAGAAAGGTTTTGAGGTAGAGAACAGAGAGAAGGTCTGCTTGACATGGAGGTCAAATTGTGTAATGATGTACATAGACAACCACATGAAGAGGAGTATGATAGTTTGAATATGTGGAGTTATAATTTAAATTAAGTGGGTATGGATGAGCATCACCTAAAGCCACGACTACATGTGGGAGTGACTAGGTAGTATTCAAAAGTCTTGCTTGAGTCTATGGTTCAAGTATGTGGAAGGCGTTGCCATGGGGAATGTTGAAGTGGATGAATTAACTCCCCACATGATTGGAAAATCTCTAAATCATGAATTAAGCATAGTTCAAATTGTGAATCACAGGAGGGAGTCACATGCATTAGAGTTGCATTGAGAAGTGATGCAATATGATTGAAGTGCTAATGAGAGGCATTGCCAAATTTTATCCAGAATGACTCCTAGGAAAGTAGGATCAAACATGTTTATTATGTAACATGCATCATAAACTCATTGAACAATGCACTGATGGACATGGATTTTGAAATAGAATATAAATCATCAATTTCCCCAAATGCAAGCATGGAGGGCATAAGGGAAGAGCTCTTCAAATTGAATAATATGCAGTCTAGAGTGTTCATTGCTCAAATGGACGACGGTCTTGGGATGAAGCTTTTTGCAGAGGCACATGACATGGAATGACAGGTCCTGACCAATCTTTTGGATACTCTACTCAATGTTTCCACTATGGAATCCATGGAAGATATTATTAGGGTGAAGACTCATGTTGCCAATTTAGAAAAGATCTTGAATTTCTCTAAACAATGGAAATAAAGCTTTGAACCTAGAGATAATCATGCCTGGCTCTATTTGAAAGACTCCATTGAGATGTGAATTAGATTAAGAAGTAGCAACAGGTCTATCCCATCCTTTTTGGTCCATTCAAAGATGATTTTAAGCTTTCCTTTTTCTATTCCATTGCCAATATAGCCTTGCCTAGTAGTTTTTATTCAAAGCAAGCTTCCCAATTTGGAGATTGAGTAGTGTATGGCAGCATTGGAAGAGCTCGTTGAGAGTCTCAAATCATGGTGTCATGTGAGTACTAATGTGAGATAAATGTGCATAAGCTGCCAAGGCATGATTCTTCAAGTAGAAACTCTAGATTCCATAGGCAATAGCAAGTAATATGAGTTATTTTTTTAAATGTTTAGTCCCACATTGAAGGGGTGATAGGGTTTTTAGTGTTTAAATACACTAGCACAATATTACATGTTGTCTAAAAGGACATGAGGCTTTTATAAGCCACAAAGTAATGCACTATAGGACTTGGCCAACCCAATGCATAAGGAAATTTTGACTGAGCATGACCAATTGAATGGTGATGTGGACCCTCTTGACAAATGAAATCATGACAAGTGGCTACACATGGACTGAGTTAGATAATTCACTGAATGACACATGCAAAGATGACCCACGCTTGGCATAGATTTTGAGGTGCCCACATCAAAAAGGAGTAACATGTGGCACAAGGTTGCTACATCCCTAGTGACATGGTAGTCATTGATGAGGATACTGATATAGTGACAAGTTGCCACATGGCGAGCCTAGTGATTTGGATAGGATAATGTGGCATGCTTCCCAAGGTGATGATGTAGATAGAGGTGTTATGTGTTGTGACATCACTATGTCATTATGATGTGGCAACCATGCTAACTAGGATAGCGACATTGAGACCCAATCAGAGGCTACCATGTGGCACCTAGTTGGTGGATGATGATGCAAAATTGACCAATGGTAAGGTGACATGTGTTAACCTAGTCAAAGTAGGTTTGAACCAAATGGAAATAAAAATGAGATAATTCAAAATACAAAAAAATTGATTTTTTATTATCCTTTAGTGATGAATGTGCAAAATTTTTAAATTAAAAGGGAACATATCCTAATGTTCTAACTTTAGGATTAATCAAATTTTGCATAAAATTTTAAAATGAGATGTAGACTTGAGGTCTTAACAAGAACCTAGTTTTTAATTTGATCCTCTGAGCTTTTCTAGTAAGTAGATATAGGACTATTATATATCATCAGTGTTGGGAGAGAATGAACTTTCCATTTTTGTAGTTTGTTTTTGCACAAGAAGCTATCTATTCAAGTTATAAAAGGTTTTATCTTAGGTATCCATTTTTTAGACTTGTTCAGGTATTTAATTTCTTATTTGATTTCTAGCAAGATGATGGACTAAATGAGTGCCAGAGGGAATAAGAATGAAATTAGGGGTAGTTTTTTCTTACTTCCAAGTCAGTTAAATGAAGATATTATCAACATTTTAGATGCATATCTGATAGTTCCTTTCAGAATAGGGTTTCTCATCAATTAGAGGAGATATTTTGAGTTATTTATAGAACAATAATGAGAATCATATCATATTTTAGTTATAGAAAGATGAGAGATGTTTTACAATAGTAGGGAATGAAGATTCAAGTGGACACTTGTCACTTCCATATCAAATCTAAGATTTTATTCTTTTCCTATATCTTTCTCTTTCTCATTCATTGTAGGGGTTCCAATCTTGAGTTTTCTCAGTATTGTGAGCCTAGGGTTATAGTTTTGATGTGTTTTCATTATTGTGATACCATTCTCTTCAACATATTTTCTCTCTTGTATGAACAATAGTAGTTAAGCTAATATATATAGTTTTGATCTATTTATTGGTCTTATGAATTGTTTACATGCATCTTGAATGTAAGTTTCAAAGAAATAAATACAATGAACAAGAATCTTCTTAGTTTCATTTTGATTCTTGTCTCCTATCTTTGCAATCTAAAATGTTTTGAGGTTTAGGGACAAATAACTTAGACCCTTTTGCATCCCCTTAAGGTTGTATGTTTGATATATTTTTCTTTTGGAATGAAGAGCCAAGTAAATGCTTGATGTATTTGATAGGATTTTTGGTTATTTGAGAAGGATATGTCATGAGAATAAGGTCTTTATGAACATCAATGTCTAATTCACAAAGTGATAAGATAGATCTAATATCTTGATATATGGAATATGTCAATGATATCATAGATGCATGTGTATGATTTTTGGAACTACCCAATAGATAAGGCACTAATCAACCACATGATTAAGTTGTTCTTACTATTAGATATTTGGGAATTTGTTGAAATTAACATTATTATCATCTATTTCCCTTTCCATTTAAGAGCTAAAAGGATGCCCTCACTTAGCTTATCAATTTCTTAGGTCATGTCATTAGCTATTTCATGTCTATGATCTTTGCATAAGTACAGAAGATATAATGATTTAATTTTCTTTTTTTAAATTCAGTCTATGCTTTGAATATTGGTATCATATAAAGAATCTATTGGTCCACCCACCTAGGTTTTGCAAAGCTTGAAATAGAAGAAGGTTGTAGCCTTATAGTTGGCTTGGTGTCTAAAAGGATATATTGTAGATGGGAAGTAGCTACCTCCAGATATATTCTATTCTCATCGGGGTAATTTGAAACTAGGATGTTTCAAAACACCAACAAAATGGTGACTTTGCTGGCTAGAGACACAAGGAAAGTAATACAATAGTGAGGAATTCTGGTGTTCTTTTCATATCCTTGCTAAATTTTGTGTTTCCCAATTATGCCTTATTCTTGGTAGAAGTAACTTTGAAGATTAGTGATGAATAATGTTTCTAAGATCACTTGTAAGTTATTATATTTAAATTCAAGTGACCATGAAGTGCTGCTGAAAATTTAAAGAGTTAAGAATACAAGTCTTTCACTTTATCAAGAAACTGAAATTCCAAGATTGCTGTATAAAGTTTTTCAAATACTTATTGTAAATTCTAGACTATCTTTTTATGCTTTGCATTTAGGAAAACCTTTTCTCACTATGTGAGTGGCGACTCAAAGTTATATCTTTTTACTAGTGCATTGTGAATGATACAATAGTTAGAATGTAGATTTGAAGAAGTGATCTCACATTCTTGGCAATGGCTAGAAAGATTATGTGAGATGAGTGCAAATGTTACTAAATCAAGATAAGATCTAAATTTTTTGTTGTTTGCACACTAAAGTGGTTTGTAGGCATCGACACTAAAAGGTTTTTTTCACTTTCATGAGATTTATTTTCTGCGAAAGTAGGTGCCACAAAATCTTCTTTGTCAAGTGGTATATTCAACACTAAGTAGGAGAATTGCTTGATGCATCTCAACATACTTTGTGAAAGATAGATTTAGTAGATTTTTTTACATTTTGAAGTATGTTTCGAGATTGGATTGGTGATTTTGAATTTTCAGATTTGTTGTAAGTTATAAACTCTGAAAGTAAGCTTGGTGAATGAGTTGTAAGTTGTTAGAAATGGAAAATTTCTTTTCACCTAGTATGCATCTCATGAATAAAGATTGTAGATCTATTTCTGCCAAGAGATACATGCCATTAATTTTTGATGGCATTCATGGTTTCAAAAGCACTATACTATATGATCTTAGGAAGCATTTTTCTAAGTTTGGTGAGAACCATTTGGATTCAACCAATCAACATGTTCATATGTTTAGTGTTTTGATTGGTGATTTTGAAATTACTCATGAGGACATGCATATGAAGTTGTTTGTTCAAAATTTAGAAGGTGATGCTAGAGATTGGTTTTCCTTTCTAATAACATGTTCTATTTCATCTTGGGATGAATTACAATTAGCCTTCATGAAGAAATTCAAGGGAAAAATAAGCATATCTGATTCTTTTTAGAAGTTCTTGAAGATCCAAATCAGGAATGATGAATTAGTTTCTAAATTTAATATTATATTTGCAAGAGTTTTAAACGAGATTCCTAAAATTTGTAGGCCAAATGATCAAATGTGTCTAGTGGTTTATCTTGATGCATTTGGTGAAAAGATGAGTTATTAGTTGAGAGATAAAGAGCCCAAGACTTTGCATCAGGCATTCATGACAGCAATAGAGATTGAAAACAATATAATGTATGGATTAACTAAGGGTCATTTCTCTAGAAATGATTTCAAGCAAGATGAAGTTAAAAGGAGAAATCAATGTCATAAAGAGTGTTAAATTTCATATCAACATGTAGGTACTACTATTTTTTTAAACAATCTTGTTGAAAGCTTAGAAGTAAAAACATGTGAAGATGAATTCCTTTTGTTGCAGAGAATAGTTGATCCTTTTCTTGCTATAAATAGTGTACATGTTTGTAGTATTACAACAATAGATGGTAGAGTTAATTCATTTGATTAGTTATATGTACAAGAAGAAAATATTTTAGCTGTGGCTACTCTTATTGATGATTTTCTTTGTGTTGAGAATATTACTAATCATAAAGTTGAAAGGTGTTTATCTCAGTCTTGTGAGGATGAAGAGGCTGAAAATTATGTTTCAAGTGATGAGGTAAGGTTGGTGATCCACTATGTTATGAAGAAGCATCATATGAAGAGGATGATGAGATTGGTTACTCGAGTCAAGAGGAGGATGGTGATAGCACATGTTCATATTCATATGAATCTAATGCAAATTGGGAAGAAGAAAGTAATGATGAAAGTGAGTACTCTTATGCGAGTAAAGGTATGAGTTCTTTTTCTGAATCTAAACATGAAGTTCCATCTCAGAATTGTATAAATTATCTTGAGGTTGAAACTTTTGAAGAAGAGTTGTCTACATAATATGAAGGCAAATAGATCATTTATAAGGATGAGCTACTTAGTTGTATAGATGAATGTCATAAGGTTGCATGTAGTAGTTATTAGCAACATGAAAGTGATTCTAAGATTAATGCATTGGCACCTATTGATAAAATGAGAAATGATTGGTTTTCAAGACATTCAAATTATATTAGAGAAGACAATGAAAGTAACATTGATTTGTATTCTACATGCTTTGTGGATGGAGTGGATGGTGTGTCTTCGTGTGATGATTCTGATTTTTCTTCTTCATATGCTAAAAGCATTCATGATAGTAATGTTAGAAATGGTTTTAAGGTTTTCATTAATCTATTTTATGGTGAAGAGTTTGATGTTGATCAGCTTATCACTTGTTATAATTTTTACAAGGGATCTTTTCATGGTGTTATCAACCCACTTTTTGAAGAGCACATGGAATGTTCAGATTTGGTTAATGCTGATCTTAATGGTGATACACTATCCTACTATTGTAAGAGGTAAAATATTTCTTCTTCTAGGTGTGATAGTGAAAGTGATAATGATGTTTCATCTCATGAGATTGATAACAAGGTGTCAGAAGAAGTTATGATTGAAAATTAGCATATTGATTCCAAAATCATTGTATGTTTGAAGAAAACAAGGATCTACTAAAAACAAGTGAGATGAAATAAAAGGTTGGACAAGCATCATGGTGTTGGATGAGTTTGTGGCCTATCTAGGATAATAAGGATCTTTTATGAAAAAAGGTTACAAAGGGATCCTAAGTTAAACCCTTGGAGACCTAGCCTAGGAAATGTCATTGTTTCCAATGTGTTTTTTGTTATTGATACCATTTAAGCTATAACTAGTAATTACAAATTTGAAACAATGATTGTGAGAAGAATAGATATGAATTATTTATTAGTCATCTTTGTAGAGAATAGAGAATATTATAGAGAAAATATAACACTCAACTTAATATACTGTTCAATGAGGACTCAATAACCTAACTTGTGTTTTGAGTTTGACATTGTTGCTAAAATTGAAAGGATTTTGTATAAGAGGATGATGCATTGGAAGAAAAATAGAAGTTTGAATATTTTCACTTTGTTATGTTAGTTATTATTATTTCAAAATAGTGTTCTCTTCCATCTCCCAATGAGATTAACCATGTTATAGGGAAGTGGAGCAAGGTTACCAATTCAACTCTAGTCTAGAACTTGAGACAAACATAGTAAAGGTCATAATTATGGGATGTTCCATGAATATCAACATGAATCTTTGTATGTCATAATTATAGTAAAGATACTCCAAAATATTTATATGCATGTGATGGTAGAAAGGTGAAAGACAAGGATCTTGGATTGATCCTAAGTTGGTGAGCCAAGAATCACCATCAAGGTCATCGAAGTGATCTAGTAAGCACCTAGAAAGAACTAGGAATTAAGGAAGCAAGCCTTGTTGTTACATCAATGATGCAAAATTTTGATAATGGAGAACATGACCTATTTTGGTTAGACTAATAGGGAGGGTACACACCAATAGAAAAAATAGCCAGCTTTGAATTCTCTAAGACCTTCTTCAAAGCAAGGTGGGGAAAACATGTCAAAAATTACATTGAGGTAGTGGATGCAGGCATTGTGAAAGTATGTAGATGGAAGTCTCTAGACAACATCAATATCCTAGATTGAGAAAAAGAGGAGTTGATTAGAATCTTAGGATCTAAAGAATGTCACATTTCATCCAAGGTAGGACAAATTGGCTTTGGATGGCTCGAAGACTAGAAACTTGAACACTAAGGAGGGCTATAATTACCTAATTAGAAAATAGCTAAGACCACAAAAAAACATCTAATTTGTGACTATATTGGGATAAAAGTGCTTACCTAAGGAAAGATTGTTCTCATGGATAACACTACAAAATAAAATCCTTATAGTTGACACATTTAGAGAAAAATGATATGGGGGTCCAAGAAGGTTCCCTTTTTGGGAAGAGGATGAAGAAAATGTGGACCACATATTATTAACCTGCAAAATCTCTCACCAATGTTGGAGCTAGTTACATAAGAAAATTGGATCAAAATCAGCAATACCAAGGTCAATCCTAAGCATGTTTCAAGCTTGGCCTATTCAAAATAAGGACTATTTGTATTGTGGCTTGTGGATTGCAACACCATCTATTTTCATATGGGAGTTATGGTAGAGGAGAATTAGACATGTTTTTAAAAATAAAAGGATAGGATAGGAACAAATTACCAACAAGATGGAGGCTTCCGTTATCAAGATTGTGAATAATAGAATATTGAATATGCAAAAAGTGGTAGAAAATATGAATTATTGGGATGAGAAGATGAGAGGTAGATGGATTACGTTTAAGATTCCTTGGTATGTTAGTTTGAGCTTCACTTGGTTTCAAAAAATACTTTAATATTCTCTACTTAACAAGGTCAACCATGTGAAGGTGGAAGCCAATTAGACCTTGACCCCCTCCCCCTAACATCAATCTAAATTATCCATTATAATCTAATTATATACTTCATTCATTCATTTATCCATTTATGAGCTATAACATTCAATCAATACAATCACATAACATTCATTGATATAATATAAAATTTATTAATACACAATACTAAACAAGACTTCATTAACACATAAAAATATTCATTAACATTAAATTTAAATCAATATTAATATACAAATTTCATAGATAATTACTTAAAAAAAAGTTCTTTCATTATCCAACAAAGTTTATCAAACAAGGTTTATCAAAGAGCATTTAAAAAAAATCATTTCTTCTTTTTATTTTTCTTAGCTCTATTAAGAGAAAAGCTAAGAGGAGCATCAATATCTTCCTCATTATCCTCCTCTTTTGGCACATGTAATGTCAAATTATGATGCCTCCTCTTGTTTGGATGAGTAGGAGGTTGTTGCACTAAAGGGGGCTCTGTTGCAAAAACAAGTAAATGGGTTAAATTGGCATACTCTTTTTCTTTTTTTAACTATTACAAGTATTTAATTAAGTAGTACAACATAACATGCATTTTTATTACCTAATAATGCCACATCATGTACATTAACATTTTGATAAGCTACAACATCAACATGTTGAACACGTGAAACATGCTCCACTCCTTCACCATGATGTTCAACATGCTCTAAACTATTCAAAAAAAGGTTATACGTCAAATTGCAATTGAAGCTGTTAAAATGCATTTATAATTGTGTAATTAATTTCTAATAGAAAATTAATACCTCCAACACTATAATGCACATCATGGCCTTCATCACAAGCAAGTTCTATGATAGGATATGAAGGCTGTAGTGAAATGTTATGCAGTCAATTTATGTTCAAAACTAACACCAAAAATGAAATTTCTCAACTATTCAATTTGATTTACTTTTCATCTAATCAATTTACCTATGTCTCATTTGGTGCACTAGATTCTTTGGTATGGCTTTCAAATTCTTGGCATAGGCATGCAACTATGACTTTATAGCCTTCCTTCAAGGAAATTTTTCTATCTTCATCCATGAGCTCTACATTGAATTTTGTGCCCTATATTTTTGGCTTAATATTATTAGTTTTGCATGTATGGTTTGATTAAACAAATTTTTTTGCAATATTATATTAAAACATTATATGAAATTCCATTGTTGCTACTTACAAGTTGAGATTGAAGATTCATATAGCCACCAGAAACAAGTTTGTGTTGGCCAACCTTTTCTAGTCTCTCTTTTGTAGCTACTAATGTCACTTGTAGTCTATGAATAGTTTGAAACATGTTAGATTATATATTTACAAAAATCACTAATTAGTGCATGATTACATTCTACTTAATACTATCATGACAAACCTTCTTTTGCCCTATTTTGGTTCATTTTCTTTATTATCATGTAGCCTTCTCTCCTTTGTGTCTTCTATTATTTCATTCCACTCCAATGGTGGAATCATAGGAGGATGATTTTACTTTAGGTTCTCCTTTAGACCCCTTCTATATTGGTCCCTCACAATCTTTATATGCCTTTATATTGTTTTGAGAAGTAGGATAGTGACAAAAATGTTTTTTTCCAAAAAGGTCCTCAAAAGATTAAATTAGATAATTTTTTAATTTAGGACCCTATTCATTCCACCTTTAAAAAAATAAAAATTGTTAGATTAATAACTTTAATATAGTACAATAGACAGAAGAAAAGAAAAATATTGTAGCAATGATATGAAATTATGTACTTTTTACATATGGTGGGTCCAAATAGCCTCAATGTCATATCAAAAAGATGATCAAAGAAAACATTATTTCCTACAAAAACATAAAGGGATTATCAGTCCAATACAAGTTATGTATAAGTAAACTAAAATTACAGTTTAAACAATAATAATTTTAAATCACCTAGAAGCTTTAATAATTTTTAATGGAAACATAGTTTTCTTGTTTAGCAACAATGTTCCTACAAATGAACTAGTGCTAGTCACACAGACTACTCCATGAAATGGATTAGTTTCAGTAGTACTAGTCTCTATTGCTCTATCAACTAAAGAACTATCTATTAGTGCACAAAATAGGTACATGAGAATAAAATCCATCCAACAAAAAAAGCAATGCATGATTAGCACATTACAAAATAAAGAAAAAACAAGGTTTTACCAACTGTAGTGGGCATAAACAAGGATGTTTGCATGCTCCTTGTTGCCAAGAATGCACTTGGCAATATCAAACCACTGACTAAAGGAGGAATCTACACTTCATCATGAGTTGAAAAATACAATATTGTTAGTAAAGACATTTGCAATGGATAAAGATCAAATGGGATACTAGCTAGAAACATCCAAAAATAAAAGTTAAGTTTTATAATATTGATGAAAAAACCAATGTTGCACCATTTTCACTTTCAACATTAGTTGCCCTATTTCAACACTTAGTAATTTCCTTAAATAAACTCAACAGTGTAATAATACTATAATTTTTAGTAATTTTGCAAAGAGAAAGTATAACTTACATGAAGTTTGTGTGCTACAACCCTCACCATGTTCACCACACAGTGTCACACTTGTCATAGATTATTGTAGAAGAACACATAATATTTTAGATCATGATCAATAAGATAACATAGAATGTAAAAATCTATTGAACTTTTATTATTGCTTGAGATTAATTATTACTTACCTTCAAAGAATTGACTCTACGGCCCAATTCTTCTTTTTGTTCCTCTTTCTCCTCGCTTGTGTCACACTAGATGATAATGTTAACAATTTTATCATTGTATCTTTGTTTGAGTTGTTGGGCCATGAACATAAGGTTGGCACTAAGGGTGATGTCATGTAGAAATGACGCTCGTATTTTAGATCGCATTTGATCTGCTATCATTTTAGCTTTTCCCTATCATTTGCGATATTAGTATCATTAAAGTTCCATCAAAATAACTCCAAAGCCATAAAGAAAAGAACATAATAATACAACATTTTTTTCTATATAATTTGAACATTTACAATTATTAAGGTTTACGTTCACTAAAGAAGGTATGTGAGATGGTGCATCCCCACTTATCGTGGTGGTCTATCCATGTCGCCCTATGAAAAATATTAGTAATTCTTAGAAATCAATAGCAAAATGAAAGTATTTGTTATGTTTTACTTAATATTTATATCTACACATATGGTTTTCAAAGAAATTTTTATGTAACTAATGTGTATATCTACAAAATTCAATATCAGTAAAATTTCATCAAAATAACTCCAAAGTAAAGAAAAGAACATAATAATATGACATTTGTTTCTATATAATTTGAACAATTGCAATAAAGGTTTACCTTCACTAAAGAAGGTGTGTGAGATGGTGCATACTCACTTTTGGGTGGTGGTCTATCCATGTTGCCTTGTGAAAAAGATTAGTAATTCTTAGCAATTAGTAGAAAAATGAAAGTAATGGACTTACAAAAAAAAAAGTATTAATAATAAAGTAGATTGTATATTGGAGTCAATGGTAATTGGAGGCAATTGGTTTAAATGTTATACTTACCAATCCCATGATAAGGAATTTTTTTGTATCTACACAATTGAAATTGTAATCTATCGGAAGCTCTTCCCTTGCACTTATCGATTTTATCGCACATACAAAATGATGGGGACACAACCCAAGCACAAAATGGACACAATAGGAAAGGGAAAATTTTATTAACTGTAAAAATATGCTAGTACACTTAGTGTAGAGAAACAGACTCCAAAACATGCCCTATGGGCTTACAATAGCATAAATCTAGAGATAAATTCTTCTGCCAGTACCTTCTCTCAAACTCCACTATGAACTGCCTTTTACAATGCCAAAAATGTTCTTAAATAGACTCCAAAGAGTTAAGGATTAGGAATACATTCTAGAAGTGCTAGTTAGCATCCACTGACCGAATAGAAGGTTCTAGAAGTCGCATTGGAAGTCGGCACAAAATTAGAAGAATCCAAAAATGGTAATCAAACTTTCAGGAGGCATAACTTTTGAACCGTAGCTTCGATTGATAAACCGTTTACATTTTTGAAAATCTCTCGAAGTGCTCTATAGAGCTATGGACCAGCTTTGCTCATCCCCATTTTTTGGCCCTATTCGAGGTCATTTAATGCCTATAACCTGAATTTGAAGCATTCTTAGGAGGTCTCCAAAAATTGAAAAATTGCAATAACTTTCAAACCGTGGGGCCTTTTGACCTGATACTTTTTCTGGAATGCTTTAAATTACAATTACCATCATCTAACCAATTTACACCTAGTTCACCAAAATGATGGCTCAATTACATACTCCTATTTTTTTAGCATTTACACATATCCCAAGGTGATTAAAAACTCTAACCTAGAACACTAATAGTGGAACTGTGAGAGTTGGAACCTTTATTTGACCCAAATGGGTATCCAAAAATGAAAACACATGAAATAGAAACTAAGTCTAAGTATATTTTTTTGGGTGACACAGGATCGCCCTTATACCTCTAGATGTTCCTGCATCACAAAAACATGAGTTCCCTTGTGTGCCTCAAATATTAAATTTGCTAACTTATTAGTTGACATAGGTCAAGAACTATTTATAAATCCTGCAAGATTTTCTCTTGCTTTTGGCCTTCCATCAATATACATAGAAAACATTTTACTTTGATCATTTTCTTTGTATTGCATATAATTTAGTGACAATGCATACCTACACATTTTTTTTTTTAATAGTACAATCCACATCCAATTGTTGTAATTGTAACAAGGTCCTACATACTCCATCAATTCAACAACTTTATTGTAATAGACCTTATGTAATCTATGGAAAATAGGCATAAACTATATACTAAAGATGGAGCTATGTGATATATCCTTTCATTAATAGAAAAAATAGTGTTAATTGGAGGTAATTGGTTGGGTACCCATTATTTTTGAAGATGTGTGTACCTTAATGGAATATTCCTATCACCTTTGCTCTCATTATCATAAGAACATGACCCCCCCCCCCCCCCCAAAAAAGAAAAAAATGTATTCATTTATTAAATTTTTTGCTAGCCTTTTGACCTCTAGTTGATCTTCTTATTTTAGACCTACTAGATATCTTCTTCTATTCCCACATTTTTCTCACTCGAGGAAGACAAATTAGACAAATACTTATTTGGTGATACCTGCAATACATAAAATGAGAGACAAAATAGAAAAAAAGTTGATGTTGACGAGAAAGACAAAATATGTACATTAAAAATTGTATCCATAGGGTTTATTGACATATACCTATTGATCCATGTGACTGTGCAAGATCCTAGTCAAAGGCATTGAATATCTTGCATATGTAAACCATTTATCTTAAGTTAGCCAAAAATTTGGTCTAATTAATGTGTATATCTTAAAAAACCAAATTTGAACAAATTAGCCAAAAATTTGGTCTAATTAATGTGTATATCTAAAAAAGGATTGGACATGTTGTACTTAATATTTATATTTGCATATATGATTTTGAAAGAAAAAGTTAGTCACATCACTTATCAAATTCACCCATACTGTAATGAATGAAAAGTTGTTTGCTTACAATGCTCTATAAACTAAAAATTATGCAAAAGATGAATATTACATGATGCATTCTGTTGGTCTGACTTTTTGTGTAACAGAAGTTTTTGTTCAATTGTAGAAAAGTTAGAATTTTTATTTCTAAGTGAAACATAGGGTTTTTGGATAATCCATCAATAAAGAAAAAAAAATCATGAAAACCCTATGTTCTCTCTATTCCTAAATTGTCGGGTGCGAAACTTTTGAATTTTCAAGTGAGACGAATATTCTGTCCCTTTTTATTTTCTGTTCCCCCGAGATACCCTTTTTCTCATTTTTTCCAGCCATCGGATCCAAGTAGATCTACCACTATCATTACCTCGCTATGTAAAATTGCATGCTTTTTAAGTATGGTGAGGTAGCGAATGCTGAGTATTTTACGAGGCAGGACTGTAAAGTGAAGATATGGCGGTCAGAGCTTTGTTTTTTGAATGATTTATTGTGTAGGTACACATTGCAACTACCATCCAAACAGGAAAGGGGACCCAGTAGAATATCTAAAATAAGAGCCAGAATGATGATTTTTTCGACGCTTTGCCACCTCGCTATCGAAAAAATTAGATACTTCACTGTTAGCGAAGTAGCGAGGCCCCGTGAAATCAAGAGGCGGTGACATTGCATTTTTTCCAGTACCATGACTACACCAGGTGGCGTGCCAAGTAATAAATCCCGTTGTTAGAAGCAATTTCAATAATAGAAATAATTATCTACTACCCCTTGCATTTTATGGTCCAGAATTCATTAAAGTACCGGAGTTCGCTACCTTGCTATCAAAAAAATTAGATACTTCGCCGTTAGCGAATTAGCGAGGCCCCATGAAATTTGGAGGTCAAAAGGACCTTGGTGACGTGGAGTGATAATTAGGACTACAATAAATTTTTGTATGGCGCCAACTATGCAGAGATTTTTTTTTCATTAATGCCCTTCTGACTGAATGTACAAAGAGATCCTGAACGTCAGATTGGAATGGAATCAACGGTCCTCACTACCTCACTTTAAAAAATTGCATGCCTTTTAAGCCATGCAACATAGCGAATATGAATCAGAAGACCCCGTGCAGTTTCCTCACCCTTGATTGAGTATATTATCAACGACTGTCATCTTCTCGCTATGAAGAGTTGCGAGGGAGATAATTATAGCAACATAGTGAATAGGGCCCACCGCCTTCTTTTTGAGAAAACCCAGTAACATATCATTTGATCGATTCCGGATCAGATCGACGATTGTCACTACTTCACTATGGCAAGGTGCTCGTTCTTTATGCATAGCAAAGTAGCGACATGCTGACACGTGTCCTCAGTTGTCAATGGGTCTAGATACAAGTGTCATCAAGGAAATAATTATATACGTGGTAAGTTCTGATTGGGTAAATTGACTGACATGTAAAATACAACTTCCAATTGTTCTCTCCATATCACATGATCGTAGAATCTTTGAAAATCGATGACGCAGTTTTAAACACAGAATGTAGTGCCACTCCCTGTATTAATTAGACATGAAAGCATCGTTCGTGAGAAAAAATAGAGTATAATACAGAGAGATTTCATTAGTTTCATCTTATGCGAGCAAAGATTTGGAGCCATTCTTGTGCAGAAGTAATTACTGAAGGAAAGTGTGCCAAAGCCCGGTAGAAATTGTGAAGTTGTCTATTCGCAGAAAGTTTGCAGAAATACAGAGGAAAACAAAGACAAAATTCAAGTAAGTAGTAATACCATAATCCTTGTAGGCTTTTCAGTTCTGTAAAAAATAAGTCCAAGATGCCTCCGAAGAAGGGATTTTAGGTGCAGTAAATTATTTGGATAGGAATGTGCATGATGATTTGCTTGAGTTGCTTCCTAAGTCTACTGTAGAGACAGTACAAGTTAAAAGGTTAACCTCATTGAACCCTAGGCTAAGGATAGCTGATGGATTGTATGATAAGGATAATTGGGTTCAAGATGCTCAGACTTCTCAAACTGGTTTGAGTTTGTTCAAAAAATGGTTCGCAGAAAGGAAATTATATGCCCCTCATGCCAATATATGGAATTTTGATCTTGGAAAGCTTGTTGTTCCCAATGTGTTTATGGATTATGATCTGCTTGAAATTGTAGCTAAAAGTTATGATCAAGCCACTAAGGTAGTGAGAAGAATGGATGGTGAGGTTTTAATTACCATCAGTCCAGAAGAAATTAGGAAGGTTTTCAGTCTGGCATCTCTCACCATGTATCATGTGCCCATTAATTTGATAGAGTTAGAAAAAGAATATATGTTCAAAAGGGATGTAGTTAGACAAGGTGCATTGAAAGCCCACATAGGCAGAATTGGAAACCTACCAACAATAACATCATCTTCTAAAGAACCTTTCAAGAAATCATGCTTTAATGCCAGGGCAATAGAAATATACAAGACCCTATGCAGAGTCTTCAGAGAGGGTGAAGAAGACTTTATTTCAGTGAGCTTCATGTATCACCCAAATCTCTTCTTTCGGTGTAGAAATATTTTTTGATTTTGCATCTTACCTGGCTAATGAGATTCACAATGGATTGGTGGGGATTGCAAAGGGCAAGGTGGAAAAGGTTTGGGGTCAGTACTCCCTATTGATGCATATGTTTCTTTTTAAAGGGGTTACATATTTCGGTAAAGAAATGGTTTTAAATAGGGAACAAGAAGGGGAGGCACTACCAGTTCAATTATGGAGTGCAGACATGACTTGGGAAGCAGAAAATGCTAGGTTTGTTAGATTTGATAGGCACTTTGCTTCTAAACTAAGATGCCTCTTATTAAGTGACAATCCCAGAATTCCTAAGGCACTAATGCATCTTGTTAGGCCTATGGACAGACCCCATAGTTTAAAAGTTTCACATAATTGGGGAGATATCATCCCATATCCAGTCTCAACTGTCATTAGGGTCTATGGATTCAAAGGGACACCCTATGTACTACCCTATCAAGTATCTTTAAAGGTAGGGGTAGCTGAATTTTTATGGCAGTTGGGAGGAGTGGAGGAGACCTTTTTGCACAAAAGGGGAACATGATCATTTTTTCCTACTTGCACTGTAGCTCACTAGTTTGTAATAACTAAAGAAGGGTGGATCTTCCTCTACAAATTTTTGGATCGGTATAAGATGGCAGTATCTCATGCTCATTTTTGTGACACAAAAGATTTCTTTAATTCTACTCTTAGATATAGGATCAAGCTTCGTCCAAGTTAGCATGAATTCTACTTCCCTGAAGATATAATAAGAAATGAATATTCTCTCTAGGAGCAAGAAACAAAGAAAGAAAAATGGAGAGTCTATTCAAAAGTTTTGGAGTTTATTAATTTTTTTGACAAAGATTACAGTCCTCTTAGTAATGCTGCAACTAATGCAGATAGGATAAATAAGCTCATGAGTACATTCTTAGAAATAATGGAGGTAATGAATGAAAAGAAACAACATTTTATTGATTCTTTTTCAGATAAAGCTAGAGAAGTTATGAGGAAATTGGGTTTCACCCCTAACATAGGAGTAGGTCCACTGGTTGTGTGAAAGAGGATAGGATATACTATTATTCGGGAGCAGATGCCCATTGCAAACAAAGAAAAATAGGTAATTAAATCTACTAATACTGTCCTTGAAGAAAGACCCCCTGAACCTTCTCCTAAAAGAAGAAAAATAATAAGGGAAGAGGAATCCCATGATGAAGGTTACTCACCTTCCCAAACTCTAATAAGAATTAAGGAAGAGCAGCTCACCAATGATCAAATTGAACAAATGGGGTCGCAAGGAGGAGTTTTTGTTACTCAAGAAGAAATTGATGAAGGGAACCCCCAGCAGCCTCCTATGCCAAGTTTTGAATTAACTGTAGTAGATTTTAGAGGAAGAGAATTAGACCCTATTTTGGAACAAGCCAGTCAACAATTTTTGTCTGATAACAGTTTTGTAAAATCTAGGGCTTTCCATCAGTTTGCATAGAGGGAAAACATGCACATTTTTGAACAAAGGTGTAGGAATATGAAAGCAGAGCATCCAGAAATGGATGAAGCCTCCATTCAAAATCAAATAAAAGAACAAATGATACAAGAATTTCAAAATATAGCCCTTGACAAGGGTAGACAGATGGTGAAAAATGCAAATATTTTATTATTGCCCAATTGGGATATTGTTGATGCCTTAATTTTTAATTCTGTGTCAAATAATTTAGGATTACAGGATCCAGATAAAAAGGAATTCTTGGGAACAACATTCAGTAATGATCAAGCTGCCCTTGTTATGTGGTCACTAAGAAGAGGATCCAGGACTACTCCATTACAGCCTGATGATTCAGGACTAACAGGGAATATCATTGTGAGGAGGGTCGCTGATACTTCAAATGTACATGCAGCCTACATGAATGTGGACTATTCTAAATTCACCTTGGCCACTGTAGAAAGAGAAGAAAAGGAAATGACTGATTTGCAGAGTAAGTATGAAATAGTGGTGGATGCCTACAATCAAGAAGTAAAAAAGAGAATTGAGCTGGAAAATAGGGTATCTCAATTGGAGAAGATACTTGGGAAAAGAAAGGTGGGAGAATCTAGTACACTTAGAATTCCGTACCCTTCATAGTCATTTTTTGGATCAACCCCTATCATTGAAATACCTGACACCCCTGAAAGGCCCCAATTCTATACTGCAGAGGACTTTGAAGCAGAAAAAATCAAATTACATGAGTTGCAGATAGAATTTAGAAATCAATAGGAAAAAAAATTGAAGCAGGGTGTGGTATATTTGAGGGACAAAATACAATGGTCAACTTTTTATGATCAGTTGACTAGAATTATAACCCTCATGGATGAGTTGAATAAAGAAAAGGATAGACTGACTCCTCTTGCGCAAAAATGCAGGAAGAGAAATAATGATATTACAATCATATGTATATCTGCAGTCCAAATGCCTTATCATCAAGTTGAGAAGATTTTTGATTTGTTAAATAAGCTAGAGAATTTTGGTGATGAAACAGATTCTTTACAGAGAAGATTAACACTCTGTTTTTCCAAATATATTGCTGAAAAATTCACCCTATTTTCTTGTGCTTTGGAATCTGTTGCTACAGTAAAGGAAAAGGAAAAGTGGAAAAGGGAAATGGATGAGTTATTCAATGAAAGAATAATAAACATCATGAGTGAGACTAGCCACTGGTTCTGGGAAAAGACAAATGAAGAGCTAGTAAAAATACAGTTGTTTTATACTGCTATGAGAAAAGAATTTGATGATTTAGAAGAAAGTGAAAATTCTTTAATAAAGATACAAAGGGAAGCTCTAAGTTTTGATTGGCCAGATGATGACATTTTTAATAAATGGAAAAATCAGTTTATGGAACAGATGTCAGGAGACAATGAGGAGGAAGATGCGAAAGTAACAGTTACCCTTGTAATTGGTAATGAAGACATGGAAGATCCCCAGATTAAAGTGAGTTTGCAGGTAACTAAAGATGATACATCACTTTCAGACCTCATGGCTATGTACTCCGAAGATGAAGAGTGATTGCAAGATCAGATCATATTTTCTTGTCTCAACAAATGAGAAGCATAACAGAAAGGGACCCACCAAGGAATGTTTGTTGTAATTAGCCTTTCTGTTATTTTGTTCTTTTCTTTAGAGGGACACCTGTCATTTTTTTTTAGCCTGAAGCTTGTTGCATCTCACACTATTTAAGTGAGATCCCAAGGCTAAAGAGGGGTCCAAATTCTTTTTCTTCTAAGTATTGTGCTTAGTCTAGTTTTTGGTCCAAATTTTGAAGGCAAGTTTGTAATGTATTTTTCTGTCAAATTTTCTAAAAATACATGAAGATAGAATGAACTGTGTTTCTTTCTGAAGGCTATTCTAAGTTTATTGTAAAAAATGTACCATTTTCAAAAGAAATGAATACAAACTATGAATTGTCCCCATATCAGTTCTTTCTGAATTTTGTCTCCTTCTCAATACTTAGCTACCTTGATGTTGTATGAGTAAAAGCCTGTACAATTGAATGCAATCTAGTTAGGTTGTATATCCATCTATCATTGCTATTAATTCAATGGATTAAATAAAAGCTTTGATGAATGTGATAAGATTCCTTAAGTATTGAAAAGAATTTTGAATGATAAATTCTGACAAGAATTGCTAATAAAATTTGTTGTAAGGCAACAAATTAGATCTTAGATTTTGCTGTAGACTCTGAACCCCCAATGGATTAGGCACTGATCAAGTTATTTCAGCTGAAGGAGAAATATCTTACAAATGGTTTTTCAAATGCATCATCAAATCAAATTTTACTTTTATTTCCTGTAGATCTTCAAAGTTGGCCAGCACTTGTCTGCATGAAATTTTTTTAAGCTTCAGTTAGCCATTGTTGTTGAAAATGTCTGCAGATCTATAGAAGACTTCTTGGCATTATCTTTTTATGGGATGTGTTTAGCAAGTTAGTAAGAATTATGTATATATTTGAGGATTTTGAAATGAGAATCAGAATGAAACTAAGAATAATCCTCATACAGTCATTTCAGATTTGAACCATCCCTGGGTATACCCACCCTGGTTGTGCAGAGCCAAAAGAGTAGAAAACCATTTGTGGTTTTGTTGAAGTTGGGTCCAAGTACCTTACATATGCAATTGTTGATAAGAATAGGCTAGTCTTTAGATTGTGTATGTACTATCATTCTGGTATTAAGCTTTTTGTCGCTTAGTAGTTTTAGTACCATTTAAAACACCAACACATTCATCAAAATAAAAAAAAAATTTATAAATAAAAATCATGACCCATCATACTTGACATTGATCATACCTCAACAAACATTTCATTGATCATCATCTTCATCCATGTCATCATCGTCACCATCATCACACTTGTCACTTTGATCATCATTGTCACCACCACCATCTTCATTGCCATCATTATCATCTTCATCACCATTATCATGACCATCATCACTATTATCATCACTTTCTTCATTAGCATGATCATGATCTTCATCATCATCATTATCATCACCATTATTGTTAGCATGACCAAAATCATCATCATCATCTTCTTCTTCATCATTGGGCAATAGTTATTTGTGATCATCTTTTACTTCATCTTCTGATTCTTTAGTATCTTCTTCTTCCATCGCATTATACTTTATCAATCTTCCTCTTGGATCATGTCTAACAATAAATGACCAACCTAGTTTTTGTGGAATGCCAAAGTAAAACACTTACTTGCATTGGCTTGAAAGAACATAGGGCTCATCTCCAACTAGCTCAAATGATCTTGAATTAATCATTGTAAATCCACTATCATATTCAATAAAAATCATATCCTGATCATTTTGATTTAGTCATAGCCTATACCATTTGACAAAAAATAAAACTAATTTGAATGAATTAAAGTCACACTCAAGTATATCATTCAAAATTCCATAGTATTGATTTTTAGATTGTTGAGGATGTATGTCATTCTAGACAAAATATTGGTGACCACAAAGACTATACTTATCCTAGAATCACATGTTTTCTTCATTTCATTTGACTTTTTTATGCAAAATTTATGGCCATGGTAATACATAGCTTAGTGGTGTTTGACTTGAAATTATTCAAGTATGTCAAGATTATTTGCATAAATCTATGAGTTGATATTAAACTTATGGCTCATGATTAGTAATCTTCTACGTAGCTTTGTATCTCTTAAACCATAAGCTAGATCAAATACCATTGACATAATATTGGGATCTCTATTACGATGAGCTTGTTTAACCAATGATGCAACACTGTCCCATGTTAATGAGAAACCATTTTTTTGAGATTGTTGAATCCATACCATCATCCAATCAAGATTATTTTCATTATACACATGTAGTGCATTCCAGTCATCACCAACTATAAAGAAAACAACTAGACTAGTTAGAAACAACTTCTATTAATGATGGATAAGCATTAATTAACTACAAAAAAAACTTATAATTACCTCTCACTCTCCTCAATCTACCTTTCCCTATTAGGTACTCCCCTTTGAATTTGTTAATAGAGTTGGGATACCTAATGTGATCTACATGGATATTATTGCAAACTTTAGAAGATATTCACTAATGTACACCATGGTCTGGTATACCATAAATCTCTCTACCATAGAACTCTTAGGATGTGCTCTTTTTTGAACCAAGCCCTTCATAAATTTCAAGTGCCTCTCAACCATCCACATTGACCTAGTTTATATAGGTCCACACAATTCAATCTCATCAATTTAATGTATGAGGTAGTGTTCTTGAGCGTTGAAAAAGTTTGAAGGTAGAAAATTTTGCATTTCACACATAAGCTATGAAATTTTTCTCTTTCAAAAATTTTATATCATTTTTATCAATTTCTTTAGATGATAACGACCTAAAAGAGATTCAACATGCAAGAACATAGAAACAAGATTTCAGATAAAATTATAAAATAGATTAAATAAAAAGTAAAGCAAGTCATAAATATAATATATGTGCAACAAATCTAAGAAAAAATACTTCTAACCTCATGTACTTTCTAAGATCATATATAACTTGTTTAGTCCTATTATCAAACTGGTGTAGGAGGGATAGAGGTAGGGCATATTGCAATCATTAAAAAATGATCATTTCAATATATTATTAAATAATACAATATGTAGTACATTAAATTTTACAAATATATTGTAAATGGAGAACATGACTTACCTTGAAAAAGGTATGCCAATCATGTGTTTTCAACCCTAGCCCAAAATCACCTTTTTTTGATACAAGAGAGCTTATATTTGTAGCAAATCATGTCGAATTTTTTTTTTTTTTATGACTTCTTTTAATGCATCACTTTGTTGCTCCATTAATAACTACGGAAGGGCACTCGTATTTATGCAATCTCCATTGCTATTTGATTCAATGAAATCTTTCACTGCATGATTGGATTCATGAATGCCAATACAAATTTTGGCAATTTTTTCTCTATCAAGCCTTCCATCCAATATGTATAGCATCAAACAAATGCATGATTCAAAGGTCATTGTAGTATGGTAACCTACTAAATTGAGTAGGATAACTTTTCATTCCTCTAGAAAGTTGGTCATTGATGCATTAAAAACCTTCACAAGCATCAATGACATCATTACTAAATATAAGATAATATCAAAATATAAATTTCAAACTTTAGACCACAAACTAGACATTACTTCGTCAATTTAGTTGATCATATTCTAACTTCCATAGATGAGGTGTCATTCTTTGTGGTCTTGATGTTGTCTCTTCTTTCTCATTAAAAATATATTTTTCAGTAATTCAATACTTATGATTATTGTGGAGAGAGTTCCTAAACTCATCAAACACCTGCTTTCCTAAAAATTTTAAATGACAAGATTTCATCTTCAAACCACAAACTAGACATGCAAATTTTCTCTTTCTCTGAAAACCTAAAAGGTCATGTATAATTGTATCATGTACAATTATCATTCACAACTTAATTATACGATAATAATGTGTAAGCACTGTAAAAAAATTAAAATATGTGGCCTTAACAATATAACATACCGCAAAAATGAGTTAGACTAGGGGCATTATGTATTGTCCATACAAGCATTGCATGGAATTGAAATTGTCTTTGTCCTATTGGTCTAGAGATGTCATACATAGTGGCAGCATTTCATAACTTTAAAAATTCATCAATTAGGGGCTCAATATATATATTCATATCTTAAACTTGGTACTTACCTAGTAATTGAATGAATAGAAATATTCTATAATTATTATGACCATTTTCATGCACTATCTATAAATTAATTTAGATAACTATTAAATGAAAAAATACCTAGCACAATCATCGACAACATTATGTGTTCCCTCTTTATGGACATCCAAGGAGGAATGTTATTGTTAATAACAAAAATAGTCCACACTAAGTAAACCGATCTCATATCTCCAAATAGATTGACACCATCCACTGCCAATGAAAGGTTGAGATTATGAGATTCTTCTTCAAAGTGTGACCATGTTTCTTCTATCTCTTTAAATTCAAAACCATCCACAAGCATTCACATAATGTCATCTTGACTTCTATTGTGTGCATGGTAATTCATAAATTATGCCAATATAGGGCACCTAAATAATTGTTGATGATGTGGAATAAGAGGAATGTACTGAAGAACCTTGTGAGGTATCTTTTTTGTTACTTGATTTGACCAATATCTACTAATGTGACAATCAGAGCATTCTGTTGCAAAATTTTTGTTGTTTATGATATAGAATGTGATCATTGAGACATGCATCTATTGTCTGATACTTCATTCCAATTTGATTCATAATGATAGATAATTCTTAGTACAAATGAGGCTAAATGCTTGATGGTGGTAACAAAAACTTACCTATCAACCTACAAAAACAAATATGCATTTTTAATATAATTAATAGGAATGGTATGCTAACATTGAAGTTGACAAAAATGACATACCTTAGCATATGTGACATTGCTACATTGGATAAACCATTCATAACACTATAGCAGAGAGAAGAGTTTTTTGGGATCCTTTGTATAGGGGCTCATGTGCCTGCTCAAGTATAAGTATATCAATACCATCTTCATCATCATTATCAGATGTGTTAGTACCATCATCATGCAAATATTCATCACCTGTGCTGATACCATCTTCTTCAATCATGTCCTCTGGCATATTATCATCTTCTTCCATGAGAGTGTTATCCTTAGCTTGAATATTCACACCTCCACATTCCTCTAGTAGGAAATCCACATTCAACAATGGATGAAAAGCATGCCCCCCTTCAACGTGACTATGTTGCCTACAATGACTCTAGGCTATTGTGATTAGAATTCTTTGATTCTTTAAGCCCTTACACTTTTTTCAAGGACAATTGCATTTATCAACTTTTCTTTAGAACTGAGATCATACTATATTGTTAGGTGTGGTCTTTTTTTACAAGAAAATATATGTAGTGCCTGCCCCTAGTTCGCATTTTTTCTATCATTGTCGAACTCTTTTAGGGTTATTTTTATATTGATGATTATTAGTGACATTATTTTGAGATTATCAAAGATTGTCTCAGATTCAGCTTATTATATGATGAGATTACTTGGTACTTTATATTTCATGTATGTATGATAAATATTACAGTATTTGCAATTATTGATGATGATTAGTTAGATGATTTATTATCATATGTGTTTTCTTATGGATATTTACCCCATACTTGCATGTGTATGGTGTGTGTGCTTGTTTTCTTTCTGTATGGCATTTTTGATGTGGTTAAGGAAGGGAGTTGTAATCACCTGCTAGTTGGGATCTACATGATGCACCACTTCTTGCCATTAACTGTTTAGCTTAGTATATATTGTGTATGTACATGTATGGATTTTATGTAGGTTATAGGTACCGGGTATCGACTTCTTTGAATTTCCAAGATGAGCGTACCCTATCGCATTATCTTAATGGTAAGAGAGGGGAGATAAATTCTCAAGTTCAAATTCCAACCCTTTAAGCCATTTGTTCTAATTGAAAATTAGGACAAGTATCTGAGTTGAGTACCCTTTGAATATGTCGAATGATGTAATTCATGATATTAACCCTTTTGGTTTGATTTTGTATGTGTTTTTCTATGATGGGTTTTCGTATTTTATTTTATGAGTCTTTGGTGTATTTTCTATTAATTGAGTCTAATTAAAAGATTTAATTAAATGAAAATTAAAATGATATTTTAATATTTTATTTTATTTAATTAATTGGGAAATTAATTAAATAAAAAGAATTATATTTGAAGATAAAACTTATAAGTTTAGATTTGGAACGTGATAATATTTATTTAATTTAATAATAATATATTTAGAGTTCATTTTTAAATAAATGCTAAATAATATTATTATTTAAGTTAATAAATATTTTATCAATTAAGTTTTAAAAATAAAAATAAAAGTGGAAAAGATATTAAAATGATTAAAAGTTTCTGAATCACATGATTCATGCATGTGATTAAAATATGTTAAGATAAAAACAAGTGGATTTAATAAAGTTAGTGCATGAGATTTAAAATTAATAAATTAATTTAAAAAAAGGAGTCAAGTGAATATTAAATAAAGAAATTTAATTAATAAATTAACATGCATTATTTTAATATTTATTCACATAGGAGTATGCAAACTCTCATGAGTTGTCATGTTGACAACACAGGAGTTTGCACTCTACTTATGCATGTGTTGTCTACACTTAAGAATTAGCACATTATTTGAACACATGGTGTCTACAATATTCTAGATACCTCATCATCTTTATCTTCTTATTGTGAAAGTTATGTACTTAGTTGTCATGCTTATCTCTTAGTTCTTTCTAGACACATTTTAGATGCATCTTAGAGGCCTTTATATAGAGTCTCTCCTAGTGTGTATGGACATCCTCATAGGCTTCTACATCCTCATACACTTCTACAAACACTTCTAGTCACTTGGGGGGTTCGATTCTTGGAGGAATTGCTAATGTTGGAGAAGGAAGAAATTTTTAGAAAGGAGAAGGTTTGAAGAGGAGGAGCTTCTCTACAATTTTTTGAGGCGTAGCAAATTAGCATCAGTGTCCAAGTAGGCACTCGTGATTATTTTGCCTATTTTATTATGCTCTTTCTTTTCCTCTCTTCATCATGTCTATTATGTGTGTCTGAATAATTATCTATGAATGAATCTTCAATTTTGTAATTTGGAATTTGAGCATGCATATTGTTTCATCCAGTTATGGGAATTAAAAATATTATTGCATTCTTCCCTTAGTAGAATCAAGATCTAGAAATTGTTTCGAGTTTAGGTTCAAATTAAAATAGAATCTTATTATTATGCATTA
Organism: Cupressus sempervirens; assembly: GCA_028749045.1. NCBI lineage: Eukaryota > Viridiplantae > Streptophyta > Pinopsida > Cupressales > Cupressaceae > Cupressus > Cupressus sempervirens. Next base: position 467,329,636 of record CM053786.1, read on the forward strand.
GTTTTATATGATTTATTAACTAATCTAATTAAATTTAATTTAATTAATATTAGTTAATAGTAGAAGAAGTGTATTTAATTATTAGTCAATTTAAGTATATGGATTTTAAAATGAGAGAAAATTAAAAGAAAAGAGATATTAATAAGTGTTTAGTGAAATTAAATAATTAAATTATTAATGAGATTGATTTTACTTAAAAGCAATAAAGATTGTTTTAAATAAATGATTGTCCTTGAAGTGCTTTAAGAAAATTGTAAACTAATTATTTGAAAGTTGATAAGTATTATTCTTATGATTTAAATAATGGGAGATGCTCTTAGAATTAAGAGAAGTTGTTATTGTAATATTGGTCTAATAGAGTCAAGATGAATCTCTTGAAAATCAAAGAGCAATATTTTTATAATTTAAATAATAGATGGTTACTTATTCTTTAATTGTTTCTGGTGAAATTAAATATTAAGGGAATTTTATTCAATTAGTAACATTGAATTCTAGTGAAATAATGTGACTGATTTTATCTAAAAGTCAATGGGAACTAGTTCAATGATTTAAATAAGTAAATAATTATCTTCTGATTATTTTAGAAAATAATGGAGGGATAATTCTATGTTTTATTCGAAAAGATAAATGGGTTGACTTGGAGATTAAATGAAGAATCTTATACACTTGAAGTATACTTGAAATGAAAATTGAAACCTAATATTTGGCTTAACCATGTGATTGTGAAAGAAAACTAAAATATGTGTTTGTATCTTGTTTCTTTATGCTATCTGTGTTTTGGAGTTTTGGGGTTGACTAGATTGTTGACCAGTTAGGATGTCTACCAGAGGCTTGGGAGTTATGAGAATGTGATGGCATGTTGATGTTATTTGGTCTCAATTCTTTAAAAACCCAACCATGGTAATGTGATGGCATGCTCTATGAGATGTTTGTATTTATTGATTGTTATTGTTTTCCAGTCTTCTTGTGTCAAACTGAGGTGTATATATTTGAGACACTTGACTTAACCATTTTTGGGTCATCGATCAGTTATCCTTGGACTACTTTCTAGTCGCCATGATGGGACTGAAGTGTTGATTTATTTCTTGATGTTGTCATGTTGTGCCATGTTTTGACTTGACCATTTTGGAGTCTTCGATCAATATTACTTTGAGATACTTTTCGGTTGCTTGTTGAGAATCAATGGATATTATGATTATCATTGGATGCTTTTCAGTTGCTCGTGGAGAACTAATGTGATTATTTTGATTATCTTTATGATGCTTTCCAGTCACTTGTATAGGACTATGGTTATTTTGTGATTTATGATTCCATGAGCTTAGGGTAGGTTATCTACTTGCAGTGTCGGGAAGTGGCTTGCAATGGGGGCCGGGGCCCTAAGTGGCTGCCAGGGTAACTCATTGTAAGTTGTATTAATAAGTGAAAAAATTTACACTAAATGGGGATTAAAATGAACCTAATAAGATAATTATATGTTCTCGCCCATGCCTCGAGTGCTAGTACAGACTAGGATGGGAGTAGAGAGAATGCTTGGTTGTGACCTTGCATTTCGTAGTATGCCTTGTCAATATGAGAGGATACTAGTGGCCACAGAGGGATCACTAGGGGGCCAAGGTCTATTGAGAGACTACCAGGGTAACTCTAGCATGATCCATGCAATGACACTTTTTTGCTCTACATAGTAGGTTTCCTACATTTCTTTGTTGTGCCTCTGGGAATTAGATGTCATTCTTATTAGAACCTTTGAGTTAGTATACTTTTAGGATTCCTAGACTTAGAGAGTACTTGTGTTATGTGATTTTTTATCTTGTGTTATGTGATTGGATATCCTATTTGGGACTTGAGAGTATCTCCTCAACGTGGTGGGAGTGGGCCATTTAGGTTCCATGCGATTGAGTGGTAGTGCTTTTTTACTCTTACTATTTGAGATCCGTCTATCTGAGACACCATGGCTAGAGAATTCTTGGTTGGTATTTATCTTCATTCTATTCTTGGATCTTATGATGGATGTTATTTACTAGTATGTTTCTCTATATTGATGATTAGCATGTGATAAATGATGTTATTTACTTACATAATCATCTTATGCTTTATTTGTCATGATTAGATTTCTTATGTATATGTTGTAGCATGTTAAATTTATTTATGCATATGATGTAGTATGTTTTAGGAGTGACATCCTTATTACTATAGTACTAATGATCTCTTCAGTGCACTTGGGATGTTACACGTGGAGGGATGGCTAGGGCCCAGGATGGTCTAATGATGCTATTGACAGTTGGGAGGAACCGTACACTTAGATTAGGTGTGTTTTATGAAGGATGGATATCTTTTATGATGGTTTTTATATCTTTACCGATGGATGGATGTGTCATGTATGTTATCAATTCATTTATTTTATTGCACTTGTATTATACATTCGATGAGGATGATGTATCTTTATGTTTATATATGTATATTCTTTTAAGCCTTTGATACCCTATGTCATGTATAGTGGATGATTGAGCATTCCGGATTTAATTACTGAGAGGCATTCAAAACAAATGTGTAATATGGACATTGGACTTTCTATTTATTCTTTCATGTGGATGTGGTAGTTGTTAGACTTAGTATTAATTAGATCAAATGTGACTCAACATCTTGGGTTCTTTAAGGAATGTAACCTGTTATGTATGCTTTGGTTGAATGTATGTTATTGCTTCAACTACTATGTGTTTGATATGAATAGTTTATCTTTCATGATTTAAAAAAAAATTGTTTGAAAAACTTTGTAAATTTTTAGGTTAATTCTTTTGGATCCCTTGGCGGGGTGTTACAATATATCTACAAAAATATTGAACATGTTGTACTTAATTTTTATATATGCACATATGGTTTTGAAAGAAAAATTTGGTATAACTAATGTGTATATTTGCAAAAATATTGGACATGTTGTACTAAATGTTTATATCTACACATATGGTTTTGAAAGAAAAAATTGGTGTAACTAATGTGTATATCACAAAAATATTGGACATGTTGTACTTAATGTTTACATCTGCACATATGGTTTTGAAAAACAAAATTTGGTGTAACTAATGTGTATATCTGTAAAACTATTGGACATGTTGTACTTAATGTTTATATCTACACATATGGTTTTGAAAGAAAAATTTGGTCACCTCGCTCAATTCAACCATATGATAATATCAACAAATTTCATTGACATAAATTCAACAACTTTCATTGAGCCTTTCCATTACTCCTTATTTGTCATGAGTTGCAGTCATTTAATAGGGAAATTTTGTATTTAGTGTAGAGTATGCACTTATTAGAGATGTGACTATTTATTTCAATAGATCGGTGTGATTAATTCATTCTGGTAGTTGTTTGGCATCCCCTTCACCATTTTTTTTTATTTAGAAAAAAATTAAGGATTTGATTGAAGAGAAGATTGAGAAGAAGCTCAAAAAATGGAATAAGCGTTACCTTTCCTTGGCTAGAAGAAATGAGGTTTGCCAAAAGATATTGTCCTCTTACAATATCTATTCTACTTCTTCCTCAATTCTCAACCATTACTAGTTTATTGTTATACAAAAGTAGAACATAGATTTATGATCTAATGGAAAGGGGGCTTTGAAGGTACATGGTGTGAAATGGGATTGGTGTGCCACAAGAAAAATAAAAGGGGGATTGTGTTTGAAGGATCTTAGAACATGGGTTGGCACTTGTTGCTAAATATATTTTCAAGGCACTACAAGTAATGGAACTTTAATCAATTACAAAGGGGACATTTTTGTTGAGAGAGGATTCATAGTTTGATAAGAAGGGAAGTAGTGGAATTACTCATAGGAGATAAAACAAGAAAAATATACAAGTACTCAAATCAATTCCTCAAGATTTGAACATGTGTATCATTTGTAGCAACCTATACCAAAGGGGAAAAAATTATTGAACCCATGTACCAAAACTAGAACCCAAATTGGCAAATTAGATGAAAATTTAAGCCTAATTTAAATACTCCATTTGAGTTGCAAAAAGCAACATCAAGGCTTCAAAATATAAAATTAATCACCATGATGTAACTAAAGTCAAAGGATGATGACAAGTGCCAACTCGCAAACTTTATGCATAAATTGAATATAATTTTTTTTATCTTGCATAACATAAATAATAAAATAGAGAAAAGGATAAAGGATTATCAAAAATTTGTAATTACCGAGCAGAGATCTATTGCAACATCAACCAAGATAAATAGGCCCTAAAGACCAAAGAGGGATTTTGCAGTAATAGCAAGATATCATAAGCAGTGAGAGAAAAAAATAAATTAAGGATTTTTTTCAATCTTGTATAACCTAGAATAGTGTTATCTATTCAAAGAGTTTAAATTTGAATAATATATGGCTTGAGGGGGATTCCCTTAATATTATCAATTTCCTTAATGGAGTTACCAAGTCTTCCTGGACTATTAATAATATTATTTGTCAAGCTAGAGATCTTATCAATTCACTTGAAAACCGTATTGTTACTCATAATTTTAGAGAAACCAATCAAGTTGTTGACTAGGTTGCCAATGTGGCTTGTAAGAGCGAGGAAAAGGTAATATGGAACAATAATGATATAATAACCATAAAGGGGTGCTTACTAATCGAACATGAAAAAGTTTGAAGTAAGTAAAAGTGGTCCATTAATGATTACCATGTTAGAAAAAAAAAAAAATTTTACTAACAAATTTGGGTACGATGGGCTTTTATGAGGACATAGTTCTTCCACTTAATTCCACATGGATTATGGGTCTTATTTGCCACTATGTGCGTTGGTTGTGATATTGATTACCACATTTAGTTACAGATGTCTTTTTGGAGAAGACATGATATTCATTTTTGAAACAAGAAGATGGGAGGAAAGTGAAAAAAAATTGAACCAACTAGCTATAAAGAATGGAGGAATAAGAAGGAAATCTAGAAAATGCTTGATCAAGGAAACTTTATTGGTTATATGGAAAAGTTAAAAGGAAACAACCTTGTAATTACTCGATAGTTCATTAAGACTTGGAGAGATGGGACAATTCTAGTGGGAAATCAAAGAATGGAGGTGACTAAAGAAATCATAGCCAAAGCTATGAGTTTGGAGATGGAGGGCATCACTTTTAATCAGGATAGAAAGCTATCTAATAGGGCAGTTGATGAGTTTGTGGATTTAGCCAAAGAATGCAACAAACCAGTTAAAATAGGTAATTCCTACTTTATCCCAACTTCCATTTCACACCCATAGTAATTTGTGTTGTTTTTTATTATTGAATATCTCACTTTGGATGGAAGCTCACAAAAATTTATGGTCACCATTTTATGTTAGTCAATCATTTTAAGCATGGGATTAGGCTAAATCTACTTTTTTATGTTAGATAATCTTTGGGTAACTCCGTTATGGCCTTCCAAAATGACCCAAATGGTGATCATTTTTGCTATTAGGGGTTAATGGTTCTCATTATGAACCTTTTGAAGTTTAAAAAGGTGGGTAGGCCCGGGTAGAGTAAGAAAGCAATTGATTATGAGATGGTGGGCAATGATTCGAAGGAGGACCTAGATAAGGACACTAAGGATGAAGCGGATGAGTTAGATGTTAAATAGAGTATGAAAGGGGATTTTGATAGTAGTTCCAAGAATAAAAAGAAAGGAAAGGGGAGTGAGTCGAATCAAGATAGTGACTACAAGGAGGAAATGAGAAAGGGTTCTCAGAAGAGAGGAACTATAGGGAAGGGATTAGGTTATAAGGGTTTGAATGAGGATAGAGAGTCTTGGTTTCCCATGATGATGAACTATTAAATCAAAGGATGGAAAGAAAAGGAAAATTGGTGTCAGCTCAGTATGAGGGTGAGGAGAATGCCCCAAAAGAGGTGGATTTAGGCATCAATAGACAAGGGGAGAAAGAACACCATTTGGACCATAATAGGGAGGAGGTCATGAAGGGTTTTCTAAAGGGAATCATGCATAACCCAGGGTCAATTTTGAAGGAGATTGGGACCCTCAAACAATAAATGCAAGTAATTTTAAAGGATTTTGAGTAGCTCAATAAGATGGCAAGGGGGGAGCACATGTTGGGCTAGCATATTGATAGGCTTTCAAAAGTCATTAGTAATGTAAAGGAGGTTAAAAAATTAATGAAATGGGTGCCTCTAGTTGAAACCAAAAATAGGAATTTGGAATAGGTTAATAAAGATATCCAAAAAAGGATCGAGGGCTTGAAAGCTAGAGTGATCAATATGGGAAAAATGATCAAAAATTTGGGTGACAAAAATTGTAACATTCTTAAAACTATGGCTGATAACTTCAATACATTGCTAAATAAGATGGATTAGGCTAGAGGGCTTGAATCCTCTATTGTGAATGAGGATCAGGGGCTGAGCAAGCACACTAGGACCAACTCTAAGAAGAATGCTAGTGGGGGAGTGAAAAAGCTAGAGGAAATGAAAGCCACTATAGAAAATATGAACATCCTGGCTGATCAAGCAGTGGACCTATTGAAAACTCTGTAGCTATTTGGGTGTTGTCCTTTTGCCTTCTTTTTGCTATCTTTTTATTCATAGCTATAGTTGGCCTCATGTTTCTATGTTAGTTTTTCTATTCACTGAGGCCTTTTATTTTCTAAACTCTTTAGTTCGTTTCTCTTTGGTACTTTGTTAAAGGTTTTAGGCCCTTTAAAACTTGTTTTTACATAATGAAAACCTAGAATAGTGCAAAGGATAAAATATTGTTGAAAATTTATACTTTCCCATGTTATAAAACCAAATTATAAGATATATAAATAGTGTTAAAATGATATATAAGTATTAAAATCATATTGAATTGGGTAAGTCAACAAGCGGGTGAATATAGATGTGATACATGAATCTATTGAACAAAAAGATCTGAATGAAAGCTATAATCCACATTTGATGCAAGTGGATAGACATACTTGAGAGCCTTGTTGTTGTCTACACTAAGCACATAAGCTATAATAAACATATTTCTCAATATCTAAGTCTTCCATGACTTATCTTAGGCATATTCATAAGAGGCCATAGGCTACTATGAACCTTAATCTTCTACACTCTAGCTGATATTTTGATATATGTTTTCAAATTTTGATTCCATGGATTTCATATATTGTATACATTTGACTATGGCACTATTTTTAATTTTATATTATGTTATTCAGTTTTTTCCTTTAGAAATTTTCTATTATACTTATGTGATCTATACATAATTGTGTATGAGTGTTAAGTAGCTTCTATTTATCTTAGTTATTGTGTGTTTGATGTTAATTGACTAAATGATGCATGAAAAAATCTTTAAATCCTTAAATATATTTGAATGTCATGGGATTTTTGATTTTTTGAGTCCTTATGAAGTCTTGGTCGAGTCCGAGTCAAATTTTTACTTTCTAAGTTAGAGAAGAGTTTGAGTCCTATAACTATGGTTTAGACTACATGCAGGAGAAAAAATTACATGAAAATAGAGGTCTATTCTTGATGATAAGATCTTCTCATGTGGATTTGGCATTGTAGAGTATTTCAAGGATAGAATACATTTTCTATGGTAGGAGGATGTACTATTTAGAAGAAACACCTTTTCATAGGATTTAAGAATAGTAATTGATAATTAAATAATGAATCTTATATTTATAAGATGATTGTGCAAAAGGTTTCGTTCTTATAGAGTAATGTTAATCTTCTTATGTTTAATAAAAGCATGCACACAAGCTTTCTTGTGTATGTATTTTATAAATTTTGGGAACATTGTGAGGTGACTTCTTTCTTCAAATTAGCTTGTTGGTATTTACTTGTTTTATAATCTAGTTTATCTCAAACTTCCTTGCATGATCAATGATTTTAAATAGACTTCCCTTGCATTAACTATGGAATCTCTTTCTTCATCACCTAATGTGACACTTGTATACATCAATAGAATGAATTAATTTATGATCCCATGTATCCTTTTCTTTACCATGTTTTCTTTAAATTGTGATGCATTAATATGTTCATGAAAGTGGATAATGCAAGTGGTTGAGCAGAACTAGATTTAGAGATTATTTGGAATGTTGGTTGTATAGTAAGGATAGGATGGCTCATGATCAAATCCATTACCTTCAACTCCATGATCAATTTAGTGTAGACTAAATCCATCAGTGTATGTAGAAACTTGAATCATAAAATAGAAAGCTATGTTGAAATAATAGGTGTCAATTTGAGATCTCCAGTAGTTGACTATGTGTAACTAAATGGATAAAAGGAACTGAAGCAATATTTGGTTCATGCATAGGTTTTTTATTGGGTGTATCTATGATGTCATCCTAACATTACTATTCTCATTGTGCATTGTGCTACTTGATTCATTAAATGGTTTGGCAACTCTCATTGTGATTGTCCCCTATGTTCCATCTATCCCTTTATGTAAATTGCTTTACATGACTACAATTGGAGTTCCATTTATCTTCTTAATTTTTCTTCTTTATTCCAACATTTTTTTGTTCATGGTAATGTAACAGTAAGACATTCTTTATCATCATTTAGGGAACCTCTAATAATGTGTAATGAATATGGTTGAAATCATTTTATTATATAAAATTTTAATGTATTAGTGTCGTCAACACTAGAACTTTTGGGAAACCTTTAAATGGCTTGGCTAGTTTAGAATATTGATTAACTACATATTTAATTCCCCTAAAATTAAGCTCAAATATAAATGATGCAATATGCAGTTGTAAAAGTAATGTAACTAATATTACAATGGTGGCATTCCCTTCTTGGGTCTTTAATTGGATCATACTCTTCATCTTGTATTTCTCTTTAAAGGCATAATCTGGACTTTTGACATTATTATTTCCCTTTTTTTCCTACACTAATAGTCCTATTTTCTGATATGATCATATATAGTTTAGGCCAAGATTCCATGAAATAAGATAATAAGTTTGACATAAATTTGGCCCCCTAACGTGAAACGCCTAAGCTTGGACTCTAAATGTAAATGCCTAGGCCTAAATGGATAATATCTAAGCCTAATCCATAAGAAGGCCCTAAATAAAACATTAGCTCAAAAATCCAAGTTCAGATACAACAAGGAAACCTTCATAGCTAAATGTGTGAAGAAAATGCTTATATCAAGCCTTTAAATCCAAACATTTTTTGTTCAAAGCTTTACTCATGAGCTTAGATAAGGTAGTGAGTGGGCCTAAATCCATACAATAGGCCTAAAATTGATGAATGCAGCCCTAAATATAAGCATATGTGCCAAAGACTAGGCCCTAAATGAGGCATGTGGGCTCAAATTTGTTAAATCCAACCTAAATGTGAATCAGATAAGATCTATAATGGCAAACATCTAGACCCAAAAACATATTCTAGGCTTTGTATTATCAAAAATATGGATCTAATGGAACTAAAATAAATTTAGGTTCAAGCCTAAATTCAAATTCAAACCTCTAAACCTGGGCCCCATGGAATGGGACCTAAAGCTTAGCACAAACTTTGATGGAAAGACCCTAAATTTAGGCAAACATAGGCCCAAAATTCTACATTTGGCCTTGAAATTTAAAGTCTAACCTAAATGCCAATTGAAAAGACCTAAATACATAATGTGTGGGCTTGCTTTTAATTAAGGCCAAAATCTAGGCAAAAAGTTTGATTTAATATGTCCCTATAATGAGGTGTGTAATGTTGAATTACAAATTAGACTTTAAATTCAAATAAATAACACTTTAATCAGTCCGTACAAAGTAGTATGTGATCTTGCATCCATCCACCCAGCCTAGTTCAATTAAAATTAGACTCCATAGCCTTGAATCTAGTCACAAACTCAAGATATAGACCTTAAAACTCTAAACATGAGCCCTAAATCTGGGAACAAGGAATCATGAGGCACTAAATCTGGCCTCTACTACAAAAAATGGGCCAAATTATGTGTGTGGTTTTTAATTTAATACAAGACCTCACAATTTTAAATGCAAAGTTGCAAACATCAAAGACAATTCCCCATAGTGTCAAGTTTAACCACTAGAGGCCCAAATTTAATGAGGGGATCCCTACATGGAGAAAATTGATTCAATATGGAGGTCCTCAAAATCCAAGATTTGAACTAGAAAAAAGGAAAAAATTTAATAAGGAGGCTACAGGTTCAGTAGAAATGAGGTTTCCATTAAATATATGATGGTAAATATTAAAATTAGTAGGCCCACAAGGAAATAAATTGATCCAAGATACCATGTCTATATAAACAAGGCCACTTTTACACTTCAAAAGAAGTTTGTTCAAGCTAATTATAGGCACATCTAAAGTTCGAACAAATAGGGCATAATTTTTTCTATTTTATTGACTATTTTATTACACATCTGCATAAAGGATATGATACAATTCAACCTACATAGTTTTTTCCCCAAGATTTCATGCTAAAGTTGGACAAATCTTAGACATTTATTAGGAATTGGGTCTAATTTTAACCACTTATCAACAAATTAAACTTTGATTTCAATCCCTATCAACATTTACTAGTGAGAGGACTAGGATTACAAGCATTTACTAGAAAAATAGGGTCTAACTTAATTCATCTTAGACATATACATGGCCTAATTTTAATTGAACTAGTCCCATTCTTCAAATTTTGTTCTTCTCACAAAAAAGTTTGTATTTTGGATAGAGATCTACAACCATTTTCAAAACAATATAGTTAAGCAACAAGCTCTATTTCTCAGAGCTCACTCAAATTTTTTTCTATAAACAGAGTAAAATTGAATAGAGAGAAGTGGTATGAGGTCTAAGACTTGTAAATGATCAAACTTCTAAGTTTTTGATGTTTTTGATTAAGTAAAACAGGTTTTATAGGGATCCTGAAACCCAAAAGTTTTACATAATATCTTAAATATAAATAAAAAGTAAAGTCCAGCTAGTATGCATCTGCTTATAAAAAGCCAAAACCAAAAGACAGGCCCACAACTAGGAAATAAAAACTAGTAACCCTAGATAAGGAGGAAATAAAAAAGAAAACTAAAACTATTAGTTCTCCCTATCTAGAACTTGTAGAGTCTCTATAGCTTCATTGACCCTTCAATTTTCTGTACCCACTTGGTCCTAGTTCTAATCTTTTGCCAATCCCCTAATCTCTTTCTTTTCTTCCTCAGTTTTCACACAGTCCATACTGGCCTTATCTTCTTTTTCCCCGCTAAAGCTAGCTTCCTTTAGAGAATCACCCAAACTATTGATATTCTCATTCAGGGTGTTCAAGGTTGCAATCACTTGATTAGTTAGGTTTTGATTAGAAGTCTTCATCCTTAGGATTCTTTTTTCAACCATTGAGATACGATCCTCCTAGTTAGCACGACATCCCTAGTCATTGCTTCTCATGTGGCTATCCTTCTGGCTCATTTTCTCCTTGAGCTCTTCTATCTCATAAAATAGCCATTTGATAGAGTGAAAATTATCTAGCATGCTATTTTTAGCATTTTTGAGTAGGTTGAGCCCATACTCTCTCACATTATTAGAGATTGCAATAAGAGCCGGGTCTAGAAGTTCATCAAAATGAACTTTACCATCTTTTTCCTCTATTACTTGGGGGTTCATCATCTCTCTGACTATACCCATCTTCGCTATTTTAGAGTTAAAATTTCTCCACAACCCCCTCCTATCTTTCAAAACCACCTCCCACTATCTTCCACCAAAGAAATTATCTTCCCCTATAGTGATGAAATAGAAGGGATATGGCCTGAGAACAAAGGAGTCTAGTCTTTTTTTTCTTCCAGTAGTGAAGCCTCCTTAGCCTTCCTTTTCTTGGGGTTCCCCTATGTAATAGTTGTGTCCTCCTCCACCTTCTCATTATCCTCCCCCTTACCTCTTCCTCTAATTCCATATCCTCTTCTTCAATGCTATGCTCCTCCTCCTCTTGTTCCTCAATCTTGGGGGGGGGGGGTTAGGGGTTAAACTCCTAGGGCTTTTTCTACTAGGAGCAATGCTGGCAGAGGGATAGACTTTCTCCCCTTCCTTTGAATTCTTTCCTTTAGAGGGGGAAGTTTCCTCATCTTCTAATTTTATGCTTTGAAATTCCTCAAAATTCAAGAACTTAATTTCCTTAGAAACATTCCCAACTTCACTGAGGGATTTTCCCCTAGTCTGAGTCTTTAAGTACTCATAGACTAGAAGGAGCAACACCTCATGAAGGGTTGGGTTAGCAGTGGGTTTCTTTTTAAAACCCTCAATGCCCTTGCTCATGGAGGTGAAAAGATAAAAAGGAAAATAAATCTTTATCCCATGCCTAAAGTGATTTAATAGAACAAAATGATGAGTTCTAACCCTTAAGACATACCTCCAAAGCTTTTTAATGGACTCCATTTCATAGTATGTCTTAGTATTCGTGAGTTTTTTCCTTTCATCCTCATCCTTCACAAAGTCCTTGACTAAATTGGCTGACTTTTTCTTGTCTTTGAAGAATTTTATCCCCTCCAAGGAGATCTCTATGACCTGGGCAATCAGTTGCTCATTAACCTGATGTGTAACCCCATCAATTTTAACTCATCTATCCTTCTAGGATTTCACAATTTTCTTGGTGACCTCATTGTCAAAACCATGGAGTTTTCCATGAATCTCATAATGCCACCCTTTTCCAGCTTATGCCATACCTTTGAGTTATTTCTCCAGTTTTCCACCTCCCCCATTGGCTCCTTCCTACTTCTCTCCCCAACCATAATGTCCTCTAGTTCGAAGAGCCTACAACTGCTTCATGTTCTCTCACAAACTTCAAATTCCTTTTGTTTTCAAACCCCAAAAAATAGTTTACATTTGGAAAATAAAATGGTAGAAGGAAAATCAATCCATAAAGTGTGCCACACGTACTTGATATGATGGAAAATTAATTACTTCACATGGTTCTCATTTATGCCTTGTCCAACGTGCAATCTTACAAATCTTTCCATGATTACAATTGGATTGCTTTTGTACTTCCCTGGATATGTTCTAGAGATAGTAATTCTTTTACAGCCCTTGGAAAGATTTTTCTATTATGCCACATCATCATCGTGTTTTTTTACTACCGCTTCATTTGCAAACCAGTCTACAACTGAGTTGGCCCCCTATACACATGGCTTATATGGACCTTTAAAAATTTTCCTAGATTAGTTTTGGTCTCCTCCACTGAATTTGCAATAGTCCAAGAGGGCAATAATTGACTGGTTAAACAATTAATGATATGTAAAGAATCCCCCTCTAGCCAAAGGTTGTCGATCCCAGAAGCCAAGGCCAATTTAACAATGTGACAAGCTATATTGGCCTTAGCAAAATGGTTTGATTGAGTCCCAAGAGGGTAAGAAAAAGCTACAATAGTAGGACCAAGATTCCCTTTGGCTACCTCATTGAAGTTGGCTTTATGCTAGTCTTTAGGGGAAAGAAGCCACCTTGCCTCTTGTCTTTTTCTATCCCTATCCTTTTTCTTTTCTATACTATTTCCTCCTTCTTCTATATCTCCTCCCTTTTCCATAGCAAAATTCTCTTTCATTAATCCTTCTTTTTTTTTTGCAATAATAAAAGTAGGGGATTCCCTGTTTATGAAGATATGATTATTTTGCTCTTTCCATATTCCCTAATAGAAACTTGGAAGAGACCAGGAGCATAACATTTGAGTCTTCATTCTGATGTGCACATTATTCAATTGTCCAAAGAATTCTTGGATGTTAGCCAGGGTGCACCAACTAACCCCATAGTGCCTAGTCAAAAGATTCTAGACTTTGGAAGAGTAGGGACAATGAATGAAAGGTGGTTAACTATTTCCAAATCTTGATTACAAAGGCTACACCTATTAGGGATATTTTGACCTCTCTTTACCAAGTTGTTCAAGGTAATCACTTTGTCTTGGAGAAGTAGCCAAAAAAAAATGTTAATTTTTGGGGTAAGACTAGGAATCCAAGCCTTAGCCTAGATGGGTTTCTCTAATCTGTCCCACATCGAGAAGTAATCTAAAGAAACAAAGTATTACCCATCTGAGTTATCTCCCCAAATGGCTTTGTCCCTCTTGTTATTAAGGATCATTACATTTTGAGTAATCATCAAAGGTTTAAGGTCTTGGGAGACTAAGGATAGGTCTTGCCATCCTTTACCAACTCTGTAGTCACTAATTTTTCGACCAAATCTTCTTATACATGTTTCTGCCCATCTCCCATAATTGGGTTGGTCAATAAGAGGTCCTTGGTATAGCAAATTATCCTACTAGAACAAGATGTTTTTACCATTTCCTACTTTCCATTTTGCCTTAGACTTGGCCAAAATTTTTTCCTTCAAAATCCCATTCTATATGTAAGATCCTTGAGGTATCTTAGCCTCACTAAGAAAAAAATTGAGGGGTTGCCTTCTCCGATATTTTTCCACCATTATGTCCCTCCATTCCCCTAAGCTGTAAAAAATGCTTCATATCTACTTGGCCAACAAGACATTGTTGAGACGCCCAATTTTTGTAATGGCAAGACCACCATAGCATTTAGGAAGATAGACATTATCCCATGTAACAAGATGATATCTCTTATTATCTTCAACACCTATCCATAAAAAGTCTCTTTGAATCTTCTCCATTCTATTAGCATGCTTTACTTGGATCCCAAAGAGGCCGAGGGTATAGGTAGGGAGATTTTGAAGAGTAGATTTCAACAAAGTACATTTACCTACTTGATTGAGGGTGGCTCCTTTCCAACCAGGTAACTTTTTGTTGAATTTGTTAATGATACCATTCCAGAAGGATTATAGAGGATTGGACCCTAGTGGCATACCAAGATAATTTTTTGGAAGAGACCCAACACCACAACCCAAAATACAAGAAAATTTCCTTTGTCTCTCTAAAGGCATGTTGATAAAGTAGACCAAGCTTTTATCCTAGTTAATGGCCTGGCTTGAACCACTCGTGTAGGAATTGAGCAAACCTTTAAGCACTCTAGCCTTTTGGACTAAGGCATTTCTACCCAGGATAATATCATCCAAAAATTGGGTGAAAGAGGTTTTCTTGGAGGAAGGCTTGAGGCCATGTAGGCTCCCATCCCATCTTTTCCTTAGAATTAGCCTCCCTAAGTGTTCTACCATAATGATGAAGAGAACAGGGGATAAATGGTCACCCTTTCTCAATCCTCTTGAGGGAAAAAAGAAATTTGAGGGGGAACCATTAATCTAAGTTTTTCATGTTGTTAAAGTACTAAATTTTCTAATTTCAAAGTCTATCATTAAAGTTTTATAGTCTAATTTTAGAACTTTGGTAACTATTAACTTTAGAACTTAATTTAAGTTTGACAAAAATATAGAGAAATCATGGAAATAGGTGGTGGAAATCCAAAGCCATGGCCAAGTAAAAGAAATACCCATTAGCAAGGGAGAAGGAAGGAAATGAGAAAACATAGAAAGGGTTAAGGAGCCAAAAATGTTGAAAGTTCTAAAGCATGAAGGTTGGTACAATTGAAATATGATAAACAAGATATTACTCCTAAATCAACCTTCACGTCCAAGTGAGAGCACATTGGCAATACTAATATTGTCCCATTTGACATGAATCCACTAAGGGATAGAATTTATGGAGTCCTCAAATCCAAAGAAATAAAGAAGATAATTAAGAATGGTATTGTGTGAGTAGTGGTCTTCCCACCTACACATCAATGGACAAAGTTAGTCTTGGATAAGGCAAGAAACAAAAATCCAACTACTAGACAAGTTGTCACACCAAAGGTAAGCATTGGAGTTCTACTTATAAAAAATATTATGAGGATTAATTTCAACATCCTAGAGCATAGGATAGGTATTTGTTTTATGGATACATACATTTCGGAGAGAAAAAAGACATATCTTTATTGATATACACTTGCAAATATCTAGATTCCATAGGATACTTGTATAACGAGCTTCCAATGGATAGATTCCTACATATGGAATTCCATAGATCTTTTGGTAGGATATTTGATCATTGGGACTAGTTTCTTGTCACCTTTAGGTCCTATGTAGATCATTACTCTCCAACAATAAAGATTTTCTACTCTAGCTTATCACCTAAACTGATAGGATCCAATAGCTCATTTGATATGTAATAATTTCCAAGGAGGGTACCTTTGTTATATGTGTTAGCAGAGAGAGACATAATTTACTAGGAAAGAAAGGTATCAAAATGCCAAGAATTCAACCAAACTAGTCTGAGCATGCAAGAAACCAATCAGCAAGTCCCAATAACTAACATATATAGACAAGATACTCACAACATAGAATGAAGGATATCAATAAGTTTCTTCATAATGTATTCATACTTTACTAATCAGATAACAACTATAGAGGATCATCAAGGTTACAATCATCCATATCATCTATCTTTAATCTTCTACCCAAGTTATACATTGTAGGAAGCATTTTGGCATTACAATAGAATTTCGCTATTTCTTTAGATTATTGACAAGACTAACACTCCCAAGTGACTTTGGTAGAATCTTGATTATATTTGCACATGAATAAGATTTGATATTCCAAAGATGATTCTTGATCATGGATGCATAGTGTAATCACCTAAAAATGGTCATCTAGACTATTAGCCCCCTTCTCAGCATTTTGGCTAAATTAATTTAATCATTTACCTAGACCAAATTGCTAATAATCAATTTATTTGATTATAACCTATAGTTTGACTATGCTATCCTCAGTTCACTATTTGATTAAAAGAACATGTCCCCTTTTAATTAAATAAAGCACCCCATTCTTCTAACCCATTTAAAGTGTACACATGAAGTCCTTTTTCTATTTTACAATTAAAAGAAAAGGCTTGTGAGACTTTTGTCTTATATGACAAGTCAACTTATATTCTATTGGTTGACTTGTGTGTGTACATGGATCACACCTATTTTTGAATTCCACCATTGATCATCCACCATCTTCATCTTGATCTCTACCATCCGTACAACTTTAAAAGGGAGAGAGCTTTCCCCCTCAAAGGATCCAATCCATCTTTTGAATATTTTTATGCTGTAGGTTTTCTAACAGATTTCTTGGGAGCTTTGTGGAGAACTTCTCACTCCTTGTCTACATTCTCTCATTCCATCATATTAGCATAGGATCATATGGCATTCTTAGCATAGTTGCATGTTAGTTTAGCTTTCATTCTTGCAATAATCTCACATAGGTTAATATTTGGTTTTGTAATACTCCCATTCATGCTTAGAATAGTTGCACTTTGCATATTCATTCTAGTTTAATCTTTAGTTGCATTGCATTCGTGAGGAACTCCTTGGGACATTTGCATTCTTGCATCTTGTCTTTGGAACTTCCCATTGCATGGTTTACTAGCAAGAAAAGTATCTCTAAGGCTCACCTGAGAGCCTTCTTATTCTTGAAATATACTCTCTTGCACTCCGTAGATAGGGAGCTCTAAGCCGGCATCCAAGCATTCCAAACTCATGGAATCATTTGGATAGAAGGGTTTAGAGTGAGACACTTTCGAGTGTACATTTTTGGCACCCACCGTGGGGCTTGAATCAAGTTTCTAGCTCCATTTGCTTTCATTTCTTATCTCTAGTTTTTTTTTACAGCAGCATATTGGATCTAATCAAGTGCTTTTGTAGAATTATCACTTTGGTTTTAAGGCCAACCCATAAGTAGATTGGTTTGAAGGAAAAAAAATCTAGTTGGTTTAAAGATTTGATCATATCTATTAAACCGCTTGGAGTTTGGTTCTAAATTTTTTTTACAAGTTTAGTATAAATCTAGCATGTCTCAGTCTGATTTTTAGAGCATTTTGATGTGATTTGCGAGAGTTATAATTTTTTCTTTGTTTTTCATAAAAAGCTATTTTTGATCGCAAAACAGCGCATTTTTCAAAAAAACTTACATTTTCAAAAAAAAATTTGAATTATAAAAGGGGTACTCTCTTTGTGTTTTAACTTTTGAGGTCATATTTGGGATCAAAAACTCAATTTGATAAATCTGACCTATTTTGACAAAATGGGTCTCTAGGGTACAAATGAAGAGATTTTTTTGAATTTCTTACATTTTTGGAAAGCTCTCTACTTTTTAGTAGGGGTCTTTTCTTTTCATTTCTATTTTTGGATTCAAAATCATAGTAAAAAAGTCTAATCTTGTTGACTAGGTCAAAATCAAAGAGTAAAAATGAGAGCATTTGTGATTAACTTGCACTTTCATTGCATGCACTTGGTTGGAAGATAAATTGTCTTTTTGAGAAAACTAACCACTTTTTATTGCAGATTTTTAGGTTATTTCATATTAAATTTTGGTGCTAACAAGTTGTGATTTCAGGTTGCCATCCTTGTAAAAAACTTGAAACATTGCATAAAAAGAACGCATGTGAAAGCTTCAAATGCACAAGGGCTACTAACAATTGTTTGTAGGGCTTCCCAATGCATAAAAACCAAAATTTTCTTGTTCTTTACTTTTAAATGTGTAGCACATACTAGTTTTTTATTTTTAGGCACATTAAAACTTACAATTGGGATCTTTTGGTGATAGGAGAGTATGCTCTTCACCCTTGTGGTGAATCAGAAATCTTGACTTACCATTTGGTTTCAAGAGTAAGAGGCAATTGAATCTTCTTGGCTTGTTTGGGAGAAAATGATCAGGATAGGAGAGTATACTCTTCACTCTTGTGGTGAATCAAAAATCTTGACTTCCAAAAGTTGATCCACTCTTTGTGTAGTTTAGAATCCTTTAGAGGGCCTGCTCTCGGACAACCTAAGAGGAACAACCCAAGTGGGGACAAGAAGATTACCTAGCTCTTCCAACCCACTATAAACTCAAGGCTACCAAGGACACAAAACTTTGGTAGACATAGTGTTTGTCTTTGCCTAGTGTGATCGCTTATGGAATTTTGACCATAGGCAAATCACTAGGCAAGAATGCTTAAGGTACTCTTGTGATTGCGAGATTGGTTACTCATTGCAAGGTGAGGTGTCCCGTAATTGGGAGCAAGAGGAACACTATGAAAAAAAGCCCTATCTAAACACCCTAAGTTAGTAACTACCTTTTTTAGCCGCTCAACTTCTTGGTGCAAGGATCGATTCTAGTGGACTACCTGAATCACCCCAAGATTTTACACACACCATCTGTGTTCCCTTAGTTATGCTTATGACATTTCCATGACAAAGACAATATCTCTTGTGGGCAACCACTTGGTGTGAGGTGAAAGAGCATCAAGCATGGGCCAAGTTGTTGAGTAATGAACCATGTCCTTTAGGTAGATATTGCTTGATGTGTTCTCAAATGTGCTAGACCTATGAAAATATTTTGAACATACACATGATGATAGTTCTAGGGATTTCTTTTAAGATGTCACATATGCTTTTATCATGCAAGGTTTCTTTGTCCCTTGCTTGATTGTTTGAAGAATACCCCATGTGTCACTATCTTGCTTGGAAAGAAATTGCTTTTGAACATCACATTTGCTATGCTATCAATTATTGTCAAACTTTATCAACCAAGTCAAAGCATAAAGTCTTAACATTTTTCTTGTGTTTCTTGCTAAGGGGAGTCTCATCATTTGATTTTGATTTTCAATGTCTCTAGTTCTTGAACATGCTTAAAGTGGCTCTTTGGTCTTAGTGCTCTTGGTCTTTTTGTCTTCATGGTCTATGTCCACTTGCTAGTTATCCTTTTGCTGAAATGGTTACCTTGATTTCTTGACTACACTCTTGGGTTGGGAAAGTTGTTCACTTGTCACCCCACTTGCTCTATCTACTTGGCTATTGGCTTCTTGCCTAGCTCTTGACTTGAGTCACTAGTGTCATAAGTAACTTGGACACTTTCTTGACAAGTCACTTTACTCTATCTTTACTATATTGGCAAGTGAATAATCTACCTCTCTAGTTTGGACATCAAGTCATCTTGTGTTACCTTATTAGCTTCCTCTAGTCTCCTTCATGCTTGATTATCTATCTACCACTATGGAATTCAAACCTTGTGCTACCAAACTTCAACCAAATCTAGATGATCATGATATCCTCCATGTCACTAAAGAGTTTCAAGATCTATATGCACAATACAAAGAACTAGAAGAGACAAATGATCTTTCTTACCTTCATCTCTCTAAGCACATGACATAAATGAAGTCTAAACTTGAGAAAAGGTTAGAGGAGAAGATTGCATCATTACATGAATCTTCCTTAAGGTCTTTACATGCATGTGAGTCACCTTCTTTGAGGTCATCCTCTTCTTCTAGGTCTACATGCTCTACTTCAAGACATCAAATGTCTTCATCTTCTAGATCTAAAGACCTTTGTAGAGAACAAACACTTGAGCCTATGCCAAAATTTCATGATGGACATATCTTTGACGAAGATAATGATGAAGACATGAATGCATGCTATACACTTGAGAAACAAAAAGAAGATCCTAGACATATTTTTGAGAGGACTTTTACTCCCTTGGAACATTCTTATGATGACATTTTGCAAACACTTCTTGAAACTTAGCTCATCATGTTGCCTAAGTCTAGCTCCTATGGAAATCCTTTCTTGAATGCTTATTGTGCTTATCATCAATCTAATGACCATGCTACTTTTGATTTTATAGAGCTGAAACATAAAATACAAGATCTCATTGATGATGAGATTGTTGATCTTGGAACCTCTAGTGACTCATGTGGTGAAGATAGTTCTCTTGAGAAAGATTACATTAATGAACCTATGTCTATTAGCGGCTCCATTAAATCTTCCACTTCTTCCAACACTCATGCATCTCCCAACACTTCAAAGCTTTCCAACATGCCTCTATCAAAAAAGGAACCTAATGCTTTCCACATTGACTACGTGTATCCTCAAGGGCTACCTCTAAAAGAAACTCAAGCTAACCTTCACTTGGTTGTAAAACTTTTCCATGCTACTAATCCTAAACATCCTCAACCTTCATGCACTACTATGCCTAATCCAAACAGTACTCCATTCACTCTTCATTCTCCCTTGTCCTTGGAAGTGGCTCCATGTCAAGAGGACTCTCAAAAAGAAAAAGCTATAAATTTCAAGAAAGATCAAGATCAAGCACCCTTTCATCTCTTTCAAGATTTTTCCCCTCCATATCCTATAGCTAATCCACCTCCTAAATATGATGAAGACACCACTTCCATTATCTCCCTTGAGCTTACTGAAAATTATGAGAAAAGTTCTCTTCATATGCTATCCAAAGCTACTTGTCAAGATCAAAGCATCCCCTCATGTTCTACTTCTCCACATCCACTTCAAAATTGTGCTCAAGCTTCAAGTGCTTCTATTAAAAATGTTGTTCCTATCAAAGGTACTTATGAGTCTATTGAGTGCTTTGACCATGTTGCTCATTCTAAAGATGTTGATATCCCTTCCCACTATCCCTTTGCATCTTATAAATCTATCCTTGGTCCTTATCCATCTAAGCTAAAGCATTCAAACCTTCCATCCATATTGGGGCCTTATGTTCCTCCATCTCCTACATTCACTCATAGCTCATTCCCTAGCTCTCCTATAATACCTCAAGATCAACAAAGACACTCATCCTTGATGACTTTTCACCCATCTATCCATCTAAACCATTCATATCATCCTTATTCATCCACAAATTCCAAGTCCTTCGGAAGTGAGAATAAACATAAGAATCCATTGAAAAAGAAAGATCACTATGTCCCATCTAATCGACATGTGAATGCTAAGAAGGAGAATGCACAAAAGAGACCACAAAGGTCAACTATTAAGAGAGCTAAATCAAAGAAAATGTGGGTTCCTAAACCCATTATTGAAGAAATGTGTTTTGAAGTATCGAAAAGAAAATCTAAAGCTATATGGATTCCCAAGTCTCTTTTAAAAGAATTGAATAATGAAAATACTTCAAAGTTGACATTCAAGCTTCCAAAGGCTTCTATTCCATCTTCTTCCAAAAATCTTCCTAAAAATATTCCAAAGCCTTTCACTCCACTTTTTTTCCAAATCTTTTCTACCACCTCATACATCTAAATCTCAAGCTATGTCATCCATGATTCCTCCATCATTCCAATACCCTTCAAGGTGTGTGTCAATGTTGATCTTGTACAATATTTCAACTACCCTCATAAAATCCTCTAAAGCTTACACTAACTTTCTATACATGAACTATTATCCTCCATATACTCTTCCTACTACCATTTCTCTTTCATCACCCTATCAACATCTTTGAGCATACCTTTCTATGGTCTTGGCTTATCATGACTTATCTTTTCTATAGGAGCATTATCTACATTCAAATATCTTTAGCTGTTTCTAAAAATTCAAAAAAAAAAGAAAAAAAAATGAAAAAAATGAAAATGTGCTTTAGTGAAAACCACATCTTGTGGCACCTTGGTAGCAAAAGTAAAGAGACATAAATTTATCCTATGGTGAAAAATACTTCTTGTGGCACCTTAGATAAGTACCATGATGAAAACCTAGCAAACAGGCATCATGTGCAATTCTTCCATCATCCATCTATCCCTTCTTCTCTCTTTGATCTTGACAATGTTGAGCTATCTTTGCATATTGGTTATCTTATCCATGAGAGTTTCTATTGTGCTCTCTCATTCACTCATAGCCTCTATCTTGAGCTTTATTTTTATTGATCTATCCCATTGCTATCCTATCTAGTTGACCCCTTGGTCTTGATCATAATAAATGAAACATGGTTCTCATAGGTCTCTTGACATGGCTACTTTTTTGGACTACACACTTCATGCTATCTCACTTGTTGGCTTCATTTCTTATCCTACATGCTATCTTTCTCATTACTTTCATTGCTTATGCAAAATATACTTCATATGACTATTTCACCTCTTTCCCTAGCTTGGGTACTCTTGAGGAGTGCATCCTTAAGGATCACTTTCACTTGCTTTAGACTCCTTTCTTATCCATCTTTTTCTATCCACCAACTTTCTGCTCCATCATGTCCTACACCTTGCTAGACATTGGGAGAAAATGATGTGATCTTTCTTGAGAACTAGTGATCTCTAAAACCTTCTAAAAATTTCCAAAAAAAATCATATATGATTCTGAAAAAAATACAAAAATACAAAAAAATTGAAAAAAGTCCTGAAAAAATCTGTCAAGTGGTGAAAACTCGAAAACAGGTGCTACTTGAAACCCTCACACCTATGTCTATCTGTCTCAATCATTCACTTCGCTACACATTTCCTAGCTTGGAATTGTTTCTTGTCCTCATCTCGGGGGCATAGCTACTTAGCCTTTTTGAGGTATTCTTGTGCATTTGGGTTTCTTTGACAACTCACAAAATGGTGTTTCTCAACACTTCCCCCACCTTGACATCAATTGTTTTTCAACACTTTTCAGATAGTCTACCTATTGTCTCCGATGTCACGATATTTTTCACTATCAGAATAAAGTCTTGAAGAAATGGCCAAGTGACTTACACACACGCACTTTAACACTTAAAAAACTAAGCTATGTTGATCTTTATCTACTTTGTGTGGTTTCTATGATGATTTATTTACTATATGTTCCATTCCTAATAGTCTTTCAAGGATTTCATTGACTAGAAGATTGGGGGCATGGGGCATGTTTTCTTGATTTCTACTTGTGGGTATACTTTGTTTTTCTATAGTGTTGTAAGCATTCATTCTTGTCCTATTCAACACTTTGACTTATAAATGTATCATCCTTGACTATTTCACAAGACCACACTTGGGGTTTATCCTAGTGCTTATGCCTTGATACAGGTGTAATCTTGCTAAATTAAACTTAGGGAATCTAATCACATAGTTATCTTGACTTACATGTCTCTGATGCTTAGATTATATTTCCACATACCTATCTAATATCGATCATATTCATATCCTCATAGTTATACTAGTGATGGTTGTATGATCTCATGATGTCCCTAATAAATGCTCAATGATGAAATTAAGAGTCTAAATGTTATGCACTTCTTGCTGGTAAACCACTTTACATATTAGCTTGCATTTTAGGTTCACTTTTCTAGCTTAATCCTATATTCTTGCATATGGGGAGAGCTCTCTCTTCATCTTTTTGTGGACATATCAGTTAACTCCTTTCATATATTTCTTTACTTTCTTCTTGTTCATGTCTTTTCACCTTCTTAATCTATCGCTTCATCTCTTTTCTATCTTATCATCACATTATATAAACTTTTGACCTCTTAAATAATTTTGAGATCTTGGATTCATTTTCGGGATCAAAATCCAAATTCGAGTTCATCTTAATGTTCAAAATTGTCTTTTAAATTTCTACTTTCTTCTAAGCAGTTAGCTGACCTTTTGAGTGTAATCTCTGAATTATCACTGGGGCATCTTCATTTCTTCATGTCTTCATCATTTCTATGCTTCATATCTACTTCTAGTCACCTTTTCACATCTAAGTCATCTTTCTACTAGATTTAAGCTAATTTTTATGCTATATCCTTCAAGGTCAACTCTCATCAAACTGGGGCATTTTATCAGTTTCTTATAGTCATTCTTGGGTTCTAATCATTTATCTGTCATATCAAACATTGCTATATCTCAATTTTCTCATGTCTAGCTAGTTTCTATTTCCTCTTACCTCATTTCAATTTTGATCTCGAGGGGGCAAAAATACTCTATTGCTGATTGTTACAGCTATCTATTTCTTAGGAGCATTTGTTTGACCTTATCACTTGCTCTCGATCTATTTTTCTTTTCTAGGTGTTAGAATTCTTTTCAAATTCTAACATCATCTTCCTAGTGTTCAGTACTATCGCTATCAGGCTATGCATTTAGGACTTGCTATCTATTTTTGCATTTCATTCTTTGGAATCAGATATCTATATCTATCATCGCCTACTTGGCTTCGATTTTCTTTGACATAATGTGTTCCCAGATTGATCACGCATTAGTCAAAGAGGGGCAAATATAATCACCTAAAAATGGTCATCTAGACTATTAGCCCCCTTCTCAGCATTTTGGTTAAATTAATTTAATCATTTACCTAGACCAAATTGCTAATAATCAATTTATTTGATTATAACCTATAGTTTGACTATGCTACCCTAAGTTCATTATTTGATTAAAAGAACATGTCCCCTTTTAATTAAATAAAGCACCCCATTCTTCTAACCCACTTAAAGTGCACACATAAAGTCCTTTTTCTATTTTACAATTAAAAGAAAAGGCTTGTGAGACTTTTGTCTTATATGACAAGTCAACTTATATTCTATTGGTTGACTTGTGTGTGCAAATGGATCACACCTATTTTTGAATTCCACCATTGATCATCCACCATCTTGATCTTGATCTCTACCGTCTATACAACTTTGAAAGGGAGAGAGCTTTCCCCCTCAAAGGATCCAATCCATCTTTTGAATATTGTTATGCTACAGGTTTTCTAACAGGTTTCTTGGGAGCTTTGTGGAGAACTTCTCACTCCTTGTCTACATTCTCTCATTCCATCATATTAGAATAGGATCATATGGAATTCTTAGCATAGTTTCATGTTATTTTAGCTTTCATTCTTGCAATAATCTTACATAGCTTAATATTTGGTTTTGTAATACTCTCATTCATGCTTAGAATAGTTGCACTTTGCATATTCATTCTAGTGTAGTCTTCATATTCACATTTGTGTCCTTTAGGGATTCATTGTAGACACTTGTGTTCTTGCTCTTGTCTCAAAGAACCTCCCATTGCATGGTTTACTATCAAGAAGCTTATCTCTAAGGCTCGGCTGAGAGCCTTCAAACTTGAAACAATACCTTCTTGCACTCCATGGATAGGGAGCTCTAAGCCGGCATCCGAGCATTCCAACTCATGGAATCGGTTGGATAGAATGGTTTAGAGCGTGACACATTTCTAGTGTACACATAGATTCATCTCCACTTTTCCAAGGTACTTTCTTATATAGCTTTGGGCCCTCTAAACTGATGTAACACCCCAACCTTGCTTCCAAACCCCAAGCTCTCTCTCAGGGATACCTTAGGTCATTCACTAGACCCACTAGGGCTTCTTCACACCCTATAATTACTAGGACCTTGCTCAAGAGATCCTAATCCTTCAGTTGGGGGTACACCAACAAAGTAACATCAAATTTCTTACTAGCCGGCTCCAGTCCGCTATTAACCCTCAAGTCCATCTATAGCTCCAAGGGTACCAATTCTTCATCTAGGTTTTTTTTTAGACTCCTTCTAACATCCATGACCCTAAAAATTGCTGATTTCATAGGCGCATTCAATCTACTAGGGAAGATACACCAAATTGCTCCAAAAAGGCTACTAGGAATTAGCCCTCCTAAATAGCTGGAAACAAGATTTCTTGAAAAAATTCTTAACAACCCTACAAAAAAATTATATTTTTGGATACCCTTTTTAGATTACTTCAAGATTCTATAATTTGCTAGCCTCCAAACTTTCCGTACAATGAAAGTACAGTTTTAGGCCAAAAATGAGGATTTCAAGTGCTTTATCGCTGTTGTGATGGAAAACCACCTTAGACACCTTTCCAACACCTCTCCTTTGGACTTGAGCAAGGTTAGACCTTCTCATTACTCGTTGTGCAGCCAGATTAAGGTATTTGTACACTCAATCCTCTCCATAACTCATTTTCCAACTGTGATTCCTAGCCAAGTTGCATTTGGCTTGCCTAGGGCATCACCTTAAAAATGCTTTCTGATGCTTTCAGGGCCCTCCTTCTTGATACATAATGTACATGGATCCTAGTTCCAAATCCCAAAATACCAGAGGTTTCCAATGGTGGGAAGTGGCCCTAAGATCCCATTTTCTAAGTGCAGCCCTGTTCAGATCAGCAACTTGCCAAGAACAAAAAGATTTTTCTACACTAATGCAAACGAATTAAAATGATCAAACCAACACTACAAAAAGATTAAAACAATATTTCAGAACTTTTCCAACACAAAAATCAGGCCATTCAATCCTCCTCTATTAAAAATGCCTTCAAATGCATAAAACCGGCAACAAAATACTTGCTCAATTCGTACAAAAATGCAAAACCAACTTGTCCAACCCCCTAAAAATGGCTATCCTCACATTTTTAAAGGCTCCTCCATCAGTTCCATAACTGTTCTAAACAGTTAGGACGTTCTAAACACACAAATGCCAAAAAGTTGCTTTTTGCAAGAAAATGTTGTCATGACAACATGACAACATTTCAGCAACTTTTGTTCTACATGGAGTTAGACCTCCAAATTTGGCACAAAAACAAAGTAGACATATAATATGCATGAAATGACTTCAAATAAACAATTCAAAGCCATTGGAACCTTTCTAGACCATTTTAGCCCTTTCCGGACCTAAGTCACCTAGTTGACAATAGTCGGCAACTTCTAGCAACTTGGTCACTTTGGGTCTTGCCAAGTCTCCTAAACACACCTAAGGACCACATAGGACCTATTATTAGAATAGTGATGTGGCTAGCATCAATACAAGCCAAAAATAAAGAAATACCTAGGTTTCACACTTAGCCTACCTAGGTGCTCCTGCACCATACTCCCCCCTCCAACAAAGAACTCAAGGTGGATCAGTTTGCAACAAATCTAGAGGTATGCCAACCTTCTTGAACTCTATCTCAGCAACCCATGTAGCCTCTAAAATTGGTTTCTCCTTCCATTTGATGAGGTGTTCCATGTAAACCTTGTGCCTTGTAGTCTTCTTTACCCTTGAATCTAACACCTTTTCTACCTCCAACTTGTTGTTTGTAGGTGTTGAAGCAAGTTCAAGATCTTCATGAACATCGGGACTGAGCTGAGATGGGTCACCTTTGTATGCCACCAAGTCTTGCACATTAAAAATAGGGGATATGCCCAAATCGGAAGGTAAATCTACCTTATAGGCATTTGCTCCATATTTAGCCAATATTTTGCAAGGCCCTACCCTCTTCATCTGTAACTTAGTAGGAATGCCTTTTTGAAGCCTTGCTTTGTTCAAATGGACCATCACATAGTCCCCAACAGCAAACTGAACATCCTTATTCTTTTCATCCACCTTGGCTTTGAGTTTTAGAGTGTTGTCTTGAATAGTCTTCTTGACTTGCTCCTGAATCTCCTTCATGGTTTGTACAAAGTCTTCAGCTTGACCACTAATCTGATCCATGTTTCCAAGAGACCTTAGTTCACACACACCTCTTGGGTGCATGCCATAAACAATTTCAAAAGGACTCTTTCCGGTAGTCCTATTCTTGCTATCATTGTAGGCATATTCTGCTTGTGAGATGATAACATCCCAAGTCTGACCATACTCCTTAGTTAGGCACCTAAGAAGGTTACCTAAAGTTCTATTAACCACCTCAGTTTGACCATCAGTTTGAGGATGGTAAGCTGAACCAAAAGACATGTTAGTGCCAAGCTTCTTCCATAAAGTCTTCCAAAAGTGACTCATGAATTTCACATCTCGATCCGACACAATGCTTAATGGAAGTCCATGAATCCTTACAACCTCTTTGAAAAACAAATGAGCTATATGACTTGCATCATTAGTTGTCTTACATGGAATGAAATGTCCCATTCTACTGAATCTATCAACAACAACATAAATGCTATCATACCCTTGCTTAGTTTTAGGCAAACCAACAATGAAATCCATACTTACACAATCCCATGGTCTGCTAGGAATTGGTAAGGGCTGGTAAAGACCTGCATTGTTCATTCCTCCTTTTGCCTTCATACACACCATACATTGCTCCACATACTTGGTTACATCTTTGACCAATTTAGGCCAATAATAGAACCTTTGCACTAGTTCTATTGTCTTGCTGATACCAAAATGCCCACTCAAGCTGCCATTATGCTTCTCTTGTATTAGGTTCTCTCTCATGGAACCTCTTGGTACACACAATTGGGTACCCTTAAATAGCAACCCATTTTGCAAAGTGTATTCTAAAAATCTGCTATGAAAGTGGTTTCCAAAATCCATGCATACCTTATAGGCTTCAGCAAAGTCCTCATCATTCTTGTAAAGATTCTGAAAACTCTCCACTCCAATGCTATGTTGCTGAATCTCTTGGACTGTTAAAACCCTTCTACTTAATGCATCAGCAACCTTGTTCATTTGTCCTTTCTTATGCTTGATTGTAAAGGTGAAGGCCTGCAAATATTCCATCCACTTCAAGTGCCTGTTGCTCAACTTCTCCTGTGTGTTGATGTAGCTAAGAGCTTGATTATCTGTAAACACAAAAAATTCTTTTGGCAACAAATAGTGTCTCCACTTCCTAAGACACTGGACTAAGGCATACAATTCTAGATCATAGGATGAGTATTTCTTCTTGGCCTCATTTAGCTTTTCACTATAGAAGGCTACTGGTCTACCTTCTTGACTCAACACCCCACCCACTGCTAGGCCACTTGCATCACATTCTAAGGTGAACAACTTTTCAAAGCTAGGCAATTTTAGGATGGGTTGAGTAGCTACTTGTTTTTTTAACATATCAAATGACTTTTCAGCCTCTAAAGTCCACCTAAACTTGGACTTGACTCCCCCCTTTATGGTATCAAGAAATGGTGCACAAATACCACTAAAGTTCCTAATGAACTTCCTATAAAATTGAGACAAACCGTGGAAACTTCTTACCTCACTAGATGTGGTAGGTGTAGGCCAACTTAGGATAGCAGAAACTTTCTCCTTGTCCATCTTCAAAGTTCCTTTAGACACCACAAAGCCTAGATACACCAACTCTTGCTTGAAGAAGTCACACTTCTCAAGGTTGATAGATAGCTTCTCCTCATGAAGCCTCTTCAAAATCACTTCTACATGCTTGACATGTTCCTCTTTGGTCTTGCTGTAGATGAGGATATCATCCAAATACACCACCACAAATCTGCCTGTGAAGTCTTTAAGCACTTCATTCATGAGCCTCATGAAGGTGCTAGGGGCATTGGAAAGACCAAATGGCATCACAAGCCATTCATAAAGACCATCAGTAGTCTTAAATGCTGTCTTCCATTCATCTCCCTCCTTTATTCTAATTTGGTGATACCCACTTTTCAAGTCCAGCTTAGTGAAATACATAGCACCTCCTAGACAATCCATAAGGTCTTCAATTCTTGGAATAGGAAACCTATACCTGATTGTAATGCAGTTAATGGCCCTTGAGTCAGTACACAACCTCCATTTTCCTCCCTTCTTGGATGTCAAAACCACCGGGACTGCACAAGGGCTTATGCTCTTTTGGATCAAACCTTGGTCCATCAACTCTTGGACTTGTCTTGCCACTTCAAGGTTCTGATCTGGGGTTAACTTGTAGGCTGCCTTATTAGGTAGTGAGGCACCTGGAACAAAGTCAATTTGATGGCTGATAACTCTTCTTGGTGGTAGGGTAGCTGGTGTACCATCACTAACAATCTCCTTATACTTTACAAGCAACTCTTGTACCTCTGCTGGTAAAGGTTCTTGGACTGGCTTTTCTTCACTTGCAGCCTTTAGTATGACTGCAAATCCTTGGCTCTCCTCATGCTTGAGGTCTCTAATAAACTCTTTCTCTCCACATAGCAGCACATTAGGCACCTTGGACTGTGGTTCATCCCCTTCTAACAATGACTGAATTTTGAAAGTCTTGCTTCCTTTCTTAAATGTTATGGTATTTTCCTTGCCATCATAGACCACTTCCCTATCAAATTGCCAAGGTCTCCCTAGCAAAAGATGACAAGCATCCATTGGAAAAATATCACATAATAAGCGGTCTTTATATCCTGCAATTGAGAAGTCCACCCATGCTTGTTCATTCACTAGGATGCTTTGCCCTTTGTTAAGCCATGTGACCTTGTAAGGGTTTTCATGAGGTATCTTCTTCAATTTGAGCTTTGTAACAGCCTCCTCTGATATTACATTATCAGTTGATCCAGAATCAACCACCACCTTGCATACTTTTCCTAGGATCTTGCACTTGATCCTAAACAATGCCCTTCTATGTCTAGGCTCATTAGAAGCTGGTTGCTTGATCAGCACCCTCCTAAACATAAGATTCTCACCTTTTTCAGACTCAATATGGTCTATGTCAACATCCTTGCAACTTCTATTATCTTCTTGTGCATATGCTAAGCTTTTATCTTGGCTTGAGGAAGAGGGTTTGTCCGGGCACCTATAGGCAGGATGGCCTAGTTGACCACAATTGTAACACTTCATTGTTGCAAAGTAAGAGCTGCTCCTACCTCCTCTACCCCTACTTGATCCTCCTTGATTGCCTCTCCCTCTATTATAACCACCTCTTGAAGATTGGTCAATAGTTTGCTCCATGGGTTTGCTTTCACTTTGGCTCTTTTGATCACTACCTTTGCCTTGGTAGCCTCCTCTTTGATTTTTCTGATTTTTGCCTTTGCCTCTATCTTTGAAGTTAGAATCTCCTTTCCTCTTGTTCTTTTCTTCTACCTTCAAAGCTAGCTGATGACATCTTTGGATAGTGGTAGGGGCCCATAAGCTAAGCTCCTCTTGAATGTTCCACTTCAAGCCACCAAGATACCTTGCCACCTTGAGTGACTCCTCTTCTTGCTTCTCGGATCTCAAACACAACCTCTAAAATTCTTCAGTGTAGGAGGTCACATCAAGATCTTTTTGCTTCAGTCCTTGCCTCTTTTTATGGAGTTGGATCTCAAATTCTTCAGGTAGGAAGTTCTCCTTGATTTTGTTTGCCATGGCACTCCAATTTGCAATTGGATTCTTGCCCATGCTGACTCTTTCATCTTGTACATACTTCCACCATGTTAAGGCTGAGCCTCTAAGCCTTGACTTAGCAACCTTAACCTTCTGTGCCTCTGAGATACCCTCACACTCAAAGTGGTTCTCCATACCCTCTAACCAATCCATAACTGCATCAATATCCATCTTACCACTGAAAAGTGGCACTCCTTCCAAAGCTTTACCTCCTAAGGCTTTGATTGCCTTCAAGAAGGGCTCTTCTTGCAAGATAGGATCAGGTTCAGGTACAATATCTTCCTCTACTACCTTTTTACCATTCCCATCTTCTTCTTCATCTCTTTTCTTGGCTGCCTCTACAACTGCATCTAGTTTTTGCTTCACCTCTTCTAGTGCTTCTTCAAGAAGCTGATTTCTTTGCCTTTGCTCATCAACTTCTTTAGCTAACTCCACATTTGTCACCATCATGGATTCTCCTACTGATTCTTCAGCGGCTTCCAACATTAACTACCTTTCCCAAATCTTTAACTCGCTCTGATACCACTCTGATGTAACACCCCAACCTTGCTTCCAAACCCCAAGCTCTCTCTCAGGGCTACCTTAGGTCATTCACTAGACCCACTAGGGCTTCTTCACACCCTATAATTACTAGGACCTTGCTCAAGAGATCCTAATCCTTCAGTTGGGGGTACACCAACAAAGTAACATCAAATTTCTTACTAGCCGGCTCCAGTCCGCTATTAACCCTCAAGTCCATCTATAGCTCCAAGGGTACCAGTTCTTCATCTAGGTTTTTTTTTAGACTCCTTCTAACATCCATGACCCTAAACATTGCTGATTTCATAGGCGCATTCAATCTACTAGGGAAGATACACCAAATTGCTCCAAAAAGGCTACTAGGAATTAGCCCTCCTAAATAGCTGGAAACAAGATTTCTTGAAAAAATTCTTAACAACCCTACAAAAAAATTACATTTTTGGATACCCTTTTTAGAGTACTTCAAGATTCTTTAATTTTCTAGCGTCCAAACTTTCCGTACAATGAAAGTACAATTTTAGGCCAAAAATGAGGATTTCAAGTGCTTTATCGCTGTTGTGATGGAAAACCACCTTAGACACCTTTCCAAGACCTCTCCTTTGGACTGGAGCAAGGTTAGACCTTCTCATTACTCGTTGTGCAGCCGGATTAAGGTATTTGTACACTCAATCCTCTCCATAACTCATTTTCCAATTGTGATTCCTAGCCAAGTTGCATTTGGCTTGCCTAGGGCATCACCTTAAAAATTCTTTCTGATGCTTTCAAGGGCCCTCCTTCTTGATACATAATTTACATGGATCCTAGTTCCAAATCCCAAAATACCAAAGGTTTCCAATGGTGGGAAGTGGCCCTAAGATCCCATTTTCTAAGTGCAGCCCTGTTCAGATCAGCAACTTGCCAAGAACAAAAAGATTTTTCTACACTAATGCAAACGAATTAAAATGATCAAACCAACACTACAAAAAGATTAAAACAATATTTCAGAACTTTTCCAACACAAAAATCAGGCCATTAAATCCTCCTCTATTAAAAATGCCTTCAAATGCATAAAACCGGCAACAAAATACTTGCTCAATTCGTACAAAAATGCAAAACCAACTTGTCCAACCCCCTAAAAATGGCTGTCCTCACATTTTTAAAGGCTCCTCCATCAGTTCCATAACTGTTCTAAATATTTAGGATGTTCTAAACACACAAATGCCAAAAAGTTGCTTTTTGCAAGAAAATGTTGTCATGACAACATGACAACATTTCAGCAACTTTTGTTCTACATGGAGTTAGACCTCCAAATTTGGCACAAAAACAAAGTAGACATATAATATGCATGAAATGAATTCAAATAAACAATTCAAAGAGATTGGAACCTTTCTAGACCATTTTAGCCTTTTCCGGACCTAAGTCACCTAGTTGACAATAGTCGGCAACTTCTAGCAACTTGGTCACTTTGGGTCTTGCCAAGTCTCCTAAACACACCTAAGGACCACATAGGACCTATTATTAGAATAGTGATGTGGCTAGCATCACTACAAGACAAAAATAAAGAAATACCTAGGTTTCACACTTAGCCTACCTAGGTGCTCCTGCACCATAAACTTTGGCTATGTGACATACTCTTGTGAGATTGCTTAGGGTTTTGTCTTATTTTTTATGATTCAAACCATAATAGACTTATTCTACTTATATATCTTTGTATACAATTCTTTTAATTTGATATAAATTTTAAATTAAAGTATATATTTCAGTTCTTCAAGATGTAAAGTTAGTGTCCTCATTCTTATAAAATATCCCAAGCATACAAAAGAACAAAAATAGACAAGATAGACAAAGATAGACCAGCAACCTATGATTCCAATCATTGTTCAAACAATTATATTTGCTACTGCAATTATGACAAAGCTCAAGAAAGCTTGTACCTTAGCCTTCTAATGATTATTATGTATTGGGAGTCATTGAAGAATGATTATGATTAGCGGTGGCATGTGTGGTATTAGTTTTTCACCTTAGTACTTGTGATTACATGTTAGTTTATTTTAAGGAGGGTTTCCTACCAACCTATTGTGTATGTTTCAGCTGCAATTTGGAACTTTAGTTAAACAACATGACTATTGTGAGGAAGTAGTCAAATGCCATGATGAAAGAATTGGAGAAGTTTAAAAAAAGTTAGAAAAGGATGGGTGAATTTATTTCACACTAGGCAACAATAGATTAGCATGGTATATGGTATTCATTATTGATGATTTAATTAATGTCATTTTTCCCATCATTTTCTACAAGGTTTCTTAGATGTTTATGTATGCATTTTTTTGTAAGGTTTCAAACTTTAGTGCTAAACCTAATATATAGATCTATGTTGTGTCAAGATTCATGCCAAATTTTGTTGCCACTCTTGGATCATTTATAGCTATACATGCAAGATAGAGAAGAGGGGGCCAAGATTTAGAAGAGGCATGAAATATTTGGAGAAAGAGGTAGTCATGAAGATGTTTACTTCCATTGCAACATTTGATAGAAGAAAACACCTCTCGAGCTTGCTCTTTGGGAGTATTTGGTTGCATTCAAATCTTTAGATGTAGGAAAAATTGGTTGCTCCTAGTATTTTTTTGCATTCTTGATGAGAATATTGTTTTTTGTGATAACAACTCCAAGATACACTACAAATTTTGGGTTGCCAATTACAATATTACATATAGTCATTTTATTAGCCCAGTGGTAGGTGGAAATTTCAAGTAATCAACTAGTCTTAGGAATGCAGGCTTTGTTGACATCAAAATGGGAGGTCAATTGTTAGGCTACAAAATTCTATAAATATTATTATGGATATTATGGTAGGGGATCAGGTTGTAAAAGGTTGCACAATAATGAGATCAAATGACATGGTAGGGTTTTCCAATTTTGTGCCTGAAGGGCCAAAGATTAGATTATCTCTCTATTTAGATTGTGCTTATTTAATCAATGAAATTATGTTCCCTCCCAATTATAGAGGAACCTGCTAGTATTGCAAATTTACTTATTATTTTCTTTGTTGTAATATTGTGTATGCTCTTCTATAACAATAAGGTGTTTGGGACTGTGGCATTTGCAATCTACATTTGAAGTTTTATAAATCCTTCATAATGAATCTCCTCTTAATTGAAGTGATTTCTAGAATCTTCTTGTGTGGTGTATTTGGAGTGATGATTTATGACTATTCATCATTGCTTCCCTTCCCTATACACGCCACTTCAAATTTTCATTGCTCTTGTCATAGTAAACTCTTACTATCCTTAATGTTAGACCTTTTAATCTTTACAATCATATATCTCCATATCATAAACACAATAGATATCAAATTTTATCATTGTCTTCTTCCAATGATATCCTTAATAAATCCTTAATTTCCAAAGGAATTTTCTATATGAATATCACTTGATAGTTTTTCTCTGATTAACAAATAAGACAAACAAAATTTTGTCTTTTATTGAGATTTTTAAATTTTTGAATGCACCTTGATATATATGATGCCAATAAAACCACATAGCTTGCTTCAGACACCATAAAAAAGGAATACTACTACTTATGCCACTCTAGAAATAACAAAGCATTAATAGCATAAATTCCAAGTAGTGTATCGCTATTCATTTTAGTGATTCTCCTTCATTCTATTGAATTTGGTTTTTTTATTGGTATGGGAAGTATCATGTGCACAAATATTAATCACCATCTAATTTATATGATGCTACGAGATGATAGAAAATGGTTTCTATTAGCAAAGCTCCATCTTATGCCATTGATAAAATAAACTTTATTTTAGAATTTGTAGATATTTGCATAATCAAATTTTGTAGAGGAAATAAGGATTATTAAATATATTGAGAACAAGAAATAATCAAAAGATTCATATCATTCATCAATGGAAAGCTAGAGATTTAAAACAAATTTGAAATTTGAAATTGTGGAGTTTCAAAGTTAGAGATTAAAAAAATAATCTTGAACAAGAAATGTGGAGTTTGAAACATGCATCAATAGTGGGTCAAATGGATCAAGCCTTTCTTATACGTGATTATCTTGCATACATCCTAGATAATTCTAGGGCACTAACCTAAAAATGGCTCCCATGCTACTGCAAAATGCCGCCAAAAACACACAACACTAAATAACAAAATAACACTTCTCTTTTTTTTATGGACCCAATTTGGTCAAAATTTTGACCAAATTGGGAATTTTTTCTTTTAAAAGTATTCAAGAAGGCCATTTAGGGCTTGGTCAAAAATATTGGTCAAATTTTTTGTGAAAATGTACTAATGTAGGTTGGTATAGAGAGTGCACTAACACACTACCTCTGAGTTTCCAAGTAGGGTTTGGATCTACTTTCTTTGTGTTTTGATTTCTCCTACCTACTTGGGGTAAGTCAGTATATAAGGGCACTTCTAGATTGGCTCTTGTGAAGGCTAGTGTATTTTTCTTATCTATAATTTGTTTAGAATCACTTGAAAATAAGCACTAGCATCAAAACCTTGATGGGGTGACCACCCTAATCTAGGGGAAATGTAATATGAAATAGCTTTAAGAATTGAGAAAAACATCATGGGAATAGATAAAATAGATCTAACACAAAAAGGGCCAATCAAAAAGACTTTTAGGACTGCAACTCTTGCTTGGTAGATAAGGCACTTTACAAGGATAGTATACATCAATGTGCTCTTGTAGTGTTAGGAAATTTGTATATTCTTATGGTTTATCACTATAAAATTCTAATAAAACATAGGAAAGATGTAATAGAAATATGAAGATAGGTGTATATCAATAATGCTAGAGACTATAGTATTCTTTACACAACAACATGTGTTGAACAAATTCCAGCAAAGTCACCATGTTCTTGGTGTTTCAAAACTACCAAGCAACAAAATACCTAACACCAAGGTTTAGAAGACAAATACAAGCCTATGGATTAGCTACTTCCTATGATCAGAATGCATTTCTTTAGATCCAAACCCAACATGAACAAAATCTCAGGGATTCTCTACTCTTCAAGCTCTGTCGGGCTTAGGCAGGTGCACCTTAGGGATAAAATGGCTATAATACTTGATATTCTCTTAATAATTCACTCATTCACTGATATTCTTTCATCATACTTATCCCCTATAGTAGATATTGGTCACAATTCTTCTTGGTTTTATAGGTAATTCTTGGTTACAATAGCTAACTATAAGATGCAAACATTTATTGCAAACAAGTGTTGACCAACAATTAAATTATTCATACAACAAAGTAAAATTTGATTTTATTTTGAGGTTGTGCTTCATGCAACCCCATGATTTATTTAACATGTAACTAAATAAATGAACAATACCCTATCCATTGGCATTCAGAGTCTACCCAGCAAATTTTGACCTAATAAATTGTCTTATAATTAATTATATTAGCAATTAACTCTAAACCCCATTCTTATGAATATCCTTGCTATATGACTGGAAATCCTACCAATTCATTGTAGCATTTACTTAATTCCTTGAGTTAAAAGTAACAACAAATTGGTATACAACCTATCCTAGTTGCATTAAATTGCATAAGCCTTGCTCATATGATGCCAATATAACTAATACATAACAACGGAGACAAAATTTAGAGAAAAAAGATCTAGCAGAACACTATCTTTGTATTAATTCTTTGTGAAAATCATACAATATTGATTTAAACTTAGAAATATTCCAAAAAAATGACAACTACTCATTCAATGTTCACTTGTACTCTCAAATATGTAGTTGAATACATAACAAAATTGACACAAAGACTAATTGGACCGAATGCAACTAACAAACACTAAAAAATTACATAGACTTCAAACCTTCCTCTAGCCTTGGATTCTCATTTACATAATATGAGATGCAACAAGCTATGGGCTTAGAGCGAAAAGGACAACTATCCTTAGCACAAAAAGACTTACAGCAGTGGACAAAGATGCCATTGTGAAAAAAAGAGAAAATAAAGTATTTTCTTGCACTTTTCATTAGAATTTCTTTGTCACTGATCTTTTGGTGGTGGGACCATTTTTGTTGTTTCAATATTTTTTGTTTCTTTTACAAGATATCTCCTCCTAATTTATCTATATCAATAAAATCCTTTTTAAAAGAATCAAAGAAAATTTGTACCTGCATAATTTCCTAAGTTATCTTGGCAAACCATATGTGATCCTCTCCATTTATGACCTTATTGAGTATAATTCTTATCAACTCTTCTAGCTTCTTAGACCATTCTTCTTTACCCTTTATCTTATTTCTAGTTTTAAGTGCATGAGGGAAAAGCCCAAAATTTTTACCAAGATATTTTGAAAGACAGTTGCTAATTCTCCTTTGCAGCATACTCCTCTTATTATCAAAATAAAAAAGGCTTTTAGTCAAATCAAAAGTTTTCTTTATTATCTCACAAGAAAGACTAATAACTAAACAATAGGATAGTGACTTTCCATGTTGATCCATTTATTCACAATTGGCCTTAAGGCTACCTCATTATATATCAACTCATTCTGCACATCTATTAATTTTGACAATGGAAATAAAATGCAAGCCATCCTACCCTATCCTTTAGATACATAATTGTATCTCTTATCTTGTTTTCATATTAAAGACCCAATTCCATATGCATTGACCATAATTTAGTCTTTTCTTCTTCAATTTCCTCAGTTGTATACAATTGAGGTTCTTGTGCAATATTTGGAATTTCTAAAAGAGGATTTGTGTTGAAAGGTGCAACTAGAGGACAAGAAGGATAAGTAATTCTTGGCTGACTAGATTATACACCTTCTTGTCTTTTCCCTAGTTGTTTCTCCATTTGAGAAATCACACATTCCATCTAGTGTATTCTCCTTCCTCTCTATTCATATGCCTCTAAAACCCTTTCAAATTTATTATTCAATTCCAAGAATTTGTTCTTCTACTTGGTAGCAACTACTACTTCAAAATGTGTCATTTGTTTGGTCATCTTGGCAGCTCTATCACTATCTACCTCATCTACCTTGTAGACTGTAGACTACCTCTATGCTTAGAATCTGAAACCTCTTCAATTATAGCTTTATCTCTTTTTTGAATTTACCATATCACCAAGGCTTGATGGCCATCACTATATTTTAACCCCTTATGGGCTTGTTAGACTTCTTCCTTAGTCTTAAATTGGGTTTCTTTTCTCTTCCTTTCCATGTCAAAAATTATTGCATTGGAAATGTTACATATTGGCAATATCATAACCCCTGCATCTTTTAGTAGGTGTCTACCCCCTTCAGGAGTTATCTATGAAAATTCTTCTATAAGGTTAGCTTTGACCTACTCCTCAATTTTAGAGTCTTGCCTATTAGGTTGGTCTATTTTAATCCTTTTGCATTTAGCCTCAAAATAACTAATTTTCTTCTCCATAAAAAATGAGTAAATGCTCTTGACTTTACAAAGCTTTCAACATCTAAAAATTTCTTAGATGCTTTTTCTACCACAGAATCAATTTCCTTACCTTGATAGTCTCCTATAGTGAGGGCTAATGTTGGCATACGAGGCTCTTTAGACACTCCTTCTATATCTATTGTGGTTATAACAATATACTTCTCTCCTCCCATCTATTTTAATTGCTCCATTAAGGAGTCTTCATCATCTATATGGGTTGGGGTTTGTGAGGGATAATATTCTTCAACCCTAGAAGAAGAATCTTGTTCTAATTTTTCCTTTTTGGCAGTAGGTGCAGTAAGTGGGCTTGCAAACAATTGTCTCTTATAAAGAGGTACAAGTTGTACACTCTTTTCCACCACATATCTAGGTCTTTTTTGTAATGTATATTGGCTTGGTGATATGATTACTCTATTAACCAACCTAATCTCTACCTCACCTACCTTGTCTGGATAAGTTTGGGTTAGGATTTCTTTCTTTACATTCAAGGTTTGCATAAAACCAACAAAATTGTTCATAATAAAATCCATTATGGTGCCCCAATATTTCTTATCAGCAAGGGGATTATATTTTTTCTCAAAAAAATTTACAAATTCAAGCACCTTACTCTATACTTTCCTCTTTTCTTTCATAGCCTCTTGTCCCTGCAATGAAAATTGATTTCTAATTACATCTTCTGCAAAGTAGGCAATATGTTTATGGGATTTGGCTCTTGTTCTCTCTTTGAACAAATCATAAAAACCCTCATGATCTATGAGCTAAGAATGGGACTGAACGATCTAATACTTATCCTAATTTTTTTCTAAATGTCTCCACCCTTTTTTAACAATAAAAAAATTGTGCACAATAGTAATTTGGGGGAAAAAGGTACCTTTTGGTCTACCAATCAGCTCATTTTCTTCTAACAATCCTATTTTCATAAGAGCTTTCCAATCCCCACCTTTAAAGGCACTTGATATCATAGTACATGTGGTTTTCCAAGGAAACCATATACCCTAAACATAATAGAGACTATATATGGGATATCTCCCCAATTATGGCTCACCTTTAGTCCTTGTTTCTTCTATCCTTGTTTCTCTTTGCTCTTCCTTAAGTTCATTCTCTTTTCCCTAATTTTTTTCAACTTATTGAATCTTTGAAAAATCAAATTCTTCATCTCCCTCACCATTTGCAATTCAGTGCTCTAGGATTTTAAGAAGTGCCTCTAACTTCTTTGTATGCTCCTTTTCTTCTTTTTCCAATCTTTCTATCTTTTCTTGTCTTTTCTTTCTTTCTTCCTTCTTCTTCTTTTGTGAATCCATAACCTAAAAATTACCATGCATCAATTTCATAAATAAATCCATTTTCAAGAAAGTCTCTTTTACCTTCTTCCTCTTGTCTTTGATACATTTCCTTAGGCATTTCTCCTCTTTTCTCTCTTGGCCTAGTCTCTTAGTATCTACGTTCTCTCTCTTCAACCTATAAAAGGCAAACAAACAACCACAAAATACCTTTTTTCCTAGACCTTTTGGGCTCTAATACCACTTGACACAGAGAGCACAAAAAAAGTGTGCTATATGGGCCTCCCACAAAAAAATTTAACTTATAAGTATGGATTCACATTTATAATCTTTTCTAACCATTAAAGTGAATACAAGTTTTTTCCATCTTTTAAGAACAATTTCTCAACTAGGGCAGAATTTAAAACCTTTAATCAATCATTACTAACTTCCATAAATGAAAGAATGAAACCAATCATTTTTGTGAGACTCAATAACAGTGATTTACCAACATTATCTCCAAGTTATAACAAAATCTAATAAAGGAAATAAAAGTTATTGCACTTTCCTCAAAACTATTCATATTATGACAGAATCTGATCAGTCTTCACTAAAATGGTCATAACTTCTTTCGAACATAATGAAAATCATCCAAACCAAAAATAAATAAATCTAACTCATATAAATTTATAAGAATATAATTTTCTAGTATATATAATTCAAAAAATGAGTTTCTTCAACCAAAACATCAGAGAAATTGTAGGAAAAAATAACTAGAAAACTGAATATACAACATCAAAAATAAGTTTTCTTTCATTCCAAATCCTTCCTCCAAATTCTCCAACTTACCATTTCATATTTTTGAGAAAAAATATATATAATTTGGAATCACATTAAATTATCCAACCAACCTACAACTACCCATTAACAGCTATAAACCAACTTTTAAAATGTTGTCACCAAGTTGTAAAAGTTGTCATTACAATTTTGGCAACTTTTGAACAACTTTTACAATTATCAACCAAATAAATTCAAACTTTCTATAAATGCTTGAAATATAATTAAAATGACTTTAAGACTTAGATAATATCATTTTCACTCTATTTTTATAAATTTTATCAGTTTTACCACGCTTGAATAGATGCCCCTGCACCATACTCCCCAACTTTGAAATTTTTCCAAGTCCTCTTGGAAATGGGGTTTGAAAAGATCTCTTCATCTTCACTTTTGGTCTTTCAATCATTTTTCTTGAAAATATCAACTTGTTAAGAACAAATTTATGTCCTCTCCAATCTAATTTCTTCAACACCTACATTGAAATGAGTATAACAAAAAAATTATGGGCAAAAATTAATTGATTATTATCAAAATCAATCCCAAAATTTGCATCTTTCTTCTCAAAGCTTCTTGACAACTCTTCCATTTTACCATCATTCTCATCATAGATCTGACCACTCTCTACCATTTGTTCATTATTATCCTTTATATCTAAAATACTACAATATAATCATTTTTAGCAATGTCCATCTTCATGGAGTCTTCAGTTGGTTCAACTTCCATTTTAGATTCAATCAACTCTTCCTCTCTTTTTTCTTCTATCCTTGTTTCTCTTTGCTCTTCCTTACGTTCATTCTCTTTTCCCTCATCTTTTTCAACTTCTTGAACCCCTAAAAAATTAAATTCTTCATCTCCCTCACCATTTTCAATTTAGTGCTCTAGGATTTTAAGAAGTTCCTCTATCTTCTTTGTATGCTCCTTTTCTTCTTTTTCCAATCTTTCTATCTTGTCTTGTCTTTTCTTTCTTTCTTCCTTCTTCTTCTTTTGTGAATCCATACCCTAAAAAATTACCGTCCATCAATTTCATAAAATAAATCCATTTTCAAGAAAGTCTCTTTTACCTTCTTCCTCTTGTCTTTGATTTCTTTCCTTAGGCCTTTCTCCTCTTTTCTCTCTTGGCCTAGTCTCTTGGTATCTAGGTTCTCTCTCTTCAACCTGTAAAAGGCAAACAAACAACCACAAAAAAAACATTTGCCCAGACCTTTTGGGCTCTAATACCACTTGATGCAAAGAGTACAAAAAAAGTGTGCTATATGGGACTTCCACAAAAATTTTAACTTATAGGTATGGATTCACATTTTTCAATCTTTTCCAACCATTAAAATGAATACAAGAATGTTCCATCTTTTAAGAAAAAATTCTCAACTAGGACAGAATTTAAAACCTTTAATTAATCATTACTAACTTCCATAAATGAAAGAATGAAACCAATAATTTTTGTCAAACTCAATAAAAGTGAGTTACCAGCATTATCTCCAAGTTATAACTAAATTTAAGAAAGAAAATAAAAGTTATTGCACTTTCCTCAAAACTATTCATATTATCATAGAATCTGACTAGTCTTCACTAAAACAACCATAACTTCTTTCAAACATAATTAAAATCATCCAAACCCAAATAAAATCAAAGCTAACTCATATAAATTTCTAAAAATATAAGTTTATGCTCTATACCATTCAAAATGAGTTTTCTTTAACTAAAATATCAGAGAAATTGCAGGAAAAAATAACCAGAAAACTGAATATACAACATCAAAATAAGTTTTCTTTCATTCCAAATCCTTCCTCCAACTTCTCCAACTTACTATTTCATGTTTTTGAGAAGAAAAAAAAATTTGGAATCACATTAAATTCTCCAACCAACCTACAACTACCCATTAACAGCTTTAAACCAACTTTTAAAAAGTTGTCACCAAGTTGTAAAAGTTGTCATTACAATTTTGGCAACTTTTGAACAACTTTTACAACTATTATCCAAATAACTTTGAACTTTCTCTAAACACTTGAAAAATAATTAAAATGAATTTAAGACTTAGATAATATCATTCCCACTTTATTTATATACATTTTAGTGGTTTTACCATGCTCGAATACATGCCCCTGCACCAATTAGAGAAGGAATAGACATGTCAAAAACTATAGCCTTTCACTCAAAACTTGGAGTGCATGTTCAAAAATTGATATATGAAATAGTTCCTTTTGCCTATTTCCTTTGTTTGAAGGTTGGTCATAAGGAAAATCAGTGCCCAAGGGTGGTGAAGTAGAAAAGTCAGAAAAGTCAGGATCTTGTTAACTTGGCCAAAGAAAAAAAGGAATCCAAGCCCACTGGAACCTCTGTCAAGGGTAAGAAGAAACTGATCTGGAGATGCAAACCTGCTAAGTAGCCTAAGAACCAAGATGGCAAGGATGCTAAGAATAACACCACTAGGCATGATGGAGTCCAAGGTGATAAAAGTGCTAATAGTCCACACCACTCTGACTCTGTTATACAAGACAGTGTCCACAGTAGTGTTCCAAAGTGGTCTACGACGGATGACCCAACTGTTGTGGCCAAAGCTATGGTAGAAGATAATGTGATGTTTGAGATGGAGTAGAATTTAGGAAGGTAGGAGACCCCTTGAAAAGATATTTCAAGGGTCTCTGACTCAGACCCCCCAAATATTAGTGTGGATGATTCCTCGAGGGTGGTGGATCATAATCAATGTGATGGGTCTTATCAAGTGAGAAGTCTTGCTCCCCTGACATACTTTTCAGGATCTAAAGGTTTGGGGACAAAGATCATAGAGCTTATTAACAACTCTTCTCCAGATTAGATCTCACAATGGGAAGATTGGATTGACAACTACTCTCAAGATAGTATTAATGGCTGAATTTTGGGTAAAAAAAAAGAAGAAGAACCATGACCACCCTCCTCTATCACCAGTGACAATTAGAAGTAGGGTTAAGGTTGATGTCGAGGGTGAAATCAAGACTCTAGGAAGGAAAAATATGAACCAGTTATTGCAGGAAGAGACCAAAAAGAACTTGGTAGATGGGAGCCAGAGAACCATCAAGGAATACTCTAGAAGCAAGAAATGAAGATCATTTCTTGGAATATAAGGGACCTAAATGGGGCTCACAAATAGGATTTAGTTAGGAATATGATTAGAGACCAAAGAACACATTTTTTATTGATTCAAGGAACCAAAATGAGAAAAGATGTGGTAGGCAAGCTCTATTTCAACAAAAACATGAGTAGCGAGCCCACAAACTTAGAGGGAGTTGCAAGAGGG
The DNA here is from genome assembly GCA_028749045.1 of Cupressus sempervirens. Taxonomy (NCBI): domain Eukaryota; kingdom Viridiplantae; phylum Streptophyta; class Pinopsida; order Cupressales; family Cupressaceae; genus Cupressus; species Cupressus sempervirens. The sequence continues at coordinate 467,374,492 of CM053786.1, forward strand.
TTGTTGATTCTCTATAATAACAAGGCTTATTATATATTTACTATCTATAATGTAGGTAATGCCCTCCTTTTCAAGCTGTCCCATATTCATAGTGATGAATCCTAATTTATTTTAAATCTTTATGCTCCCAATTCTAAAAGGGAGAGAAAGGTATTTTGGGCTAAGTTGACAGAGGCTATTAACACCAACAACATAAATAAAGGGATTATAATGGGGGATTTCAACTCCCCCCTCTCTGATGATGAAAAAAGTGGAGGGCTTACTCCAGATCAGGAGAGTAAGTTAGACCTTTCAAACTTCATTAACAACTTGGCCTTAACAGATGTTGATCTCCTGGGGGGCATATTCACTTGGTCTAATAGGAGAGTTGGGGGGGATTATATCCAAGTTTTTCTTGATAGAGCCCTTATTTACCCTTTTTAGTTGCAAAATCACTATTGCAGGCTTTCCCTTCTTCCTAGAATGGGATCAAACCACTCCTCCATATCTCTCTCTATTTTTCCTCTTACGTTCAATAGGTCCTTCCCTTTCCATTTTGAGAAAATGTGGATTTCCACCCAGCTTTGGAAACCAAGATTTCTTCATGGTGGAACATTGAGGTGGAAGGTACTACAATGTTCAGGGTGGCCCAAAAATTGAAGAATGTGAAAAGAAATATTAAAATCTAGAACAAATCAAACTTTGGCCACCTTTTCCAGGATAAGGATGAGAAGACTGATCAACTCCACATAATCTAGGAAGAGATTCAGTAAGATAAATATAATGATCAGAATTGGTTTGAGGAAAGGTCTATTCTCTCTAACCTTCATAACACCATCTCTAGGGAAGAACTCTTTTGGAAATAGAGATCAAGAGTTAATTGTCTTAGAGAAGGGGACCAGAACACTAGATTTTTCCACTTATCTATTTTAAAACATTGGGCCAATAATAGGATTTCTAGCATTAAGAAAGGACAGACTTTGCTATCTAAAGATAATGAGATAGAGGATGAAGTTGTGCAATTTTTCTCTTCTCTTCTCTCTAAGGATCACTCTCTCTTAGTGGCTGATCAAGAGGTTATTTTGTCTACTATTCCTTCTCTATTGCAAGCCCACCACAACTCTATGTTGAAAGCTATCCCAACCCTGGAGGATATTTTTCAAGCTCTCAATTCCCTTCTTGGTGATAAGGCCCCTGGCCTAAATGGTTTCTTAACTTTCTTTTTCTAGGTCTATTGGGAGGTGGTCAAAGGGGAAATTGTGAAGGCTATGTAAGAATTCTCCAGGGCCAAAAACCTTTTGAAAGAACTCAATGCCACTTTTCTAGTTCTCATTCCAAAAATCTTGATGGTAGATTTGATGGATAAGTTTAGGCCCATCAGTCTTTGTAATTAATTCTACAAAATCATATCCAAAGTCCTTATTTCTAGGCTTCTCATATTTCTTCACCTAATTATATCCCCACAACAAACTAGCTTTGTCCTAGGGAGACATATACTAGATTGTATTATCATGGTGCATGAGGTGATTCACTCTCTTAAAGCTGGTAAGAGGGAAGGTTTCCTGCTCAAGCTTGATATGTCTAAAGCTTATGATAGGGTGGATTGGAATTTCCTAATGGTGGTCATCCAAGATTTTGCCTTTGATTCCCAAGTTCGTAAACTCATCTTTTAGCTTGTCTCTTCCCCTTCTTTGTCTATTTTGGTTAAGGGTTCCCCATCAAAATTCTTTTTCCCTTCAAGAGGGCTAAGACAAGGTGATCCCCTATCCCCTATTCACTTCATCATTTTGGCTAATTATTTGGGTAGGCTTATTATAAGAAAAAGATAGGACTAGAGTCTGCAAGGTCTCAAGCCTTCATTTGGTCACCTTTCTTTCACCCACTAGCAATTTGTGGATGATACTCTTATGGGGGTAGAGGCCAGAGTGTTTAAGGGTTTGCTAAATACTTATACTAGGGGTTTTGGCTAGGCTATTAATTGGGATAAGAGCTTGGTCTACTTCATCAACACTCCACTAGAGAGATAGAGGAAAATTTCTTTTATCTTGGGAAGTGGTATTGGTACCCTTCCTACAAGTTATCTAGGTATGCCTTTGGGGTCCAAACCCCCAAAATATTTTATGAATAGAATCATTGACAGATTCAACAAGAAATTAGCTAATTGGAAAGGTGCTACTCTCAGCTAGGCTAGAAAGTGCACTTTGGCAAAATCAATATTCCAAAATATCCCCACTTATGCCTTAAGCCTCTTTGGGATTTTGACTAAGAAAACTGATAGAATGGAGAAGATTCAAAGGAATTTTCTCTGGATAGGGGTTGAAGAGCACAAAAGATATCATCTTGTTGCCTAGGACTATGTTTGCTATTGGTATTAGAAAAATTAGACATCCCAATAATGCCCTTTTAGCCAAACAAATCTGGTGTATCTTTCAAAGTTCTAGAGAATAGAGGGAAATTATGATTGAGAAGTACCTAAGAAGGCAGTCTCTCAGCTTCTTACTTCATGAACTGAGATTCCTTAAGGATCTTACATATGGAATGAGATCCTTTCTTTCACCCACCAACAATTTGTGGATGATACTATTCTGGGGGTAGAGACCACAGTCCAAGAAGCTATAGTGTTTAAGGGTTTGCTGAATACTTATACTAGGGGTTTTGGCCAGGCTATTAATTGGGATAAGAGCTTGGTCTAGTTCATCAACACTCCACTAGAGAGATAGAGAAAAATTTCTTGTATCTTGGGAAGTGGTATTGATACCCTTCCTGCAAGTTATCTAGGTATGCCTTTGGGGTCCAAACTCCCAAAATATTTTTAGAACAACATCATTGATAGATTCAACAATAAATTAGCTAGCTGGAAAGGTGCTACTCTTAGCTAGGCTAGAAAATGCACTTTGGTGAAATCAATATTCCAAAATATCCCCACTTATGCCTTAAGCCTCTTTGGGATTTTGACTAAGCGAAATGACATAATGAAGAAGATTTAGAGGAACTTTCTTTGCATAGGGGTTCAAGAGAACAAAAGATATCATCTTGTCACCTAGGACCATGTTTTCCTTCCCAAATGTTATGGGGGCATCGGTATTAGAAAAATTAGACATCTCAATAATGCCCTTTTAGCCAAACAAATCTTGTGCATCTTTCAAAGTTCCAAAGAATGGAGGGAAATTATTATTGAGAAGTACCTAAGAAAGTAGTCTCTCAGCTTCTTGCTTCATGAGACTAAGATTCCTCAAGGATCTTACATATGGAATGAGATCCTAAAGGCAAAAGCCCTAGCTAAGTCCAAGGCTAAATGGAAAATTGGTAAATGTGAGAATATATTATTTCGGCAGGATGATTGGATGAGCCAGGGACCTCTTATTGATCACCCCAATTATGGTAGATGGGTAGAGCCATGCATAAGAAGATATGGCCTGAATGTCAATGATTAAAAAATAAGTAATGGATGGTAGAACCTATCTATGATTTTTGAGGACCTTAATTCTTTGATGATTAGCATGAATGTTATTTTCATAAATAACAAGGGGGATGAAGTCATATGGGGATGTAACTCAAATGGGAAATACTTTGTCACCTCTGGGTACTTTTCATTGTGGAATAGAATGGAGAAACCCATTTGGTTTAAGGAATGGATTCCTAGCCTTACCCCAAAAATCAACATCTTCTTCTGGCTTTTGCTTCAAGACAAAATCCTTACTCTAGATAATTTAGCTAAGAGAGGCTAGATTATATCCAACAGATGTAGTTTATGCAAGCACAATTTGGAGACAGTCAATCACTTTTTTATTCACTGCTCCTATTCCTCCAAAGTTTGAAACCTCCTAACCAAGGACTTTAGGGTCAGTTGTTGCCCCCCCAGTCAACATTCAAGAACTCTTCAACCAATGGAGGAGTTCACATAGAGGTTTGATCACCCAATTAATTTGAACCCAGTCCCTCCCACATTTCTGCTAGGGTATTTGGAAAGAGCAAAATAATCAAATTTTTAGAGACAGGGAATCCCCTGAGTTTATTATTACTAAGAAAATTGAAGGATTAATGAAGGAGAACTTCGCAACCGTAGATGGAGGAAATATTGAAGAAGGTGGGAACAATAGACAAAGGAAAATGGATAGGGACAAGAAAAGATAGGAGGCCATGTGGTTTTTTCCCCTTGAAAATTGGTAGAAAACTAATTTTGATGGGGCTGTAAAAGGGAACCCTAGCCCCGCTGGTAGTGGAGGCATCATCAGAAATAACTATGGTGGAGGTGTTGCAACTTTTTCCTACCCACTTGGACATCAGACAAACCATTTCACTGAAGCTAGTGCTACGAGTCACACTATTAAATTGGCCTTGGCTTTTGGGATTGAGAACCTATGGCTGGAGGGGGATTCATTAAATATCATAAATTATCTCAACAAAAACTCTATGCCTTCTTGAACCATTGTGAATGTGATCAAGGAGTTAAAGTCTGACCTGGGTAAGCTCAACAAGACCTATATCAGCCACATGTATAGGAAGGCCAACTCAATTACTGATTAGTTTGCAAATGAAGTGGTCGCCAATAATTCAAAGATGATGTGGCATGTCAGCGAAAACTTTCTGGCAGCAATAAATAATTTAATATTGCAAGATTGCATCCAGGGAAGTACTAGAAAAATCCAAAATTAATGATGGGAAGATTTGCAAGATTGCACTTTAGAGTGGGAGTTAATAAAAATCACGTGAAACTCTTTTCAAAATATGATAGCATGTATGTATGACACACTTTAAGGGTTGTCTTGAATATGACCATTAAAATTGGTAATTTCAAAAATGTTTTCAAGTTCTGTAGTTTGAAGGAGGTTGAGGCCTATAAGCATCTGTGAGTAGGTGGGGGCTTATTGTATCTGAGGAAACCATGGTAGGGGAGAGAAGTAGGAGAGAGTTGTCAGGGAAGGTAGAGAATTGGAAGAAGAAATTAAAGGTTTGGCATAATTTGGAAAAGGGTAGAATCATAGGGTCACCCACCATGTCAATGTGGACTTAATAGCTTGGGTTGCAAAAATCCCTCTGGAAGGGAGTAACTTCTTTAGAGATAAGAAAATTTTGACAAGCACTATCAAAATTTTTGTGAAGGACAAAAAGGAGCTAAATAAGCTCATCAAGGTGGAGACATATTACAAGATGGAGTCAATTAAAAAGCTATGGAGGTATGTCCTTAGGATTATCATTGAATATATTTCCCTGGACCCTATATTTGATAGGATCAGAATGCATCATTTTGTCTTGCTTAATGATGAGGATACTGACTTGGAGGAAGAGAAGAAGGGGGAGGATGATGAGAAGGAGGAGGATAAGGGGAGGGAAATTGAAAAGGAGGAGGAAGATTCAGTTGATGTGTCAGGGAATCCCAAGAAAAGGAAAGCAAATGAGGCTTTTGAAACCAATGACTAGATTCCTGAGATTCTAGGCCTTGGCCCCACTACCTCTCCATCTATAGATATTTAGGGAAAGGAGAGTGGGGAGGGGATAATGAAAAATAGGAGGAGGTCTTGGACAAATTTTAATTCAAATACAGCTAAATTGGGGATTGTCAGGGAGCCGTTGAATATCAAAGTGATGGAAGACATTGATGGCAAAGCCCACTATGATGAACTAATTGACCTTGCTCTGGTCATGATCTCTAATAATGCAAGGGAAACTGGACCTAACTTTTTGAACAATACTAAGAACAACATGATAGACAACTTTTGGTCTATCAAATGGTTATTCCATGAAATTGAAGAACTAAAGGGGAAAAGAAGCTAGGAAGGAAGTCAAAAAATTAGCAGCAACTTGGGGCACAATGAAGAGGAGAGAAGCCAAGATGGAAGCCAATGGCACTTCAATATCCAATAACACAAGGTAGACCAAGAGGATAGAATCACCAAGGTTGAACAAAGAGTCCAAAGGATGGAGTTCTCTCATTAGAACCTAGCTAATCAGGTGATTGCCACTTTGAATGCCTTGAATGAGAACATTAATAGTTTGGGTGAATCACTAATTAGTTGTAGATTTGGTAGGAAAATGATGGAAAAGGCCAGCTTGGAAATTGGGCAGGCTGAGGATGATTCAAAAGAAACCAGGGACCAAGTGGAGGCTCAGAACTAGGACTAGGAGGAGGTGGATGATAGGAAGACCAATGAAGCTGTAGAGACATTATAGGTTCTTGATAGAGAGAATTGATAGTTAGTGTGACTATTTTGTCTTGTAGTCTCCTTGTGTTGTTGGTTTTTTATTTTTTTAGTGTAGCTAGTTTTTGTTTCCTGGCCATGGGGCTATTGTTTAGGGTTGACTTTTGTTAAGTAGATTCTCTGTAGCTGGACTTTTCTAAATTTTTTTATCATTAATATGTTGTAAAAACTTTTGGGTTTTAGGATCCTATAAAACCTATTTTACTTAATCAAAAACATAATATTTGACTATCCTTGACATAGGGTCATATTTCATCACCATCATTGTGAGTAAATCATCATCAAAGAAAACTCTTGGGATAACTAACCTACCAATGTCAAATTCTCATACATAGTTTAGTGGAGAATTGATTTTTCTTTCTGCAAACCACTTACAAAATAGCTCTAAACCACCAACATATATCTCAACATCCCTCAACCAATTTTCTTTGTTGTAGAAATCCTAACTGACCAATAACCTAAGTTTTTTAGTATCAACTCTTTTCCTTTGGAGAATTCATTGGTAGATTATGACATTTGTTCTAAAAAATCATCATGTACAACCCTTTGTGGGTAATCTAATTTTCCTAAGAAATCCCTTCATGGGAAAATCCTTTTTATATTATCTTAATATGATTGTAATTTCTCAATTAACTAGAATTTTTAGTACTTACCTAATATTCTTGTTTGCTTCACTAAAAAATCCATTTGCAACAATTTGTGATTCTTAGAAAATGCACTTTGAGCTATGAATATTTCAACTCTCTATGAATTCTACAACATGGTATTCAATAATGAGAATAATTGAAAATTTTATGGCAATTACCTCACACGAAGTTGTATTGATCAAAATTAATGCTCTAACAGTCACATTTTAGGCTGTGCCATAAAATTTGAAACTCAGTCATTGATCTAGATTAAATTAGGTGATCAAGCTTCAAAAATTGAAAGGTTGCATTATCTTTTTGGTAAACAAGACATGTGTCAAAACTTTCTTCCATACTTCCTTTAAAATTTGATCAATTTCATAGTGCGAGGAAATGCCGATCATCAATATTCTCAAGATTGACGATCGTAAAAGAGTCATTATTAATGTATTCACCCCAAGATTTTGGGCCCACTGAGCCAACTCAACATCCACCTCTACATACACATAATACTCCTTAGAAAATTAGGATAATAGATTTGGTATGTAATCCATCTCAACATTACCTAGAAACCTTCAAAATAGCTAACCCCACAAGTCCACATTTCAAAACCTTGCTTTCCCACTTTCTTTAGAGTTCGGTCAATTTCATAGTGTGGGGAAGCACCAATCATCGATCTTCTCAAGATCTAATGGCTATAAATTTTTCTTGATCTACAATGTTTCAAAAGACTGAATGAGACCCATAGGGATAGGTGTCACAACCGTGCTTCTAAGCATTTCTTAAAGGTCTGACACTTTCAAGATGTGGGGATGTACCTTTTGTTGATCTTTCTTTCAATCAATAGTTAGGAACTAAAACTCCATAGAGGTTAAGCCTTTTCAAAATAACACTGCCAATTAACTCAAATTACAACCCATGGTCAAAAGGAAATATGCACTAAGGTAAAAAGATTTCTGGGGAGAAAATAAAAAGATTTCCTCAAAAATTAAGAAATAAAGTTTTTTCAAGGCCATTTAGGGTGCACAAATGTTTCCCATGCACTTTCAAAAATTTGAACAAATGCAACCCTATTTCTAAAAATTTAGGGCATAAAAAAATTAGGATAACATAAAATTAGAGGTTTTATCTAGGGCAAACACAAATTTAAAACACATAACCCCTAATTTAAAAAAGTCGACAGGATTTTTCATTGTAAATTTCAAAAATTCTTTAAAGGTGAAAAACTAGGCCAAAAAGGAGAGCCCTAACCTATTTATCAAATGAAATTTGTATAGATGACAACTACCTAGTAAATTCATTTAAATTATTTTCTATAGATCCTCCCTCACCCATTTTCATATTACACAAACGCTTCATAAGAAATACCTTATTCGAAGTTGAGGGTTTCCTGTATAATGTAGCCAATGTCTCCATCAGCTCTACTATCATTTTTTCCTTTAACATTTTGAAAGTTATAGATTCTATAAGGAATAGTTGAGTATATCCTAGTGCCTTCCTATTCAAGATCTCCCAATCTTCACTTGTGTATTTCCTTGTTTCTTAGCTTTTTCTTCTAATGTCTTCAATAGATCCTTTTTATACAAGTAATCTTCCATCAACATTTTCCAAAATTGGAAATTTTGGCCATTTGAATTTTTCAATCTTGAATCTAGAATCCTCCATTGTTCCCACTCAAATATGAAAGTCATGTCAATCTACAACAATATACCTTGCTCTAATACTAATTGTTAGGGTTTAATAAATTTTAAATAATATATGAATAAATAGTTATATGCAAAAATAGAAGAAGAAAATGCAAATAATATAGATAACACATAGATTTAATGTGGTTTAGCAAAAATCTAGGCTACATGCATCTACATAGCCCTCAACCTTTCTATTATCAAACAAAAACATACACCAATAGTACAATGCATTATGCATCTCAACCACTTATAATAGCATTTTAGGGAAACCTCTAAAACCAACACCCACTACATGATTAGACACCACAATACAAACACAATTTTGACCACCTTTGACCTTTTTTGACTAGATTGACTTGTGTCCTAACCTTATCCTAGGGTTTTGGGCATGGATGCAAAGTTTCGGGCCATTCTAGGCCTATTTTTACTATTTTTGGCCCCCTAAAGCATCCTAGAGTGTAGTTGTGGCCCCCAACTATGCTTAGTGCACACTTGGGCATGCTAAGTGTGCTTGGTGTACACTTAGTTATGCCAAGTGCACTTAGTGTGCACTTTGGTGCATTTTGAGCATACTTGCTGCTGTTGGATCCCCTAATGTGCCCCTAGGACCATGATTGGGCCACATTTGACACTAACTAACCCTAAAATGCATGAAAAGAATAAAATACATAGAGGGGGCTTCAATGTACTCATTGATGGTCTTGCATCTACCCATTGTTGGTAGGTACACACTTATTCTCTATGATGTTGCTTCTTGGATAGCATGTCCATCTTCCTTGATCCAAAGCTCTTTTGTTCCAAAAGAGAGGGTGAAAATGACCTCCAAACCCCTCTCCAAGATATTTTATAGTCCTATTGATACCTAGATGGATGTGCAAGAGAAAATTTCTATGTTTTTCATGATACTTTTTATAATCTAGACCCCATAACTTTTGAAATTTGAGCTTTAATTTTCTTTCTGTCAGTTGCTATTGATTCATCTTCTTGTTGTTGACAAATTTATCTATCATATGCATTTTTTGGTCAATTTATCAAGGGGATACCCAAACATACCACCCTTATTGGGGCATGCTTTTATGGCTTTTTCATCAATATTCTTTGACACAATTCTCTAAATTACATTGTATCAAAGGGGGGCAACATGTAGATGCTAAAAAATGTTGCATGTCTACTATTTCATACTAACATGTCCCATTTTCTCATTTCACTAATTTCAATCTTTTGGCCAAATTGATTATCATTTTAGCATATGTTGACAATATCCTTCATCATTTGTATCCCTTTCACATCAATTGTAGATCAGTTTAGAATCGGTTCCTATTTTATCCAAACTTTACGGAATCAACTCCACATTATTTTGACATCACCAAAATCTCATCTGATCAACCTAAAATCATTTCAACAATATCTGAATCCTTTCTAATCAACCCAAAATCATCCTAGATCAACCCAAAATCATCCTAAATCAACCCTAATTGACACAAAATGTGTCAAATGTATCATTATGTATCCAACCCTAGGCATTATCATGACCCTCAATGCCTTGGAAATCTATCAAACTTATCAAATATGACCTTAGCACTATCATGTCCTTCAGCACAAGGTCAACCTATCATTTTCATCACTTGGTCAATAATATTGTTGAGTCCATTAGTGTTGGATCGCAACCCTATCCAATCAATTTAATAACATTTGACAATGTATGTCAATGGCATTTACAATGTCTATTAAATGTCACATGTCCTTAATCCATGGCTTTGATCTACCTACCATGGCCCTAGTTAATCTTCATAATCATCATATTTCATCAAAGGATAATCTCACATGTATTTCATCAAATTGGCCAATCATCTACTAATTCATCTATAGGATTAGATAACCCATAATCTATTCCTATGTCATTTCAATTATTTTCAACTCACATTATTAAGTATTCCTCCTAACCAACATTCTCAATTAATTAATATTTATTAATTAATTGATTCATCCTCCACAACTACGGCTGTAATGCCCCCCCAAGGGATCGAAAAGAATAACCTAAAGTTTTACTAAGTTTTCCAAATATTTTTTTTAAAACAAGAAAGATAAAATATGCACATCAAACACATAGTAGCATAAGTAACAACATACAATCAACTATAAGCATACATAACAGGTTACATTCCTTAAGGATCCCATGATGTTGAGTCACATTTAAATTTAATTAATACCAAGTCTAATAAATACCACATCCACATGAAAGAATAATTAAAAGTCCAATGTCCATTTAAATATACATTTGTTTCGAATGCCTTCTGATAAATGAAATTTAGAATGCTCAATCATCCACTGCACATGTCACAGGGTATGAAAGACTAAAATAATATACATATGTAGATCTAGAAATACATCATCCTCCTTGGATCCATGATAAAATTACAATAAAATAATTGAAACCATCCACCATACATGATATATCCATCCATCATAAAATATATAAACATCCACCATAATGATACAAAGATAGAATGAAAGGAAATACAAACAAGGAAGCTCCGGCCATGGTGACTATGAATGGATCTCAATGGTAAGAGTAAAAAGCACTACCACTCGATCGCATGGAACCTAAATGGCACACTCCCACTACGCTGAGGAGATAGTCTCAAGTCCCAAATAGGACATCAAACCAAATATCAAAAGTACTCTCTAAGTCAAAGAAATTGTAAAAGCAATCTAACTCAAGGGTTCTAAGATAGGTCAACATCTAATTCCCAGATGCACACAAAGACACATAGGAAACCTACTATATAAGTGGGCAAGTGTCATCACACAAATCATGCTAGAGTTACCCTGGAAATATCTCAGGACTAGACCCCCCCCGTGATCCCTATGTGTCTAGTAGTATCCTCTAGTACTAACAAGGCATACTATAGATGCAAGGTCACAACTAAGAATTATCTTTACTCCCATCCTAGTCTATACTGGCACTCCAGGCATGGGTGAGAACATACAAAGACTCTTATTAGGTTCATTTTAATCCCCATTTAGTGTAATGTTTTCACTTATTAAACAACTTACAATGGGTTACCTTGGGAACCACTTAGGGCCCTGACTCCCATTGCAAGCCACATTTTGACACTACATGTAGATAACCTACCCTAGGCTCATGAAATCACAAATCAAAGAATCATATAAATATCACCTTAGCCCTATACAAGCAACTGAAAAGCATCAAAAGATAATCACAATAATCACATCAGTTCTTTGCGAGCAATTGGAAGGCATCCCAAAAATAATATTGATCGAAAACTCCAAAATGGTCAAGTGAATTATGTCATAACATGACATCATCAAGAAAAAAGCAAACACTTCAATAATATAACTGATCAAGGACTCAAAAATGGTTAAGTCAAGAATGTCATACATTTCACCTCAATTTTACAAGAGAACACTAGAAAGAAATAAACAAACAATAAATACAAACATATCATAAAGCATACCATCACATTACCATGGTTGAGTATAAAAGATCGCGATCAAATCAGCATAGCATCACAATCACATAACTCCCAAGCCTCTGGTAACATCCTAGGACTAGTCAAGCTAGGTCAAGCCCTAAAATCCCAAACATAGACAACACATAGCAAACAGAGTATAGGTTTCATAGCTTGGTTTGATTAGAAACCACATCGTCAAGTTATACAGTAAGCTTTAAGTTTCTAGTTTACTATATGTTTTGAGTAAATAAGTTTCTTAGTTAACCCTTATAATTACCCATTTCTTATATTTGGACTAAAATGCATAGATACCCTTATCTTATGAGATAATCCAAAATTCATCATTTAATAATTTACTAAATAATTTATTTTAAATTATTATTTTTAATAAATAATATTTATTTTATTAATAAAAATTCCTTAAACCATGATATCATGAATAAATTTAATCCTAATTTCATAATATTTAATTAAACTTCTTTTAATTAAATTCAACTAAAAATGAACAAAACTACATGAATACACTTTTAGTTATTAATTAATAATAATTAACAAAGTTGTTAATAAAATTATTAATAATAATAAAAAAACTATAATTTACAATTCATTAATTATTAAATTAATAATTAGTATTGTATTAATAACATTATTAATAAAAATTATCCTTAATCATAAAATTAATAGTTAATATTATTTTATTAATAATGTGATTAATAACAATTATTAATAATAATAACTTAAATATTAAATTCTTTAATAAAATAATTTAAAAAAAAATATTTACAAGCATTTTTAGAGGCCCATTAGCCTATCAACCTGTGGCTACAGGTACGACTGCTACCGTAGGTTGCAGTACATAGTACCGCTGCTATGCAGCAGTAATACCTATAGCATGCGGCCTTAAAGGTCGTGGTTAGGGGTGTTGGGAGGTGGGGATGTGGTGGCCTTACCTCCACCCCAAATTATATATATATAGTTTTATATATTTTCCAAAAAAAACAAGACACACCCCCCCACCTCAAATTTTTATTTTAACAATTTTTTTTTTAATAACATTTACAATTTTAGTCTGATAGGAATAATATGTTTAACCAATCAAATTTTAACTTAAAAATTTTCTTTTTATTTCAAACCCTTTCCGAATAAAAAAACTAAATTCTTTAATCTACAAAATGTGGGTTTTTTATTACTTTTCTAATCTCCATGTATGCAGAAGACATTGATATGCAATCAGTAATTTACAACATTGAACTATTCAAGGGTTCATCACAGAGAAATTTAGATTTACAATCCATAGGTACGAAGAAAATAGGAAAGAAAATTGCATAATTAAAATGTGCAAATAATCACAAGTGTCTACCTAGACACTAATGCTAATCACTATGCCCAAGACGATTGAAGAGAAATCCCTCATCATAGAACCTTCTCCTTTCTGAAAATTCCTTCCTTTTCCAAAATTCACCATCCCTTTTCCAAAACTTCCGTCCTCCAAAAATGAACCCATCAATTGGTGATAAGGAGTTTTCTCCTAAAATTGGGGCACTAATTGTGCATTCACCTGAGAGGACTCCTTACTAACCAGACATTAACTCTTTATTATCTTTTCTTAATCTTTTTCATGCACATTAATTGAATCATTAAATTTACTTTATTTAATTTTCACTTGACTCCTATTTTAATTAATTAATTTTAATCTCATCCATGCATCATGTGAACTTAAAACTTTTAATAAATTAATATATTTTCACTTTTTAAATTTATTTCAAAACTTAATTGATAAAATATTTATTAACTTAAAAAATTATATATTTAACATTTATTTAAAAATGAACTCTAAATATATTATTATTAAATTAAATAAATATTATCATGTTTTAAATCATTCTTATATCTTTTATCTTCAAATTTAATTCTTTTTGTTTAATTAATTTCCCAATTAATTAAATTAAATATTAAAATATCATAATAATTTTCCATTAAATTAAATCATTAATTTAATCTTTTAATTAGACATATTTAATAGAAAATTCACCAAGGCTCATAAAAATAAAACACGAAAACCCATCATAGTAAAACACACACAAAATCAAACTAAAGGGTTATAATCATGAATTAATGTCATTTGACGCATTCAGAGGGTAGTCAACTTAGGTACTTGTTCTAATTTTCTAGGACAAATGGCTTAAAGGTTTGGGATTTGGACTTAAGAATTTATCTCCTCTCTCTTACCATTGAGATAATGCAATAGGGTACACTCATCCTGGCAATTCAGGAAAGTCAATACCCGATATCTACAACCTGCATAAAATCCATGTATGTACAAACATAATATTCTAAGCTAAATAGGCAATGGCAAGAAGTGGTGCATTGTGTAGATCTCAACTAGTAGGTGACTACAAGTCCCTTCCTTAACCACATTAGAAACACCATACATAAAGAAAACATACACACACACTATACACATGCAATATGGGGTAAGTATCCATAAAAAAACACATATGATAATCCATCTAACTAATTGTCATCAATAACTAAAAACACTATAATAATCATCATACATACATGAGGTATAGTGTACCAAGTAATCTCATCATAAAACTAACTAAATTTGAAACAATATCTGATAATATGAAAGTAATGCTACTAAACATCAAGCATAAAACTGGCCTAAAAGAGTTTGGCAATGATAGCAAAATGCAAACTAGGGGTAGGCACTACAATGGGAATTTCCATATCTAATTTTTATTTTACTAATGTCTATTTGTGTGAAATTATGAACTTTTAATTCAAATATTCCACCTAGTCTTGACACATGGACATCATATGTCATAGATTCTCCCTTGACACTTAGCTAATTGATGTAGGAGCCTCATGGGTTGCACTAATATCCTACATGATTTTAGCTTTCCTTTCTACTAGGTTGCAATGTCTTGCATGACCAAACTTTCAATGGTTAATGAGCATTACTCATTGTCGAGTTCTTAGTTTCTATTGAGTGATTCCTTTGGTTGTCAAGTTCTTCATGATTGTTGATTTCTCTATGGTTACCACATTCTCTTTAGGTGCTGAGCTCATGTGATTGTCAAATGCCAATGTTTTGTGAAGTCTTCATTTGCTGAGTGGTCTGTGTCTAGTTCTAATTTGAGCTGACCTTGCTTGTATTTAATTCCATTATAGGTGGTTAATATTTTATGTAAGCCAACTTGTGGTTGTTCATGTATTTAATGTAAGATTTAATTTTGTGATAGGCCAGCCTGTGGCTGCACAAGTATGTAAGGAGGTCTAATATTGAGTTTAGAGCGAGGAGAGGAGGGGAAGGAAGTGATATCTGTCTAGTAGTACAAACTTGAAGTTGGATTGTGAATCTAAAAGTTATTTTTTTGTAATTGGCTATAACCTTGAAGGCCTTATAGTTGGGCATGTAGGGTGATTATTTGATGAATATATAAAGATCTTTTTCTTTCTCTCCTTGGTGGTGTTCTTGTGTTGTGTTTTCTATTGTGTTAACTCTTGCAGGGGATTTTGGATAGCTTGGTGTGCCTTTGGCCTTAGTTATATTCTCTCTCTTCCTGCATCAAGTGGTTTGGATAGCTGGGTGTGCCTATGGCCTTAGTTATATTCTCTCTCTTCCTGTGTTAGGTGGTATCAAAGCCTAGTTGTTCTTAAGGTGCAAGAAGATCACTAAAGTGTGAGGCAGTTTGTACTAGGACTTTGGATTGTGTAGAACCCTGATTCAAATTTAGTTATAGGGTTGTAGATCTATGGATTTGACTTATAATTTTTAGAGGATTATGATCTTGTAAGAACTTGATCAATAAAGATGGTTCGTGGTAGAGGAACTGTTGATATTGTAATATTAGATACATTGAGACAAAATTCAGCCAGATTAGATGTTGTGGAGATAGCCCAAAGAAGAGGAGCACATCTTGATCATGTAAGTGAAGATGAAGTAGTAGCCCCAAACCCTAATCTAGAACCTAAAGAAGATCAAGATGAGGCAAGGTTGTTGAGAGTATTATCCAAGACAAATTTGAAGCCTACTATAGAAGTTGTTCCTTATGATGGGAAATTAGATACCAATGTTGTGTTGGATTAGATCTCTAAAATGGAGAAGTTCTTTGAGTATGAAAACACTCTTGATAATAGGAAAGTGAAAATTGCAGTTACAAGATTGTAAGGTCATGCCTCACTATGGTGGGAGCATTTGCAAACTAATAAACAAAAGAGAGGAAATGAGAAGATTAAAACTGGGGTGAAGATGGTAAACAAAGTAAAGAACAAATTCCTTCCTGCTGATTACAAAGTTAGCTTGTTGAGAAAGATGAAAAATTTGAGACAAAAAGACATGAGTATGAAGGAATATATTAAAGAATTCTATAGATTGGACATTAGATCTAGGCATGTGTATGATGATGTTGAGAAAATTGCAAGGTACATAAATGGATTGAGATCTAGAATTCAAAATGAAATAAGTTTTGTGAAATTGGAAAGTGTGGTAGAAGCATATGAATATGCCTTGAAGGATGAGGAGATCTTGAAAAAGAAGCATGAACAAAGAAAAAGGGGTAGATATGGTAGATTCTAGAGAGATAGAGGGAGATCTTATGGAGAAGGTAGCATATCTGACAATTTTGTGCAAGATAAGGGTAAATCCAAATGGAAGAATAGTGACAAAGACAAGATTGAGTAGAAAGGTGGTGATCCCTACTGAGGAGGTACTAGTTCTTATCAAGGAAGAGGTAATTCTTGTCCTAGAGGTGGTTTTTATGGTAATTATTTCTATTGGAATTATAGATGGAGTAACTAAGAGGGGGGGTGAATCAGTTACCAAAAAAATAAAAATCCACAGATCCCTTAGATGTCTTAAATACATATTTACTGCTGATACTCAGTAAACATTATAAGAATGTTGTAACTCGGTAGATTAACTAGTTACTAATCATCTAGCATTCATAATTATTAATATGCATGCAAAAGTTAAATAAAATGAACATAAGAGACACTAGATTTAACGTGGAAACCCAATATGGGAAAAACCACCAAGTAACTAGCTACCAATTTTCACTCTTCTGAAGTGAGTCCTATTAGGAGCCAACCCTGTTAAAGGTTACAATACACACTGTTAGAGGATTTAATCACCCTGTTAGGAGTGGCCTTTCTAGAGGTCTTTAGAACAATTCAACTAAACTGTCACCTTGTTAGAGGATTTACAAAATGGCTGTTAAACCAAATCTATTAAGAGATTTGAAATTATTGCTACAATGGTTAGAAAGTAACAATGAATTGACCTGAATAAGATGCAACTAAATTTTTTGATCATAGATCTATATTCTACACTATTAGATCCTTCTTGATCAAATATAGCTTTACTGCTCCTCAATGATCTCTGATCATCCTTCAAAATTTTCTTTCACAATAATCAGTCCTCCTTCTCATTCGCATTACATAAAAAACCCATTACACACTTAGAATTTGCAACTTGACCTCTTGTATATACCATTCAGATTATCAAGTCAGCTCATTCACAATTTACATTTACAATAAACCATATATCAGTTGGCTACAAATATTACATTAAACAAATAAACTTTATTTCACAAAATAATGGAATCCTTCACTGGCTGACCCTGCTTGGTATATACTGCTTCTAGAAATAATTTCCTGAGTTAACCATCTTAGCTCAGTTAACACTGCAAAAACTAAAAAATCTTTTGGCTACCAAGTGTAATCACCTAAAAATGGTCATCTAGACTATTAGCCCCCTTTTCAACATTTTGGCTAAATTAATTTAATCATTTATCTAGACCAAATTGCTAATAATCAATTTATTTGATTATAACCTATAGTTTGACTATGCTATCCTAACTTCATTATTTGATTAAAAGAACATGTCCCCTTTTAATTAAATAAAAGACCCCATTCTTCTAACCCACTTAAAGTGCACACATAAAGTCCTTTTTCTATTTTACAATTAAAAGAAAAGGCTTGTGAGACTTTTGTCTTATGTGACAAGTCAACTTATATTCTATTGGTTGACTTGTGTGTGCACATGGATCACTCCTCTTTTTGAATTCCACCGTTGATCATCCACCATCTTTATCTTGATCTCTACCATCCATACATCTTTAAAAGGGAAAGAGCTTTCCCCCTTGATCCATCCTCATTTTTGAATATTGTCATGCTACAAGTTTTTTAATAGGTTTCTTGGGAGCTTTGTGGAGAACTTCTCATTTCTTGTCTCATTCTCTCATTCCATCATATTAGCATAAGATCATATGGCATTCTTAGCATAGTTTCATGTTAGTTTAGTGTAAGGTTCCTCCTTGCACATACTTATTAAATATGAATTCTTTGTCAGAATTGTTATAGGAGATTGTTATAGATATGAAGTAATGCTTACATTGTGTATGTTTTAATGAAATCTAGAGTAGTTGATATATCCATAACCTATTGAATAAAGTTACATTGATTATGTAATTGCTAAAGATTAAAGGTGTGTAGAAATAAGAAAGGTTTACTTAAATGAAAGATTCATGTTTTGATTTGTGAGGTCTCGCCCCGACCCATCCTAGCACCGATGATACATTACTATTTTGATACTCATGACTCGATATGTCAGAACATGATTTGATGCACTGAACATTATTATGCTATTTATGATGTGTGATGCTTTACTTCAGATATTTGATTCTCGTCATTTAATGCTTTATAAACAAATATATTGATGAATTGAAGGAATGCAAACTAATACTTTGAATTTTCCAATTTTAATGAATAGAATAAGATGAATAATTGAATTGTAGAATATGGATGTTTTAAACTTCATGAAGTTTCTTGATGCGTATTTTATACATATGTATGCATCTGGTTCTTGAACTACTAATGTGTGCAATGAGTGTGCAAGAAATCTAGTTGGAAAGCCAATGGAGAAACAAGGTGAACCCCTTGTTTAATTGGGTTATCTTTGTATTGTCCATTTCAAAGGTTGTTATTTTATTTTATTTTATTTATTTTCCTAGCTCTTATGTGTTCCTACCAAGTCTCTAAGGCTTAAATATGTTAAATTTAAGCACCCATGGGTAAGGGTATGGGTTGGGGGTACTTTCCACCCACTTTTGCCACCCTAGTTGACTTTTAGGGTCACTTAAAAATCCCATTTATGGTTGATTGCGAAAATGGTTTGTCATCCACTTGAGTGGAACTCAAACTCCATCCCAAGGTTTAATGAAGTCTAGTTGAGTTAAGGGATCCTATTTAGTGGATTTTTGGAGGAGTTTTGGGGGGATCACCCAATCACTACTTTTAGAGAAAGTTTGGAAGACAGTTGGAGATGGAAGAAAGAAAAGGATAAGCTCTTCTCAAACCTCCATTGTTACCATCACTCTTTGTTGAAGGTAGGATTCTTGGCCTTGTATTTTGTTTTCTCCATGTTTGATCATGCTTGTTCTTGCATATAGTGTTGTATTGTTATTTGTTGCTTGCTTGTATGTTGGGGATGTGTTTGGCATTACTCACCCTTGGATAGGGAAGAAGTGGCCATGTACGGGGGTAGGGCTTTAGTTGGACCTCAATGGTGCAGAGTCTCCTTTCATGGTGAGAGGAGGGAAAAAAGGGTAGGGTGTATGGACCCCTACCGGTCATCACATGCCTTGTTGAAATTGTGAGATCTTGAGTATGGAAAGGAAAGAAAATCCTTGTTGAATTGGCCCCGAAAGGGCATTTGTGGAACAAAGAAAGTTCCTGAGATTCAAGCCCCGAAAGGGCTATGTTAAGGTATGGTGATTGACATCTCCCATTGGGAAAATCCACCTCCCCCCCTTAGTCAGGTTCTATGTTTGGATCTATTGTGCAAAACCAGGTTTTGGTGTCTGATTGAATTGTTGTTGAATGATGAGATGTTTCACCCGAGTCAGCTCTTGTCTCTCCTTGGATTTCCTTGAAGTTTTGAAGGTATTGGAAGAAAGCAATTGTGAAGGATTTGAAAGAGATTTCATGGAATAGTAAATTCTTTGTAAATTATAATTTGAATGTTGGTGTATTGGCAATGACATCGGGTTTTCTTACTGGTTCTTTCCCGATGGAGCCTTGAACCAAGTTGAATAATAGAGAATATATATATATAATGATATTCTTGCATTGAGCATGTTAGTAATTCAGTTCTTTACATATGTTAAATTGAAAATGGATAAAATAGGGATTCATTCTTTTAGTATGTTTGTAATCATCTTCATTAAATTTGAATTAATTAGATTAAATGGTGATAAGAAATCATGCAATTGAAGATTCAAATATAGGATTAAGGAGAATATAATGTTGTGATTTGGGAAACTCTCAATTTATGTTCATGATTAATAATAGTTACAACGAGCTTATGTTTATAGTTTAAACGAATATCTACACTCAGTGATTATAATCAAATGTTAGAGAGGAATTAGTAAACACCCTTGGTTAGAGAAATAAGATTTCATCTTCTTTAAATTTGAAAATATAAACCTTACTCATAAATTTACACTTAGACAAAATATGACCATAAGAAGAGAATAAAAATGAAAATGTCATCCTACAGCCAAAAAAGAGGTTCTCTGGATTTTGTATGGGCCAATTAATTCTTTACTTGATTCCAACAGAGAATATTCTCTCTGAATTCTTGATTTTAAATTATAAATTTGAATAAATTAATAAATTAATTAATAAATAAATAACTATAAAAGAAGAAATACTCTTTTGTATTCTAAATATCTTTAGATTTTCCTAAGATCCTTGTCTCAACTATAAAACTTTTCAATAACTATCCTAAAACCTATACTAGGCTCCTCACTCATCAAGGCATACCTAGGCTACTCACCTTCATGTTTCCTTACTCCCATGCGTTGATCTTTTCCTTGGTTGTTGTCATGAGCCTGAATCTAGGTGATTTGATGTGTTGGTATTAATGCCTAGACCTTGTCACTTCACTTTTTTTAAATTTGTTTGTTGAGATGTCTTGTTCTAGGCTTGTCTTCAAACTTGCACCTTTTTCTTTGCATAAAAATTTATACTACTTTATGCAATGAAGTGTTGGGCTGTACACTTGCAGATTTACTGATTTTTCTTATACCATACGTGAGTGGGATTGCTGCATTCTTTGTCTTGGGCAGATCAACTTGCATCTTATTGGTCTTCTTAACAACTTGTCTTCTTTTTCACCTTGTCCTCACTCTTCACCAAGTGAATGTCTTAAACTCCCTTGGACTGCAATTTCTGCCACCTTTGCACTTGTTTCAGACCTTGGTCTGCATGGGGGAGCATGGGGAAGCGGCCAAGGTTTGATAAGGTGGAGGCTTGATGTGCTATGTGGCCTAGGAGGTGTAGGGCTAGTTGGATAAGGGGTGAACCAGCATGGTTTATGCTTTAGTATCTAAATAATTAATCCTTGTTTTAGTTAGAGGTTGAGCTATAAAGAATTTAGTGTCAAGTTCTTTTAGGATATATGTAGTTGATTTTTTTTTTAATGTGTTTAGGTGTGGTTGTTTCATTAGTCACTATAGATATTTGAATTTAGTTGTCATTTCTATTATAGATGTTTCATGTTATTTGAAAGTAGAACAATATTTTAAGATTAGAATGGGATATGTTAATGTTTTTTTTTTCATAGTGTTAGTATTTAGGACTTGATTATAAATTAGTTTAACAATGATAGTATCTTAATTAGTTATTGTTCAATTTTTTAATCTTAGATAATTTTATTAATAAGTGCTATATAAAGTTTAGCTTTAAATTATTCTGGGATTAGTGACTTAGTTATTAGGTTATTTATTACTCCCAATTTTGGAGTTTTAACTTGAAATTTGAATGTTTAAATTAAAATAATTTTAATGTGCTATAAACTTCATTTTAGTTGAATTCTAGTAGTTTTTTTTATTTTACTAAGTAATTTAATTGATTCACTTTCAGTATAGAGTTGCGCTTAGTAGAATTGAAGTTTTGACATATCTTTTATATAGTTATTATGTCCTAGTAAATTTTAGTTAATATGTTTTGTCTTTCTTATTAATAAGTTTATATTTGGAAACGTTAATATCATTGAATATGTTGTCAGGGATAAGTCAGATATTTGTTTAATTAGTTTTAAAAATAATTTAGATCCACAAGTATTTGATAGCTATCTGAATGTTTTCAAATATTTTAAGAGTAGATAAATATGATAGCATGTTATTAATTTATGTTATTAATTTGAGTCAGCTGTTTTAGTTTATGTACCCATTAAAGTTAATATGTTGATAGTTTATGGTTATAGTTTAAGATAGGATGTCTTAGCTTATGATATTGGTTTAAGATAGTTGTTCTAGTTATGATATTAATTTATGTTGGTTGAATTAGGTTGATATAAATTTTAAGTTACTACTTGTTAAAATTTGGAAATTATTCGTAAGTATAGTTAGAGACTTCTCCTTTATATAAATATTATTAAATGTCGGTTGTGATAAATATTAGGTTCTTATGAATGTTAATAAGAGTTGTTTTATGTAATATTGGCTTTATTTAATAAGAAATTCGCTATCATGTTGGAATACATATTATCTTAGCATAATTTAGTTAGATTTTATATAATTTATATTAGTTTTAAGTTTGTGTAGGATCAAATCATTGGTATAATTTTATACATATATATATATATATATATATATATATATATATATCTCAGTATACTTTCATGATAGTAACTATATTGGGTTGTAAATTGATTTATACGTTAAGGTGATAAAAATCTTATTTATTTATTTAATTTTTAGTTAATTTTTAGTTGTATTATTTTAATATTAGGTCATGTTAATTTTAGAGTTTTTTTGAAGGTGTCAGTAGTAGGATGCTAGTAAGAGGGTGCGGATAGGAAAACTTAATAGTGTGCTGGTAATTAATGTGTAAGTTTATAAATTTGTTTGTTAAAAAGAAATTTAGTTTTAAATCAAATTTTGTTGATTGGTTAGAAATTTTATTAAGTTTTAAATATAATTAGTTTTTATTTATTTATTTAAGTTTAGTGGTAAATAAAGTATTAGTTTAAGATATTAAACATAATTTAGTTCAATTAGTTTTAATTCAAAAAAATATATACTTTGAGATTAGCAATGGTATAAACTTTAGTTATATTTATGATTTGTTTAATATGTGGGTTTAAGTTTTTGATAGTTAGTTTATTTAAACTTTAAAATAATAAGATTATCTGACTAAACTCGAAGTGTTGAATAAACAACAAGATTTGAATAGTATGCTTAATGTAGACTATAAGTATGTTAAAATGCGATAGGTGTTAAATAATGAAATTATTTTAAAACAAACTTGAAACTTGTTTACTTAACCTTATCAAGCTTAGAGTTAGATGTTAAATTGGTTATGTCATTCAAAGTTATTAGATGGGTTAAATAGTTAGTCTGAGGATCGCTTTTCATGTTGAATTATTTTAGGTTTAGTATAAGTTTAAAAAAAAAAAATTGTGTGTGTGTTTTTCCCCTGCATATTTTTTGGGCATGACATTTAGCTTTCATTCTTGCAAATAATCTCACATAGCTTAATATTTGGTTTTGTAATACTCTCATACATGCTTAGCATAGCTACATTTTGCATTATCATCTTAGCTTAGTTTCCATACTTGCATTGCATTCTTGAGGGATTCCTTGAAGATATTTGCACTCTTGCTCTTGTCTCAAAGAACCTCTCGTTGCATGGTTTACTAAGAAGAAGCACATTTCTAAGGCTTGGCTGAGAGCCTTCATGCTTGAATACTAGCTTCTTGCACTCCGTGGATAGGGAGCTCTAAGCCGGCATCTAAGCATTCCAACTCATGGAATTTTTTTGGATAGAATGGTTTAGAGTGTGACACAAATCAAGTGTACACCGAGTTAACTTGGTAAGAACTAAATTTTTTTCACTATCATGAAAGCTTAGTTAGAACTATTTCCTACACTATTTTCTCTTGATGACCGAGTGAGCTCAGTAACAACTTCCTGTGCAAGGTAAAGCCTAAGAATGCTTAGTAGACACTGTAAACCTTCTTTGCTAACCTTTAGAACTCGGTAAACTTTGTCTTTTTCCTTGCTAACCATCTGAGCTCTGTAGACTCTAACTGATAACTGATATAACATCAAAGACAACACACAATTGAACAATTTTAGATGCGGTAAAGAGAGGCATAGATCTTTTGAATGTAGATCCTTTGAAAGTGGGCAATGTTAGATTGTGGTGACTGATCAGAAAAGTACTGTACATACTCCATAATTAGTGGGCCCTATTTTATCAAGATTCATAGATTTTACATTCATAGATTTAGGCTAACATGTTATAACCCTAAAGTGGTTTAATACTTGTATAAAAGGGCTTAGTGTTAGGGATTATTATAGTGTGTGATGTGAAATTACTTCTTGCGGTGGTATTGAGTTGTAAGGGATTATAGATTTTAATTAGGTTGTAATTACTAGATAGTAATAAGATCAGACTTATTGTTTGGTGGATGTAGCCCAAGGATTGGGTGAACCACGTTAAATCTTGGTGCCTTGTGTTCATTTATGTGTGATCTATTATTTTTCTGTTATTGGTTATATTTGCATGTATTTTTTTATTTCTGTCCATGATTTTATCCTAATAGGCAAGGTACTAGAAATGTTGTGATTCAAGGAGATGATGAGGTTTCACCAAGTGGACCTGAGGCTAGTGAAAATCTAATGGTGAGAAACACCTTTTGTAATAAAGGGAGTGATGAAGAAACTATTTTAAGGAGAAGTCTTTTCAAGACTAGATGCAAGATGGCTGGAAAATGTTACAAAGTGATCATTGACAGTGGAAGTTCTACAAATTTGGCATTATAAGAGTTGGTTACCAAGTTGTAGTTGCAAAGACTAAAGCATCCTAAACCCTATCATGTTTTATGGATCAAAGATGAGCATAAGATATTAGTAAGTGAACAATGTATTGTGAAGTTCAAGATTGGACATTACTTTGATGAAGTTTTGATGATATTATGCCTATGGATTATTGTCATATTTTTTTGGGTAGACCTTGGCAATATGATAGATATGTTATGCATGATGAAAGATTGAATTGATATACTCTTTGGGTGAGTGAAAAGAAGCAAATATTGCTACCTTTGATTGAAAGTCCAGATGAGGTTAATTGTACTGCTACAATAATTTGCATGGTTAAAGGGAAACAATTTGAAAAGGAAATGAAAAAGAATCAACTTTTTTTTTTCATATAATTCCAATGAAATTGAGTTGTGTTAAAAGTAACCAAGTACTAGGAAACAATGTTAACTGAGTGCAAGTTAGTGGTGATCGAGTGACAAATGGTAGTATTGACTGAGTACCAAAAGAAATTATAGAATTGTTAAATGAGTATAAAGAGACTATTGCTAAGGATATTCCTAATGGTTTACCACCAATGAGAA
This sequence comes from Cupressus sempervirens, assembly GCA_028749045.1. Taxonomy (NCBI): domain Eukaryota; kingdom Viridiplantae; phylum Streptophyta; class Pinopsida; order Cupressales; family Cupressaceae; genus Cupressus; species Cupressus sempervirens. Next base: position 467,399,881 of record CM053786.1, read on the forward strand.
GCATAAGTCATTGTATGGATCTGATTTTTGGAGCTAGTTTTTCAAATAAAGCACCATATAGATTGACACCTATAGAGAATGAAAAACTTAATAGACAAGTACATGAGTTGTTGGAGAAGGGTTTGATCAGAGTAAGCTTGAGTCCATGTGCTATACCCACTATTTTAGTGAGAATGTGTACTAATTCCATAGCTACTAACAAGATCACAGTGAAATATAGGTTTTCTATGCTGAGGATGGATGACATAATGGATTGTTTGAGTGGAGAAAAGTATTTTACCAAGATTAATTTAAAGAGTTGCTCTCATTAGATTAGAATTAGAGAAGTGATGAATGGAAGACTACTTTCAAGACCAAAGATGGTTTGTATGAATGGTTGGTTATGCCTTTTTGTTTAAACAATGCACCTAGTACTTTCATGAGGTTGATGAATGAATTTTTGAAAACATTCTTGGGTAAGTTTGTGATTATTTATTTGGATGACATTTTGATATTTAATAAGACTAAGGAAGAACATCTTGAGTATGTTAGACAATTATTGTAGAGATTGAAAGAGGAGAAGTTGATTATTAATTTGAAGAAGTGTTCTTTTATGCAAGATAAGATTGTGTATTTGGGATTTTTAATAATAGATGATGGTTTGAATATGGATCCTAAGAAGGTTAAAGCTATCTTGGAATGGCCTACACTTGATAATGTGGGTGAGGTAAGATCATTTCATAGTTTGACTAGTTTTTATAAAAAAATTATAAGGAATTTCAATTCTATTTGTAATGCTATGAATGAGACAATCAGAGGAGATAAAAAAGAATTTAAGTGGACACATGGAACTGATAAGAGTTTTGAGACTTTGAAACAAAAGGTTGTTGAGTTGCCTGTATTGGCTTTACCTAATTTCAATAAGGTCTTTCAAGTTGAATGTGATGTTAGTGGTAGTGCAATACGAGTTGTATTGAGTCAAGAAGGTAAACTTGTTACTTTCTTTAGTGAAAATTTGAATGATGCTAAAAAGAAATATTTAGTGTATGATCAAGAGTTTTATGATATGTTTCAAGCCTTGAAGAAGTGGAGACATTATTTGATCCTAAGGATTTTGTGTTGTATACTAATCATAAAGCTTTACAGTACTTGGAAAGTCAACATAAATCAAATTAGACACATATGAAATGGGTTGAGTACTTGCAGAGTTTCACATTTGTCACTAAGCAGAAGAGTGGAGTTACTAACAGAGTTACTAATGCATTGAGCAGAAAACATTCTTTATTGACTGAGATGAAGTTTGAAGTTCTTGGTTTTGATGAAATGAAAGAGTTGTATGATACTAACCTTGATTTTTCTAAGGTGTGGAGCACCAAATCTAACAAATCACATAAGTAAGTTTGGTAAATATTTCATTCAAGAAGGTATGTTGTTTAAAGATATTTAGTTGTGTATTCCTAGAAGTTCTATGGGAGTTAATTTGACTGAGGAAAAGCATAGTGGTGTATTGGTTGGACATTTTGGAATTGATAAGATATTGAGTATACTAAAGGATAAGTATTATTGGCCACAAATGTATAAGGATGTCCAGAAATTTGTGAAGAGTTGTGGAGTTTATCAAGTTGCAAAAGGAGTAAGTCAGAATACTAGTTTGTATATACCTATTGTTATTCCTGAGAAACCTTGGAGTGACATAAGTTGGATTTTGTTCTTGGATTGCCTAAAATAGTGAAGGGTGTGATTCTATATTTTTTGTTGAGGACATATTTTCTAAGATGGCTCATTTCATACCTTGTAAGAAGACATTAGATGCTGAGCATATTACTAAACTTTTCTTTAAGGTGATTGTGAGATTACATAGATTACCAAGAAGTATTATTTTTAATAGAGATAGTAATTTTGTTGGTTATTTTTGGAAGAATTTGTGGAAGAAGATGGGTACTAAATTAAGGTTTAGTTCTACATTCCATCCACAACTAGATGGACAGATAGAGGTTGTGAATAGAAGCTTGGGTAATTTGCTGAGATGTTTAGTTGGGAATAAGCCAAGTAATTGGGAGATGGTATTGTCACAAGCTAAATTTGCATATAATAATTCTACGAATAGGAGTACAAGGAAGACAAATTTTGAGATTATTACTAGAATATAGCCTAGAGAAGTATCAGATTTGAGGGATGTTGTTGGTGAAGAAAAGAAAAGTGTTGTAGGAGAAGAATTTACTGATTTTATGGAATCTTTGCATAAGTAAAGTTGAGGTTGGAACAAAGTAATGAGAAGTATAAGGAGAATGCTAATAAGTCTAGAAGACATCATGATTTTCAAGTTGGTGATGAGGTGATGGTTCATTTGAAGAAAGGAAGATTTCCTATTGGAACATATAGTAGGCTAAAGATGAGGAAGTTTGGACCTTGTAATATCTTGAAGAAGTTTGACAATGGTAATTCTTATGAAGTTGAGTTGCTTGATGACATGGATATATCTCCTATATTTGATGCTATTGATTTATATAAGTATCATGAGTCAAATGATGAAGTTGTTGTATTAGAAGATTATCCTAAGAAACAAATTGAAGAAGTTGAATAGATATTGGATTAGAGAGTTGGTAAGAGCACACAAGGAAAAGATTACTATGAATATTTGGTGAAGTGGAAGAACAGACTTATTGAAGATGCTTCATGAATTTCTCAATCTAAGTTAGATTTAGCTCAAGTTGTAACATCTCAATGATTTAGGAGAATCATTTCTTCCAACCTTGGTTGTTTGATGTAGGAGCATCTTGGGTTGCACTAATATCCTACATGATTTCAATTTTCCTTTCTTTCAAGTTGCAATGCTTTGCATAGTTAGGCTTATAGTGGTTGTCGAGTGTTAGTTGTTGTCGAATTCTTAGTTGCTACAGAGTGATTCCTTTGGTTTCCTAGTGATCCTTTGGTTACCAAGTTCTCCATGTTTGCCAAGTTCTCCATGATTGTCATGTTCTCTTTGGATGTTGAGCTTGTGCGATTGTTGAGTGTCAATGTTTTGCAAGTGGTATGTTTTTGGTTCCAGTTTGGGATGACCTTGCTTATATTTAATTCCATTATAGGTAGTTAATATTTGATATAAACTGACTTGTGGTTGTGCATGCATTTAATGTAAGATTTAATTTTGTGATAGGCCAACCTGTGGCTGCACAATTATTTAAGGAGGTCTAGGATTGAGTTTAGAGTGAGGAGAGGAGGGGAAGGAAGTGATATGTGTCTAGTAGTGCAAAATTGAAGTTGGATTATGAATATGAAAGTTAATTTTTTGTAATTGGCCATAACCTAGAAAGCCTTACAACTGGGCATGTATGGTGATTATTTGATGAATATACAAACGTCTTTTTCTTTCTCTCCTTGGTGTTGTTCATGTGTTGTGTTTTCTATGTGTTAACTCTTTCAAGGTGGTTTGGATAGCTTTGTATGCCTTTGGCCTTAGTTATATTCTCTCTCTTCCTACATCAAGTGGTTCAGATAGCAAGGTATGCCTATGGCCTTAGTTATATTCTCTCTCTTCTTGCATCACTAATATGTGTCCTATTTGACATATTTTTTCCTTACACATGGAAATAATAATCCACCTTCATTATAGATTATTATCTACAAGTGGTTTTGAGATGTCATAGTTACATCATAAATTCTCCTCCACTTTTAGCCATGTTGACTTTCATGCATCATAGAATCATACATTTGGCATCTTGTGTCATATCTGTCATAGACATTCTATGGAATATCATGCCAAGTTGCACATTCGAATTGACTAGTGTCCATCCTCTCATTCAAGTATCATCTCTTACACTTTGGCTATAAATTAAGCCATCTTGCTCTCTTTTTCGATCTCTTAGAACCCATTAGGCTTGAACCACACTTCTATTACTCTCAATAGAATTCACCTCATCATATTCTTTTTCTTTCAATTGTGTGTGTGCTATAGGAAATTGCAGCTCCATAAAAATGGAGAAGAAAGAGGGACATGGGAACTACAATTGAAGAGGGGTTTTACTTGTTTTATGTCCTTTATTTCAATTAGTTTTCATAGTAGATTAGAAGGGTTTAGTATATTTTGATTGAGTTTTTGTGGTTTCTCATAGTATGTTAGGCTCTAACCCATTTTTTAGTCCTACACTTCCATACAATTTCATCTTCTTCCTTGGATCCACCATATGAATTGATTCTTGAAACAATCTCAAATATCCTACCAACATACCTTCTTATAAATTCATCTTCCATCATTTTAGAATCTTGGAATAGGCATGTCCAATTTTACAATCTTATCCCTTTTGTATGTGTATCACCTTCAAAATTAGATTCTAAAGCTTTCAAAATTTCATGAGATGTATCTAGTGACTTTAGCTCATTGTATTCATTCTTAGGAAGAGTTAATAGTAAGGCTTCTCTAGCTCTCATATTGCACATGAACATATCTCTTTCTACTTTACTGCATTCCTCCATAAGATTTTTCTTGTCCTTTGTTAAAAGCCAATATCCTAGACCCATACATAGCAGATGAGTCTTCATCTTCTCTTTCCATTTGTCATAGTTAACTCCATCAAAACTAGGACTATCCTTTCTGAAATGACTCACCATGGATCTCCCAAAGCTATTAAGATTTCCCTTCAAGGACCTCAAGCTCTGATACCAATTGTTAGAATATATAGTCCACCAATATAACTAACAGGAGGGGGTGAACTAGTTATCCAACTATTGTTATAATTGTCAACCTTATTAAGTCTTAATCATATCAGCAATATAATTTGAAACCACAACAAGATACTCATGCACAATAACACCATACATGTTAACTAGGGAAACCCTTGATTGGAGGGAAAAACCATGGTGGGGATGGTATGCACAAGATGATGTACTAATATAAATATTCCTTGTTAGAGCATGAACCTATTAAGAGTCTATAAAACATGTAATACATATCTATCCTTTTTAGGAGGCTTTGAATCCCTATTAGGAGATCCAACCCTTTTAGTAGTTATGCTAACCCTATTAGGACTTGTAGAAGGAAGATTGATCCACTTTCCAAATAAATTCAAGGGAAAGACCAATGAACTCACTATCCAAATGATCTTTGTATTATTCCTTGTAGAATAATAGAATTGAATTATACTTCTCCTTCTTCTTTTGTTATCATATCAACTAGACTTCTACTCCTTCTAATCTCAATACTAGATCACAAACCTTGCATCCAATAATCCCTTGGATTGCTTACTCACATTTACCAAACACTTTTCTCTTATTCACACTTTCTTGAACACTTTGAATTCAATCACACTTTACAAACAAGGAAAATAGTTTCCTTTATACCAAGTCATCAAAATAATTCCTTGAGTTAGCCTTGCGGCTTTCCCAATTAATTATAATAGGACCACAATAAGATAATAAAATATTTCAAAATCACATAGTATTTTCAAATCATAGTCTACACAAATTCTTACATGTGTGACTTTAGGAGTTGTGCACTCACTAACGTGATCATTAGACTATCCTCTATCACTATATAAATTCATGTATCCTAATTATATCTCTAATAAGAGATAAAATATGATCATCATAAAATTATTCTCATTTACTCTATTTCTATACTACTCTCTATAAATCAAGTGTGTCTTCTATATCTCTTCAACTTATGTTACACACACTTAACCACATCATCAAGACACAAAGTGGAACATGTCCTTAACCACACAACATGTGACCATTAAAAATACATCTGTACAATTATGATCTATGTCTTCTACTCTACTAGTATTCACAAAATTATGACTATGTTGACATCAATGATAAACATAGTCATGAATGTAATATGTTAATAATGCCACATGCTCTCTAATGCTTAGGATCCACCCCCAAAGTAATACCATCACCATTCATGCTAAAATAACTCACTTGTATATGCAAACTCATGAAGATAGTAGTACAACATCCCTAGCATACAGGGGCCCCATGCAAACATAGTCCCATCCATCACCATCCTCTCCAAAAACCCATGCCAATTAATAGAAAATCCATGCCCTCTCCTGTCTAGCATCAATAAGCCTCCCACAACTCAACATATCACTACTATTAGATGGTCATTTTGTGCCACTAATACCTCCAATCCTATCTCATAATCTCTTCTACCAAGCTCTTCATCTTTACAACCAAACATTCAATGTAGTGTGGCATGGAATCGTTAGATTTATACTACTAGCTCTCCATGAATCAAAATTTGAAGGATGTTCCATACATTCTCCAAGGTCATGGTGGCCTCCCTAGTTGGTAGATGGAAGGAGCTAGTCTCTGAATGCCATCTCTCTATCAAAGTTGTCAACAACCCCTATTTCCTCTAACCTTTGGCATGAAGGTGGTATGGTAAAGCAAAAGCCTTACAAAGATCTCCCTCTCACTAGAAGTTATCCTATAATGTAGGTATAGGCTTTAGGGTCTATTTCCAATTGTCTATAATAGGGGAAGATCCTCATGTATAATCATGTGCTATCTATCAATTTTCTATGGTTTTGTACCAAGGTTGGCCTAAGTTTGAACTAAGTTTGACCTAGATTTGACCAAATTTGACCACATTTAAATATGTTTGATTTTTTGACCTATATTTTGACCTTTTTCTATAGTTTTAACATGCATACGAAATTTTGGGTCATTTTGAGTTCATTTGCATTGTTTTCAACCCTCTACATACCTATATATCAACTTTCTACGACACCTAACCTAGGTTTGACCAATTTTGACCATATTTGACAATTTTTTGACTAGTTAACTTATGTTTTGACATCATACTAGGTTTTTGGGCATGCACATAGATTTTTGGGTTGTTCTCTATCCATTTTCACCATTTTTGGGCACCTAGAGCATCCTATACTGTAGTTGGGCTTCTCAACTATGCTTAGTGCACACTTGGGGTAGTTGGATTCCCTAAGATTACCTTGGGACCTCTATTGGGCTTTTTTTTACCCCTACCTAACATAGGAATGTGTGAACTGTATAAAATACAGAAAGGGGCCTCAATGTACTCATTGGTGGTCCTGCGTCTTTTCGTCGTTAGTAGGTACACACTCTGATGTAGTACAAGGAAAGAGCATCCAAAAAAGAGATGTCTTAGACCTAAAAAATATAACCAAATAGTAGAAACACAATAGAAAAAATAAAATAATGCAAGATCTGATACCAACTCACAATAATTTGTTCATAAATATAATTGATTACAAGCAATATGCCCGACTGTAAGGCCTTCTGGGTTAGAGCCAATACAAAAAATAATTACAAAATTATTTTTTTAAGATAAAAAAAGATCCAACTTATAAACTAATCTTATCTATTCCAGATACACAACTAGATAATAACACCAAGAAGAATCCACACTTGTACTTGCAGGTCCACCAAGAGACCCTTTAGTTCCTAAGCCGCTGCTCTAGCTCTTCAAATTTGCATCTATCCTTCATTCCATCCTAACTCAATGACTAAAAGACTTCAAAAGAGCCATAATTATACCAATATAAGCCAAAATTTTTCCTAGCACACAAATTAAATACAAATACATAAATTAAATGCCACAAGTTAGCCTACAATAGCAATGAAATGTCCAAAAATTGATATCCGAGTAAAATCAAGATATCTCTTAACTCCAATTGAATTAGAACTTGTGCTTAAAAAAATAGGTAGAAATATAGGTCCTCTACAACCCTTAAATGGAAAAAGTCTGATTCCTTAAGGAAAAGCATGCATCCATCCTGAAAGTCACACATAGTAGACTGTCATGTAAAATTGCCAAAAATTGATACTCTGGGAGAATTTCCATATCTCCCAACCTATAATAAATTAAGACTTATGCTCTTGATAAAAGGAATTAATATAGGCCCTATTAAACCCTTGAAGTTCAAAAATTCTCATTCATTAAGGATAATTAGTTATATAGCCTGCAATAGGCACTTAGAAACTATAAAAAACACAGTTTCAGCAGCAAGGTCCAAATAGCTCAAACTTCAACTCAATCCATCCAATCTCTATGAAATGATGAGGAAAGGTTTCTCAATGTGTATCCAAAACATCCATAACTATTCAAAGATAACTCCACTAAAATCCAAGCTTGATTCTCCTCAAACCTGGACCAAAATCCCTTGAAACATGCAAGATTGTAGGAAAGCCTAGGATGCTACTGCATCACACTCATTCTCTATGATGGTTCTCCCTGGGTAGCCTATCCATCTTCCTTGATCCAAAGATATTTTATTCCAAATGAGAGAGTTAAAATTACCTCCAAACCCCTCTCCAAGCCCTTTTATAGTCCTATTATTTCATAGATGGATGTGTAAGAGGCATTTTGTATGTTGGTCATGATGCTTTTTGCACTTTGAACCCTATAACTTTTGCATTTGAGCTTTGAATTACAATCTGTCAGTTTCTATGGATTCTTCTTTATCAAATAAAATTATTTAATTATATTTTTTCTTTAATGTTACACAAATTTCAAGTATTTACCAAGAAATTAGTGTTAGTCAAGCTCACTCAGGTGTTAAAGGAAGTTTCCTGTGTATGTTGAGCATTCTTAGAAATGTTGTAGGTAGATAGTGTTAACTAAGTTCACTCAATTACAAAAGGAAAGTTGGAATGCAACCAATGTTATTCAAGCTCACTTATTTACCAAAGGAATTCTAAAGGAAATTCTTTTATGAGTTAGTGTTGACCAAGTTGGGCTAGGTAACGAAGGATTTTTGTGTATCAACTTATTAGATCTGACAGTTTTTTTGGTTAGTTATAGCTTACTCAAGGGATGAATATTTTTTTTTTGAAAGTGTATTCAAGAAGACTTGAAAAGTTAAATCATATAAATACAAGGTGAACTTGAGGATTGAATTGTAAGAAGCATGCAATTGAAGAAGATAAATTAAGGAAGTGAATTGGAAGGATATCAAAGTATCTGAGTTGACTGAGCTACAAAGAACATTTTGATCAAGAAGGATAAAGTATTCAAGCTAGAATAGAGATCTTAAATCAGAAAAGATAGTTTCACAAAAAATTAGGTCAAATCATTATTACTCTCTAGTAATTGTAGCACTGAATCAAATCTCTTAACAAAGTTAGCCTAATAGCTATTTTGTAAATCCTCTAACAAGGTGGCATTTCTAGATTGAACTATTTGAAGACCTCTAACAAGGCCACTCCTAATAGGGTGAATTAAATTATTTAAAAAGGTCACACCTAAAAAAAAAATTTGTAACCTTTAACAAGGTTCATTCCTAACATGTCTCACTTTAGAAGAGTGAAAAACATTAACTAGTTCCAATTGTGGTTTTCTCAAATTGGGTTTTTGCATTAAATTGGCGTCTCTTGTGTTCATGTTATTTTTTTATATGTTTTTGTAGCTAAGTTAATTAGGTTCAAACACACTAAACATCTTAAGAAGTTATTACTTCAATTTTTACCAAGTGATAGCAATTCTTAGTGTAAATCGAGTGTTCTTATGTTAATCGAGTAACAACAGTATTTTAGTTTCAGCAGAGTTTTGGTTTTGTATTGTATTGACATCTTAAGGGATCTTGAATTTTTTTTTGTGGTAAAAAAAAACCCTTCCCTTCTTAGTTACTCCTCATATATTTCCAAGAATTGGTATTAGAGCTTTTGGTAATTGCACAGAAGGTTTCAAGGACCTAAGCTAAAGATGAAGATGTATTACAGAAGGGAGATTCCTAAGATGAACAGAGATAACTTCCAAGCATGATAGGAACTCATGAAGATCCATTTGGAAACCATTGGTGATAGAGGCCTGAAATATGTGAAGAATAGATATGTGGCACCTACTAGAGCTTTGACTATGGATCAAATTGTGGAAAAGAAGAATCATAACATAATGATGATTGGCATTGCTTCTACTCTCAATTATGTTGAATTTGATGAAGTTAAAAATTGTGCTACTATTCATGAAATGTGGAGCAAGTTGAAATATATCTATGGAGGTGATGACAATATAAGGAGAGATAACGAAGAAAGTCTTAGAGGTTAGTTTGATCAAATGAAGATGAAAGAAGATGAGAAAATTGCACAGTATAGTTAGATAATCAAAGCTAGTGTGAGTGCAATCAGAGGGTTAGGTGCAAAAATTGATGATGTAACAATGGCCAGCAAGGTGCTCAAAACTCTTCTTCTTATTTATGCAATTAGAATTTTAGCTATTAAAGAAATGAGATGTGATCCTAAGAATGATATAGCTTTGGATTCACTAGTGGGAAGGTTAATATCCTTTGAGTTAGATAACTTTAATAATTATTTTCCTAACTTTTGTAACATTGAGTCTACATTCCAAGCTAAACTATCACTCAAAAAGAAAGCTGGAAAGTCTAAAAGAAAAAAATCTAACAGAGAAGATGAATATGGTTCTAATGATGATCTTGAAGTAATTGAAGTGTTTCTTGCAAGAAGATTTCCCAAAGGCAAAGGAAAATACAAAGGCAAAATACTTTTGATCTATTTTTCTTATGAAGAAGTTGGTCACATTGTTGCAAGGTGTCAAAACAAATAAGGAAAAGAAGAAAAGAAGCATGAAAAGTAAAAAGGAAAGAAAGATTTCAAAAGCTACAAGACTACAAAGATAAAGCTAATAAACCTTGTTACATGAATAAAGATTTTGATAGTAGTGATGAAGATGAAATGGTTTACATTACTATTAAGGATAAATCAAATGATGAAAATGATAATATAGCCCTAATTTCTCATGTTAGAAATAATGACAGATGGATCATAAATAGTGGTTTTTCTCACCATATGACTAGTGATAAATCTAAATTTGAGCACTTGGAACACTATGATGGTGGGAGTGTCAAATTTGGAAATGATGAAACTTGTTATGTGAAAGAAAAAGGTTCTATTGCACTAACCAATGAACTTAGAAGTGACAATGCTTATTTGGTTGAATGGCTAAAACATAATCTAATTAGTGTGGCATAGTTGAATAACATTAGATTCAAGGTAGAATTCATGAATAGGAAAGACAAGTTGCTAGATGGAAAAGTGTTAGTGTAAATAATTAATTATTATTACACATTACTTAAGTTTACTTAGGTTAGTGCCTTATTATATTTGTTGTCATGTAGACACCTATGAGTATGTCTAGTCATATGAGTTGTCATGTAGTCAACACAGTTGTTTGTACTCTAATTGAGCACATGGTGTCTACAACATCTCTTTACAAGATACACCTATGTAAGCTTATCCTCCAATCATTGCACAAACTCTTGTGCTCAATGGAGGATAATCCACTCTTAGTCGACATGTTCTTAGTTGTGAGGCTTCTCACTTTGCTAACTCCTAGTAATTCTAGTTGCCTTTATATATAGGCACTTCTAGAGTGTATTCATATGATATTCACTCTCACTATTGTTATTATGATCATACATTATTCATCCATATTGTGCTAAGTGCTTGAGCTTCTTGATCTTGGTGTCATTTTTCCCTAAAGAAAATTTTGACATGGTATCATAGCTAAGGGAGCTTCATTTCACAGCCATTGGAGACCATTTTTGCTTCACCTCTTGGAGGGCTACAATTCAAATCTAGAGTATTAACAATTATTGGGAGTATATAGAGTCAAAGAGAACCTTACCATTGCATCTAGAGGACTGATTTAGCAAATTTTGACTATAAATTTGCCTACCCTAGGCCATAGTCAAATCTTAGGCAAAATTTTTTTGCAAACCAGAACCTGAAGGCTTGATTTGCAAAATTGGTATGATCTCTTCAAATATGTGCAATTAATTTTCATATCTACATTTTTTATTTGCATCTCTACAATTTTTTTGGATCTACATTTTTTTTTCTAAAAAAATTGTTGCCATCAATTTTGTAGGAGAGCATTTTATTGCAAGCAAATTGAGTGGTCAAACCCTAGCACCCCATGATTGGCATATACCACATCATAA